>VZRW01010374.1:3071-30532 GCA_013398125.1 Aegotheles bennettii
TCCTGCTGGCCACACTGTTCTTGATGCAGGCCAAGATGCCATTGGCCTTCTTGGCCACCTGGGCACACTGCTGGCTCATATCCAGAGAGCTGTCAACCAACACCCCCAAGTCCCTTTCTGCTGAGCAGCTTTCCAGTCACTCTTCCCCAAGCCTATATTGATGCCTGAGGTTGTTGTGGTCCAAGAGAAGGACCCAGCACTTGGCCTTATTGAACCTCATCCCGTTGGCCTCTGCCCATCAATCCAGCCTGTCCAGATCTCTCTGCAGAGCCTTCCTACCCTCAAGCAGATCAACACTTCCACCCAGCTTAGTGTCATCTGCAAACTTACTGAGGGTGCACTCGATCCCCTCATCTAGGTCATCAATAAAGATATTAAACAGAACTGGCCTCAACACCAAGCCCCAGGGATATGCCACTAGTGCAATGTAGGTGTCAAAGACACAGCAGAAAGTTCAAGGGACAGAACAGTTCAGGAACCTGATTTCATTGACCATTCATGTGTATCTACCCCATATCTGGCCTTTGAAGAGATTTATGGATAGACCAGGCTGCAAATGCAAAACCTTACATGACACTTTCTTCATCAGATCTTCTGCTATACCTCTGTGTAGCTTGATCTCACTGCTCTTTTAAAGAAAATAAGGCCAAAATAGAGAGGAGGAAATAACAATTTGAAGAGGTTTTTTTTATTCAGCACAAATATAGGATAATTGAAGGTTTGAAGGGGCAGACTGAATGTAAGATTTACGATGCCAGCCTCAGCTCCCTATTGAGTTGACACACTAATAAATTCTGAAAATATGTAAACTTTTCATATAATTTATATTAATCATAGAATCATAGAATGGTTTGGGCTGGAAGAGACCTTAAAGACCATGTAGTTCCAACCCCCCTGCCACAGACAGGGACAACTTCCACTAGACCAGATTGCTCAAAACCCCACCCAACTTGGCCTTGAGAACTGTCAGGGAGGGGCAGCCTCAACTTCTCCTGGAAACCTGTTCCTGTGTCTTACCACCCTGTTTTAATGGGATAAACAGTCATCAGTTACACTCAAGCAAACAATTTAATTCTTTTGGCAGTTGCTGCATTTTAGTTACCTTTGAAGGACTGTGATACCATCCTCAGACTGGTACTCAGTAATGGACCAAGCTGCAAACTCAGTGATAGTGTGAGAACCAGAGGACATTGTGCATGGTAACTGGAATTCTCTCAAGTCTATTAAGGCAAATCTGACCAGCTAAGCCTCCGTTTCAGTCACTTTTCTTCAGATTGTTGAGAACACATGCAACAAAACTTTGTTCCAGTAAGAGCACTTAACAGGAGAGCTTTGAAATTGTGCTCTTATGGAGAATCACATTATGCATGTACGTGTTTACTTTTTATTTCATTAAGGACATAGGTTTTTTCTACAAGAACTTTTTGAGAGTTAGTAACTGCTGTCCTCCTTCAAGATAAACAACTTTGTGGAAGGACTAAATAGTAGGTGTTTCCAATTGTTGCAAACTTAAGTAATCTTACCAAGATTTGACTAGCCATTTGGGAGAAAGAAAAACTATTTCAGTGTTACTGTGGATTGCAGAAACATCTGTTTGCATTTTAATTGAAGTAAACCGTCTTACTAAACCAAACAGTTTTAAAACATCTTTAAAAAATTAAACATCTCAGCATTGGACAGAAAAGTTATCAGATTATTCTTAAAAACATCTTGTAGAGTTCCTGTGACTTGACATACAAAACAGATCTTTGTGAGCTGGCAAAGACTGAACAGTGGAATTGCCTTTTTACTGTGCATGGATGTCAACATTATTTCAAGTGACCAGCACCATGTTAGCAAGCATCAGTAGAGAAAGTATTTCACTCTATTTCACTCTATTTCTACTTCGTAGTCATTGCCTCAGTCCCTTCCTAATGGCCTTCTCTTTTTGAAATCAGTCCCACTGTTCCACTTTTCTGCCAGTTGAGAACAATTCTGGAACTTGCCACAGTGTTATTTTTTTCATTTCCAGTTAATGTGTAGGGTCTTGATTTACTCAATTCTGTCACTGGCGTTGGGCAATGGAGGGGGAAAAAAAGGTAAAAAAATTAGAATTCTTGCATTTTGCTTATGTACTTTACTCTCATTTTGCTGCTCAGCATATTTTATTTTGACCAAAAAATTTTGATCAAAATGTTTTCTGAAAAATGCCTTCTAAACACTGACTTAAAAGAACGTTCCTCAAGTTTTGAACAGTATTTCCTTTTTATGAAAAGATGGAGTTATCCATCTCCCTACAAGTTCAGTTTACAAAATGGTGCTATTTTCTAGGGAGAGAAAGAGAAAAATTTCAACAGTCTGAAAAAAACTAATCATGTTCTTCGAGTTATGAACCATTTCAAAAAGTCATGAGCTTTTGAAATTCTGGTTTCTGCCTCTTGTTTTGAGCTTGTATCACCTCCAAAGTGAATCTATATTTCCCATTAATTTAATAATCCAGAAGTCTCTGTATTTTATGCATTTAAAGTTTTAGAGGCTGTAGAGCATATCCCCAAGAGACAGAAGTCAACATAGCTCCAGGAATGTAATTCAAGCTCTATTGATTTATACCCACTGAAGATATGCTGGTGAATGTGATAGAAAAAGGAACTCTAGTCTGTGAAAGAGAAAAAAACCTGTTAAGAAACCAGTTGAAGTTGCAACTTGCCAACAAATTCCTTTTCTATTGCATTCATAGATAACAAGTATTTAAAAGACAAAGAAAATACCACCTGGAGATATTAGAACCCTTGTTTACTCTCAAGTTGCAGCATATATTTTCAAATAGTTTTTAAATGATCCTTTGTGCCATGTGCCTGATTCTTATGTTTGTGCCTGATCAGAAACATCTGAAAGAGTTTATTTTCAGAAAGCTAGTCTTATAGCTTGTGACCAATCATCAAAAAATTAAAAGATGTTCTAAGGGTATGTCTAGATTCAAAACCTGCCTTCAGAAAATTTTGTCCATTCAGCTTAAATTATTGACATAACCATCAAGAAATAGGAGTCTGTTGGCTCTATCCTCTTGGTTTCATTGGTCTTGTGTCCCAGAGGTTAAGCAGGACAAGATCACAGAAGCAGAAGTTGGAACTTTCCTGCTTAGCCACCAAATCTGAAAGTATTTTCTAACTTCTTTAGACCTTCAGACTTGATGGAGAATACGCCCACCCCCCAACTAACTGAGGGAGCCCACATTCAGCATCACCTTGATCTGCTCACAGAAACTGCTGTGTCTGATGAATACATGTGAGTTAGGGGACTAACAGGAAAAGAGTCTGAAGAGAAGCAGGGACTCTTCATCAAGGTTGATCTGCTGCTCCAAGTAGCTTCATGCAGGTAGAAAAGGAATGAAAAAATAGAATGTGCTAATACAAAAGCATAATGGAGCAAGTAAAGAGAAAGCATAAAACATTTCACAAGGTAAAAATGTGTGAAGAAGGAGAAGTACCAAGAAAGGCTGAATACAGCACAGAGCCTCCCTCTCAGGCAAAAATATGTTTCATAACCTGTCCTTGACACAGTGAATATAAAGATTGAGAATATATGACCAAGCCTCCTGGTGATGGAAAAAAATCTCATCTCAGTTGGTATAAATTGCACTAAGATCTAAGTAGTTTAGTTTATGGCACGCCTGTAACTGATAATCAGTGAGCTACATATTTAGGATCAATAACAGCACCAGAACAAATAAAAGCTGTGTCTTACGACCATCAAAAAAATATGTCATGCATTAGGACAGGTAGAAGGGTGTATGTTGCTGTGCTCATGCCCTGAAATGCAGCACCTGTTTACAAACAGGGTAAACCTTGTGATGTCCTGAAGTAAGAGCTTGGTCCTCCTCTTTCTGTATGCTCTTCTCTGTATCAAAAATAGTGTGGCCAGCAGGACTAGGGAAGTGATCATCCCCCTGTACTTGACACTGGTGAGGTCGCACCTGGAATATCATGTTCAGTTTTGGGACCCTTGCCACAAGAAAGACATTGAAGTGTTGAAACATGTCCAGAGAAAGGCAATGAAGCTGATGAAGCATCTGGAGCACAGGTTTTATGGGGAGCAGATGAAGGTTGTTTAGTCTGGAGAATAGGAGGCTGAGGGGGACCTTATGGCTCTCTACAACTACCTGAAAGGAGGCTGTAGCGAGGTAGGTGTTGGTCTCTTTTCTCAAGCAACAAGTGATAAAACAAGAGGAAATAGCCTCAAGTTGTGCCAGGGGAGATTTAGATTGGATATTAGGAAAAACTTCTTTACTAATAGGGTTGTCAGGTACTGGAACAGGCTGCCCAGGGAAGTGGTGGAGTCACCATCCCTGAAGGTGTTTAAAAGATGTGTAGATATGGTGCTTAGGGACATGGTTTAGTGGTGGATTTGGCAGTGTGCTAGGTTAACGATTGGACTTGATGATATTAAAGGACTTTTCCAACAAAAACTATTCTATTCTAGTCTAGTCTATTCTTTTCCCTGTTGGGTTTTTCCTAGCTGCCTCACCTGTTTTCCTCAGAAAGAAGGAAAAAGCATCTGAAAGCTGCTCAGCATGTGGGAACAGAAGAGACAGTGGTGACAGAGTAGGAGGGTGGATTTTGGTTCCCCAAAAATAGGTGTCCAGAGGCTACTGGAATATTCAAACTTACCTGGCTGTCACTGCAGAGTACCATGGGTCTCCTCTAGGATAAGTAACATAGGAAGACATTGTGTCTGGATTCCTTATGGTTAGGTGACAGTACCAAGCCCAGGTCAGCACAGTGGGGTTTGGAGATTCATTCAGCTTTCCCTAAAGTCAATGCTCACACTTGCTGAGTGTAGGAAGAATCCTCCTAGTAATCCTAAAGTGAAGAGAATGGGTTTGCTCTGGTTTGAAACAGCATAAGACCGAAATTCAGAATACTGTAAGAGCTAAGATACACCAAGTGCCTTATAGCATAGAAGTATAGCAATATAATTTTATTTGGGATGCTAATTTGCATTTTTCTCTGAGAAAGAAGGAAAAATTAGTAAAACCTATTAAGTATTACTGGAAGGACCCTTTCATCCCCTTTCCACACTGTCAGGTATGAGTTCCCATTTGCTGGTGTTCCCAACATTTTGTCTCTGGAGGGAATTGCACCTGATTACAACACACCTTCCTTATCCTGATTTAGTATACCTATTTCATACTAGGATATTTGATTTAACTAGGCCAAATCGTCAGTGTTGTAAACTGGCTGATTTCATCTGTTACAACTTTGGCAGCTAAAATCTAAGCTGAGCACCTGTGATATCTTTACAGTTGGTTCAAAGAAAAAAGTGCCTTCAAAAATGACTCATCTTATCTTAAAATAGTTGTCCACAACAGATCAAGTGAACTGTCTCCAGAGGTGCCCATTTTCTCTAATAACTGTAAAAGAAACATGCTGTGACTAGCCTAGGCTTAGCCATCTAACTTTGACACCTCTAGGGTAAATGAGACGCTGCGTGCCCTCGCTGACTTTGTGACCTCTAATGGTGTCAATAAATGTCAAAAAGGCAATGCTGGAGATATCAGGTTGCCAAGGAAAAAGAAGTACCAGGTCTGGATCACTCATCCTGCTTATCAGAACAATGAATAATATCACAGGCTCACAGTTGTTTGTGGGGTTTTTTTGGAGATATTTCTGTTTTAAAAGAAGTGTTTCTGTGAAATATCACTCATTTTCACATTTCTTTTTTCTTCCTCAAGTCTTTAGGTGTCTCACACAAAATTTCCATTCTAACATTCCAGATTTATGGCATCAAGAAAGGAGAAGTAATCACTGCTCAAGTTTCAGTGTGGTTTGTGTCCTAGTCCCAGATAGCATACACATATCATCCACAATGGAATATTTATTCTTAGCATCTGGCTTTGCTGGCCCTGAAGAAAAGTAGCTCTTACACTTCTTTAGCGCTGGGGATTTAGCTCTGGTACTCCAGCCTTTTCACAGGCCGGAGAACAGATATTCATACCTTGGGTCACTTTCAAAAGTAGTATTTCTTAACTTTCTGCTCATAGAGTCATAGAATCACAGAATGGTTTGGGTTGGAAGGGACCTTAAAGATCACCCAGTTCCAACCCCCCCCGCCACGGGCAGGGACACTTCCCATTAGACAAAGTTGCTCCAAGCCCCATCCAACCTGACCTTGAACACTGCCAGGGAAGAAATGTTCCCACAAGGTATAGAAGGCTGATTTGCCACTTTACTTTTCCAGAAGAAAATCTGCAAAAGCAGTGAGGAGCTGACTTCACCCCACAATCAGTATACCAAGGAAGTATAGCAATACAGAGACAACTGTGTGGAAAGCCAAGTTTGTGTAAGCATTTTTTACTTTTCTCAGTTACAATCTATATTGGTTTTGTCTGCATGAGGTATTCACATCAACAGAGTCTGCTTTGTTTACAGAACCAAACAAGATTTATTTTAAATAAAAAGGAAGATGTACCTTTTTCAGTGAAATGTTTAAATCAATGGAACATATTAGAAGAAAAAGGCCATAGAGTTTTGGCACGGTTCCAGAGATCATTATGGCTTTGAACAGAGACCATCACTTAAGTGACAAAGTCTTATTCAGTAAGAATGGCATTCCACAAAACATTGATTTAGCAGTAAATCTGCATCTTAGTGCCTGGGGGATCAGGGGTTTTCAGAGCAAGCATTTGCAGATTCACATATTAGGTTTCATTCAGTTTTTAATTCAGCTGTGCACCCATTGGAAGGAAATCCCTGTGGGACTGAAGCGGCAGGGTAGGGTTGAACAGGACATATCCATATTTCAAAATCTCCAAATCTGGCTTCCATTTGCAGAAGGTTCTGATGCTCTGGGAACTCTCCACAGCTGTGCAGAAGGGGCCAGATCCTCTTTGCAACATCTGCTCCCTTTGGAGAGCATGCAGAGGGATGTAACATTGCAAGAGTGGACAGAAGTTGAGCATCTGTATCTCTGAGTGAAAGACAGATACTCTACTACAGAGGACAGAATATAGGGGATACTAGGAGGAAGTAGCTATTGTATAATTACTTTCTGCAGCTTGAAGATGGCATGGTATTAAATGGACCTTTGATTTATTTAAATTACTCTTACAAGAGTACCCTACAACTGCTCTTACTGGTATCAAAAGATGGCTTAAGACCTGAAGCAGTTTATATACACAGTAGGAAGGAATGCTGAGAAGGTTGCCTCAATAAGGGTATACGTATTTTATACTCTTTACTGAAATATAATTTAAGGTATCCACAAAAAGCTTTGAATCAAGGATAGCTTTGTGAGTGACAACTTGGAAGCTAATTTTTACATTTCCATCTCTTGATTGTTAGAAAGTTAATGTTAAATGTTAATGTTTACAGGTTTCACAGCTGTAATTGTGTTAATAATGGCTTTGAGTGTAAGTTCAGGCTTAGTATGATTGATATTTTAAACAAATTTGTTTAACATTCACTAAATTACAGGTTTAACTTAGTAAGTCTATCAAGAAAATAAAATTGAGATAAGCAATTTCCTTAAACTACAGTCTACAATCTGATTAAATTAAAATTTGAGTGCTTTGATTCCCACCAGTGTTTAGTAAATAGTTTGAGCCTTTTTTTTTCTTTTCCTTTTGCTTGCTTCTTTATGGAAATGCCTTAGAGCTAGAGAGTGAAGAAAAAACAGGTCATTGAATTCAGCATCATCCCTCCAAAAAGATTTTACGGGTTCAGTGCAGTGTATTGAAAATGCTGTTCCATTAAAATAAAGGTAAAATAGAATGAAAATAACTATTTTCACTGCTTTTGGATGATAGTAGAACAGTTAATCTCATAAATTTTGATTCACCTGAGCATAGCTGTTCTTGTTCCCACCTACGTATGTAATCTGTAAATGTGAATTTTGTCTCTCAACCTGATGCTTACCTGCTCAGAGGAGTTAGGAAAGTTTAAAGGCTGAAGAGCTACATGTCCTAAGGTCTTTTTGTTGGCACCCTGTCCTGGTGACCTCATCATCTCTTTAGATACCTCATTGCCATTTGACAGGAGTTCCTTACTTTACTACAGACTCCTTTCAGCAGCGAGCAGGGCCCTGTAGCCATATCTGTGTGGTTTCTGTTAGCCACAGCTCAGTGTGGATTTGAGTCAACAGTGCCTCTGGGAGAGTGATCTGAGTTAAAGGCCAACCCTGTGCACAAGCTTGCATAGCACGTGGGTTGCTCATGTCTCAATAAATTGAGTTGTCATCTAGGTACTAAACAGGATCAGGACATTTAGGCTCAACTCTAAGAAAAAAGATTACATACATTCACAGACCTTCCTTCCACTAACATATCTAGTGAGCATGACGTGTGTCAAGACTTCCAACTCTCTGAGGAGTAGGAGGGAGAAAAGACAGTAAATAACCCATTGCTCCTCAGTCTTAACTATTTAGAGGAGACTTGGTCACAAGGCCTTTGATTCGTAGCAGCCCCCATTCTCCCAGAAGATTTTTTTAACAGATCAGTTTTCTGTCAGTGGTATTTGTACCAGTAACTGCCAATAAAAGTATAAGAGAAAGAGGCTTTGTCACAGCTCTTTTCTCCTGTCCAAGAGTTGATGGTTTTCCCAGCCATATATTTCAGTCTGCTCCTTAGATCATACTCTGGATATTATGGCTGTCTTCTGTTCAGATATTTGCATGTCCAAACTCCCCTTGTCCTCTTTTCCTTGAAGTCTGTTGCACTCACTTTGCTCTCTCTCCATTCCTACTTACTGACACATTCTCTAGTCCAGCACCAGCTGGACAGTTTGCTCCTCCCAGCAGTATTTCCTAGAGTGAGAAATGTGGGTGCCTCAGATGAGACCTGTACTCTGCACTAACTCTACCCTATGCTGAATTTTTGCTCTACTAAATACTTTTTGCCTTCCTCCCTCTCTCCCTCCCTCCCTCCATGCTACTGTAATAGTACTAGTACAGACTTCATCTGAGGCAATGACCCTGTTTTAATTTTTCCTTTAATTTCTGTAGTTAACCTGTTTGCAGTATTTCTGTACAAGGAAGTATAAATCTACCTTTCACCACACATTAGGATAATTAGATGTCACAGCCAGTTTCTTTGTGAATAACATCTAATAGACTGTTTCCACATCCTGGTAATATCCCAGGCACAAACACTGTAAAAAAAATATGCATATATTTTAACAAAACCTGATTTTATTCTGCTGTTGTCTGTTCCACAACACCTGGAATAGATGTCTTTACAGCTTATCTGTTGGTGAACAGTCAGCTTCTTCCTCTGTGTAAGGTGCCAAGTGATTGTATGTAGCTAGCACATTGTTTGAAGGCTCGGGCTTGTATCTGGCATCTCCAGTCATCAGGTTAAGCTTATTAGAGTTAAAACCAAGATGTGGATCCACACCTCTTTCCTCCACGACAATGTTTCTCTGTCTCATTGTGCCCACCCCTAGTATCTTGCCAGATCATCATTCAGTCATAGTATTTTCATTTTCTAACTTTTCACATTCTGGCCATGACTTAATGTTGTTGATTCCTCCTGCAAAAGTTCCTTTACACACTATGATTCTCATCCTGGCTTTCACTATCTTACATCTTTATTAGTACAAAATTGTTTTCATCTGCTTTGTCAAATCCCTTTCTTTGCATATCCATTCAAACTGCTGCTGCAAAGTACTGTTCTATGAGTCATTAATTTTGATCATATTACTCTTGTCTTGGAAGCTTTTCACTGGCCTTTTTTCTTTTCTATTTTATCAGACACGGGCCACTTGCCATCTCTTTCAAGGATCTTGATATCTTTGCCTTTCCATTTCATCTCTGTTCACTATCAAAATGACTTCTTGCAACTCTTTTCAGCCTGTGGCATTACCCACATTTTCCTGAGAGTCCTCTGTAAACCTTTGCAAAGTTACATCAAGATTGTCTTTCAGTCCGTCCTTCACAGTCTCTTTCTCTGTGAAGGCAGCAAAGACCTTGCCTGACCACATCTAGCTTGCTGATGCGTTGGAGCCAATACCTTCAGTTCCTTTGCAGCACAACTCTTTCATTTACCTGATGTGTTAGATAGTTTTCTGCATGTAGTGTGCAGAACTCTCTGGGGGAAGGATTAGGCTGATTTGTTCTGTGCTTGTATTTCCCAGTCTTGGTAGACCTAGACCTCTTCCTTGACTGGACCTCCTAACCACTGTGGTTTACTGCTAGATGGCTGTGTGATTTTTTTAAAGCAACATATAGATATACTGATATAAGTCTGAATTAGAATACAACTATATTGATATACTTCCTGGAACAGTATAAGCAATGTTGGCATAAATACTTGAGACAGCTGAAACTGAAGCTTTTATTACAATTAAATAGTTAAAGCTTCAAAATATCCTTATTTAGAAAACCTGTAAGTCTCTCATTTCAGGACTCATTTCAGACACTCAGCATCAGACACTGTAATGGTAGAGATGGGAATATACTGGTGTGAGGAGTGTTGATATGACAGAAAGGGCTAGAAAATAAATATCTAGATATTTAATATACAACATTGTACAGGCAACACAGATGTCAAATCACTGGCAGGGCTAAGAATGTTTTTTGCAGGGAAAACAAGGCACTCAGTGACCACATCACCATTCATCTTGGTCAGTTACCATGTCTAAGAAATCTTCCTCCCCACTTCATATATGCATGGATTGGTGCCCTCAGACAACTATGTTTATTACAAAGAAATCTAATCTTTAGAGATATGACTTTGTCTTCTTATATGTTTTAATATTATTCAGTCTTCTAATAGTTATTTATTTATTCCCTCACCCATTGGATTATTTTCCAAAGCAGCATTCCCAAAATCAGTTCCTTAAAGCAACATTACAGGTGCTCACAGCTGCTTTGCTGTGACAATGAAATGCTAAGGCATTTTTTCTTGCAGTTGCAGTGTGTTTAGGCTGCTGATTATATGCCCATCCCTTAAGTTTAATAAAATGGAATAACCCAATCAGTCAGATCTGTTTAAAGAACTGGATTAAGAGCTGTAACTAACATGTCAGCAGTAGGAGGTACAGCATTTTGATCTCTTCTAAATGCCCTAGCTGAAAAGAGTGAAGACTTGTTTTGAATTGATGCAGCAATAGGAAGAGCTCAGGTGAGGCTCAACCTGTGAATCTCTGTTTTCACAGAGAGAGGTCCTACCACACATTGCTGCACAGAAATATCTTTGGGTCAATACTCCCTCTAGATCATATCAAGTAATCAAGAAGCTAAGGCCCTAATTGAGCAACTCATCTGTTCTTCTAAGCACATGTTCAAGTTATAGACCTCTATCTTTCTGATGTCATGTCCTAATTAGTTACATGACAAGAAATTATATACAGCAGTGGTTAAGGAAGCTGAGAATTAGAGACTGTCATAGGAAGTGATTGATAAAACCTTCTGACGCAGTTACTCATGACAGTGTAATGTGGGAAAACAATTGGAGTAAAGTTCTATTTACAGCAGCAGCTGTAAACCCTCTAATTATTCCAACTCTAATAGTGACACGTTTGCTATGAAACTTGGCCAAATCACTGGAGAAAAAATTAAACCTACAGAGGTAGATCCAGAGCTTAGTTGAATACTAGACTGCCATTGTTTTTCCATATGCCTATGGCCTGAGGCAGCTGGGATCCCAAGACTTTAGATCAACAAGTTTGGTTTTTTTTCAACCTGAGTAAGTATTTGGAATTCCTTTCCATGGACAGTTGACAAGAAGTTGGGCACAAGGGTTGACGTAAGCCAAGTCACACCTGTGGTGACTCAGGACACTACTAAAATGCACACCTTCATGCAAGAGTTCAGGATTTCTCCTGGCCCAATAATGTAGTCATCCCTCTGAATGGACTAACACAGGTACAATGTGTTTACTGGGTTTGTGGTCTGAGCCAGGGAAGACATCTCAGTCCATTCTTGACTGTGGTCTACGAGTGCAAGTGACACTACGCACCTAGGTCGGGTTCACTATTGAACCCTGCTCAGACCAACATACTTCACTCCATCTTCCTACTAGAAAATAGGAAAATCATGTCTCTGAATTTCAGAGAGAGGATATGATAAAAACACATCACTTCAACATCAGCTTCTGACAAGCATTTAATCAGATAGTGGTAAGTGGTAAGTAGATTGCAGAATCAAGCAGTATAAAGGCATAAAGGGTTTTGACTCTAAATAGAAGTATTCTGATAGTCAAATAGTAAACTCTTCATCTTCCTTTAATGCAGGAAAAAAAGGTTGTTTGACAGCATTACATCATTTGTTGCCTTTTCAAAATGCTGTTGTGTAAATGTCACCCATTACTGCAATTCAAAAAGGTCACTTCAGCCAAGCAAGCTTATGGCTGGGGCACTGTATTTCCCATCCCGTTTGTCAAGTGGATCAGGCACTCTGATAAAGGGGATCAGCAAGCAGACAAGTGAGGTAAGTGGGGATATGGCATGCTGAGAAAGCTGGTCAAGAAAATTTTCTCTCAGCTTTAACCAAACTGACAAATGCTAAGAGAATACCATTTACATGAAAACAGTGATCAGATTGCAAATAAAGTTTAGTGATTCACAAGCTGCCTCTGTCCTCCTGAAACAATATACGTACAGCTGTGAAATACTGCATTTTCAATATAGTGACATTTAGGATACAAGAACATATGAAGCTGGCTATGTTAAAAAATGTCCGCAATTTGCACTAGTCCAAGGACACTCAAAACTGGTTTTGCTGCTATGGTTGAATCTCTATTTCATTCTGTGACCCCCATTCATCTCCTCCAACACTGTCCACAACCATTCCAATGGAACTGTAGCTCTCAGAAACTACTGCACCATTTTCTGTGAGCCAGAAGTTCTGCTGAATGGGACAGTGATGTGTAGACATCAATCAGCAGGTTGACTTCAGTCCTGCCTTTGCAGCTACCAATAGCTAAACTGAGCCTGGTTCTGGCCTTATTAGTGAGCAATACACGTAAGAGGGACACAACACATAATAGACTGTTTCCATCTGTTCAAATGGAGTGAGAGTTGAATGAAATAAAATCCTGGCTTAGGTCTTTTCCACCCCCCAATAGCTTAACCGGAGTCTCTGTAAGAAACCTGAAAGAGTATGTATACAAGTTTAGCTTTTAAGACTCACCAAGCCAGGAGATCGGTTGATTGCTTAGGCTGCTTTCAGTATCAGGAATTTATTGCCCATGTGGGTTAACCAGACTTCCTGAAGTCATGACAATCACATGGTACCCAGTCAAGCTTACAGAGTTCCCCTGGTTATTTACACAGGTCCCTGCAATACTGTAATTCTACAAATAAATTCTGGCTAGTGAGTGGACTTTGAGGGCAAATAAAGATCCTGCCATCAGTTTTAGCAAGAACAGAAAATAAAATACATGTGACACTAAATTTCTTCTCCTACCCTATCCCTGCCTAGTTGCAACCATCACCCTAAATGGATTGGTGTCTACATACAGATGGCTGAATCATCTTATTGGACTCTGTAAAGAGGCACAGTGATGCTGGAGTGATGGCTAGGAATATGATGGGATAAAGGTTGGACTTGATGACCCTGGAAGTCCCTTCCAACCATAATGATTCTATGATTTTATGATTCTATGGCATAAAAAGCCAGGATAACAAGATAACTCTCAAGCTTAATTCAGTGATCATGATATTGCCAGGGCAGATTCAGCCTATTTGGAATATACATAGTGCAGTCTGACCTTCAGCACACCCTCATTGTTATGCAACATATGTACAAATTAGCAACTCATCCAATAATATTTTTCTGAATAAAACGGTGCCATTTTAACAAATGCCATTTTCTAATCCAATCGTCTCTAAATATGGAGTTTATTATCATGTGGTATAGTTGAATTTTATCTGAACTATTTTAAGAGTAGATGAAACATCTATATATAATTTTCCAGAATAAGAGGGTGATTGCCCCTGTTTTTGTATTCTCTTTAGATTACCTTTAAAGCCATGATCCAGTAAAGCTGGTTAGTAAACACATTTTGAAAGTTTTCCTGAATGTAGATCACAAAACTACTTCATCCATCGGCAAAACAAGGTATCTCAACAGCATCAGATATTGAATTTAGTTGTACTATTCAGTATGAACAGTAAAATTAATCAAGCATAATTATAAAGAAATCGACCACTTACAATCATATGTCTGTAATGCTGCATCTGGGAACTGCAGCCTGTACCCACACAGGAGAAGCATCAATGCTACTTGGTGCTGGACTTCCCTTAATAAAGAGAAACTCTCTCATCACCACCAAAAGAGTTATTTGACTGATTTTCCATATAAATCTACATTTGCTCAAATGTACTGTCATTTACCACTACACATCTCAATTTTGTTATGATGTGAGTTGATTGACAAATTTTACTGAGAAACAGAGAGAGTCTCGGGGTTTTTCTACCAATACAGTGCTCCAGTTTTCCTCGAGGATAACAAACATGGAGAAGATGAATGTCCATTAAGTGAATTAGTAAGTAAATTCCTGCTTTCTCGTAGTTGACTGAAATGCTGTCACATGATGCAAACTGTGGGACAAAACTAACTAAAACCACATTTCATAACTCAATAATATCCATCCTTGGTGGGGTGGGATGGGATGTAAGGGTGGGGTCTTCAGACTGTGTGTGTCTTCTGGTGTTGAGTGGGAGTACAACAATGTAGTGTCCAGCTGACAAATATAAGATACTGTCTTCTGTCTGGGGAAACCTTTGAACAGATCACTGCAAAGTAGGAAAACCGAGTTTCTAGTTCCCAATAAGAGACTGAAAAAGGGCAGGGGGGAGGGGAAAATTTCTGGAAACAACTATGTCAACTACATATCAACAACAGTGCAAGCAGGGCCCTGACACACACAGGTGGAGTTGTTCTGGCCAGTGGGAGCATAGGGGACCATATATCAGAAAACCACCAGACTTCCTTTGTGACCAGAAATATTACACATTATCTTATGGACATGAGACTCATGTCTTGCAGTTACTCTAGGCAAATAACGTGACAATACAGTGCAAGGCGTTGGCCTGGGAAGATAGCACTCCTCAGCATAACAAAGGCACATTTGACTTACAAATTGGTTTCCTGGTCCTCCACACAATTGAGTCAGAACAAGCTCCTATTTGCACTACAAAATAAAGTGACTGTTTCTTTACTCTGTAAAGCCATAAATATTGTGCTTTATTTACTCATATTTCTCTGTTCTCCTGAACTGCTCAAACATAGTTATTTTTGCTAAAATTTCAAATTTATACTCACCAGAGAGCAAGAAAAGCCACAAGAAATCTAGGCTTGTGGAGCTTTAGATAAAGTGTGAGGTACTTTCTAAGGAAGTGTAGGTTTTTGAGATAGAATTAAATGGATATATAATAATCTCACAGTTCTTCAGCTATAGGTCTTCTATAAGTTCTCAGGCAACAACAATTAATCATATACAAAGAGATATACAATACTTTCTTTGGGAGACAGATATGGAAAATAGTTCTGACTACCTCAGCTCTTTCATGCAGTCATACATTTATCATAGTACCAATTTGCAAAAGTTATAAATAAATCCAAATGTGCAGTGCTTTAGGAATTTTTGATCCTCAAAGTTCAACCTCTTCAAATATGGTAACAGTCTTAATACAGCCTGAAAAAGTCACAAAGAGTGTATGGTACACCATGGTATTTCAGTTAGTTCTGCCTCATGCTGCAAACAGGTTAAGAACAGCCATCCCAGAAAAATCAATACTGGGAAGTTTGAACACATCTCTAAAACTTGGAAGATTACTTTGATCCCAAAAACAGTTGAAAAACTTCAAATTCCTTAAGGTCTGTTACCCACACAGGCACTACTTCTTGCTCAGAATGCTCCTGAAGTTCAGGTTGTAGGAGCTGGAAGACTCTTCTGGGGAGATATCCATCTACATACCCTGTTCTTCTGCTCTTGACTACCTATGGAATAAGCTTCATGGCTTGTTGGACTTCAGTCTGAGCCATGATGGCTCCTAATCCTTCTAAAATTATGCTGTGTCTTTGTTGACAGTGTCTTTGTTGATGTTTGTGAGCAAACCAGTTTCAGTCCCCATGTTGTCTCCTCCTCAGGACAGCACATGCCGCTGTATGTGGACGTCTATTCTGCACTCCAATTCAGTGGTTCTGTAGGCCAAAACTTTGTCAACTCCTTCAGTGTCTGCCTAAGTTCCCCTGGCACAAACAAGCCCCCAGAACTGCCATTCACATTTGCTTTGTTTGGGCAGCATAGCAAGCAGCAAGGCAGCACAACACTTGGCAGATGGCTGGCCAAGCAATTACCATTACAATCTATGTGGGCAGATGCTAGGCTTCCACATTTCCCAGCCCTGCATCCTTTGCATAAACTACATATCCTGCCCCATTGCTTTACATGCTTACCAAGTGGCTTCAAAGCACAGCTATGTGTTTGGTGCACATACACATTCACCAGTTTGTCTCCTGAACATGTACCTCACATGACCATCCTTGTCATATTAGCCTTGTAGTGTCACTGTGATTGAAACTGGGAGATATCTGAGCACCTCCAGTGTTTACATGTATACCTGAACTACTACATATTTTGGCCTCTTTCTGCATTTTTTCGTTCCTTTTCTCCACCTGTCTGTCCTGGTGAGCCTTATGTCACTAGAGTCACCTTCATCCTTATCACACTGTTAGCATGCCAAAATTGTCTAAACAGGGAAACAGAGAAAGGTAATTTAAGATAAGGTATAGAAGCATGAGAGCATTTGGCAGTTCCAGTTTTCCTCAATGTTTGGCAATAATTCATTTGATATAATTCTTCATACAAAATTTTAACCAATCCCCTCCCATGTTGCAAGGTGCTTAACAAGTATTTTGATACCAAGGCTGCATTTCTTGAGTGAGAAATTATTGATCACTGATCTTTTTGGTAGGAGGATAGTTTGCTGGGCTTGGAGTCAGCAGGTCTTTCTTTTTGGACAAGTGCCAGGATCTCTTTGGCTCTGGAAACAGCAATGGTGGAAACCCCTTTAAATCTCTCCCATCTAATTTCTCAGTTAATACTTTGACCACTTCACTTACATTTATGCTACAGTTATGGACCCTCAGGCATAGACTAAAGTGGAAAATCCTCCCTCCTCTCACAATCAATGGCTAGAATTGCTTAATGTTAATTTGTTCCCCAATAGACCTGGCCAGGGGTAATTGCTTGGGTTACCTGGTTCTAAATCTTGCTCTCTTGCTGCCTCTTGTTTTGTATTTTGTGCCTTCCTGGCTCTTTGGCTCTCCTACAAACAGCATATTAAAAACAATGACAAAAAGTGCACTGGCTGCAACTGAACCAAAGTGTCACCTGTCATCTCCTTACCTCTTGTGGTTCCTCACTTGTCAGTGCTCCCAGGCAACCATGGCAGCTGTAATCCAACAATTAATGTTCTGTGTAGCAAAACCAACTATCAGCAGTTGGTGTGTAAATTCTTTCTTCTCAATCCTACCTTATAAACTGCAGCCAAACCTCTCCTAGGAGCTCAGTTGAGATCTGAATTTGGATCATGGCATATAAGCATTTCTGGCAGGAAAGAGACACCTATGAAGACATTAAATGTTCAAGGTGCTCCTGCTTTGTGATTACTGATTAAACAATGCATATCCTCAGTGGTCACACAGTTGCAGGCAGCATTTTTGGCAGTTGTCCTAGTGTTGTCTAATTGCCACCTGTCACATTAGCATGTCAAGTACTATACTCTGTGTTCCCTATTGAGAAAGGCTGATTCAGTGAATTAGAACAAACATGCCAAGTGACATGTTTTCAGTTGGACCACAAGAGGCTTTATTACTGTGGCTTTAGGCATTCTGGGGGAGAAGGGAGCAGAGTCTTACATTATGCAAGAGAACTAGGTGATTTGCTGAAGGAAGAGAGTAAGGGTAGGAGAACTTGTTATCTTAATGTCAAAACAACACAGGATTCTTTTGGTCACAGGTACATGACCATGTAAGCATGTATACAAGGTGGAGAGAGAAAATTTAAATTAATATTTTCTGAAGCTTTTTTCTTAACTGTTAGCTCATTCCCTAGCCCTGTTTTGACCTCCTCAGACTGGCTGTCTTCAAAGTAAGATTTCTGTAAGGACACTATAAACCTCCCATTTGCATATGACACCATGGAGCCAGTCTTTGTCCATCTTTTATTTAGCTCTGCAGACACAGCCAGAGAGAGCTGGGCCTTGTGGTTAATTGCTCCACATTTCTGCCAGTAGCACACTTGAAGGGGTCAAGCTTGTGGAGGCAGTGGAGAAGGAATGGAGAAAGTTGTAGAGATGAAAACACTGAGAAACAGCATTTCACATTGCACTTACAATAGTGGCTGGCTCTTTGTATACTATAACGTTATTAGTGAATTGGAACAGGTCACGGACTGATCTTGCCAGCCACAGTGAGAAATGTCAGAAAACTGTGCTTCAGTCCAATGTAGGGAATGGGGAGACCAAAATACTTTTTGTCTCTCACAGAAACCAGCCAGGATGAGAATAAAGTCCAATTAATCATAAATTTTTCACAGATTTTGAAAAAAAAAAAAAGTGTTCTGAGATTTCCAACTATTTCTAAGCCTCATAGGAAACCATCATTGAACCTGGAGTGTAACTGAGAGTGGAGAGGTTAGGATCACAATTCCCAGAAGAAAAAAACACAGGGGGTAAACACTTGCTTGAAATGAGCTCTGTGGTGGAAACTGCTGTGTTTAGCATGTCAGTGTTCCTCAGAGAGGCACATCCACAGTGCCCTTGCTGCACATCCAGCTGTTTGTGAAAGTTCATGGTAGCTCTGGCCATCAGAAGAGTCTGTCCCACGTGGTTGGCTTCTGCCAGACCTGCCACAGAAACTTCTGTACCTCTCCATGTGCTCCAGAAACCACACAGATTTATGAAATCTTTTGTTTAGTCCTAACAATCTGTGAGGAAACTAGGAGTTAGGAGATCTATAAACATGCTTAAAGGGAACAATTACTCCTGGCATGTGAATGATAGGATCAATACGTACACATTCTGAACAGTCTTTGCCCCACCTGCTCAGTGCATAGGAGAGATTAGTTTTAGCAGTGCAAGTTGTCTGCCAAGGCAGATTTTTTTACCTTTGCTAAAGTTACTTTAGTCTGGGAAATGCCAGGGGAGACACATGTGGTGCAAGAGTATGGATGGAGAGCTTGCTTCTAAAAGAATGAAAAAGTTTGGACCAAGCTTGCAAAGCCAAAAGGTAGGTTAAATAAAATATTTCATCTTGTCATTCTGATGTTCATGGAAGCACACTAAAATACTTAATAGTGCCCTTCAGGGTCAGACCATGTTTTCTTGACTTCACTTCTAGCTGCATCTCCCAGTCATTGTTAAGTGCAAGCCTCCAGCTCACAGGGACATCAAACTTATTAATCAGATTTCAGATGAGACCACATTATGTTGGTCTAGGGCCCAGAACTGCCAAGTGTTTTCTGCTGAGGCATGAGTCTGACACTTTAGATTGATAATCCATTTCTGGACATCCAGTGGAAACCCACCTTTACAGTAATGCTGATAAGGTATCACCAAATGAGGCACATCACGAGCTGTAAAAGATTAGCTGTATTTCATATTAACAGAAAGTATTTTGGGGTAAAATAGAAGTGCACTGAATGGTGTAGCATGAAAGAGGAATGTCTTGAAACAAACTCTTCCAACGTCCACAAGTTATCAGCAGGGAAACTGCAATATGGAGTTGCATTAGACTTCTGCTGAATCTATAGAATTAGAGCCTTAATTTCTTCAAAGCCCTCAGAAAATCTGAAATTGAATCTCCCTGAAAAGATATACACAGGTTCTGCAAACAATTCTGCATTTACCACACTACTATAGGATGGCTACTCCTTGAGCCAGAGAGTGCTAGCAGGAGGTGGCAACATCTAGTATATTTGCTCAGGTTCAACATGACTTCCAATCCATTCTTGTTTTGATATTGTTGGTAATAAGTGCAGTCTAGCTGGATACTCTCAAATAAGAACAGGTTGCCCAGACAAGTTGTGGATGCCCCCTCCCTGGAAGTGTTCAAGGCCAGGTTGGATGGGGCTTTGAGCAACCTGGTCTAATGGAAAGTTCCCCTGCCTATGACAGAAAGGTGGAACTAGGTGATCTTTAAGGTCCCTTCTAACTCAAACCATTCTATGGTTCTATGAAAAAAGTGGTAGCACTGACCAGTAGGACATAGCCCCACTAGTGAGCTGAGATAAGAATAAAAGTCAATTTTGCTCCATTCCCAAGAAACCGCCTCTAGGCAATAACACTGGAAATGTATATATGCCAGTCATGGTTTATTTCTCCAAGTTAAGGAGGAGATTATTTTTTTCCTGGAATGATCTGAGGAAGTATGCAGGAAAAAGAGCTGTCTTCCAACTGTCTCAGGTTAAAGAAGAGGTTAAAAACCTGAGAATAGATACCATCTCAAAAGGATAGATACCATCTTCTTTGCTGCTTCTCTCTATTCAGCCTCAGGACACTTGTCTTATTCATGGAGGTCAACTGTAACTAGATTAGTCCTGAACACATACTCTCTCTGCCTTGATATTCAAAATCTGTCTCTCCTTATGTCGGAAAGACATAATGTCTTGTATGTTTCCAAGTTTTTGAGGCAAGCTAGACCCTTTCTTGGGATGCTATTTCTTCCTGGCACATTGGCTAGCACCAAGAGTCATGATCCTACAGCTCAGCTCTTCTCTGGGGAAAGGGACAGCTGGACATTGCCAACTGGATGCTGTGATCTCACCAACAACAACCTACCACCAACTGGCACTGGACAGTTCTATGCCGCCAGCTCAACGCTGGGGCAACTGGCCTCCGACCAGCTGGGAGCGCTCTGCTCAGCACCATGAGCAGAACTTGGGGCAGCAGCGGCTCTGCTTGTGAGGCTCTGATTGATTCAAGAAAACTGGTGTATATATAGGAGAGTGTATGAGTCACAGAATTTGTAACATGAAAAGTCAAGGATGACATAAAGGCAACTCAATTGAACGTGAGATATTTTCTTAAAAAATGTTAAACAAATGCAATTAAAAAGCCATCAAAATGCAGTTTTTAAAAGTGAAGTTAAACAAATACAACTACAAAACACCCAAAAACATTTTCTAAAAGTAATGTTGAACAAATGCACTTAAAAAACATCAAAACACAGTTTTGAAAAGTGATGTTCAGGACTGCAACCTGAAACAAGCTGTTCGAAATACATTTGATTGGGTACCTTTTTTTAAGACTTCTTGTGTTTCAAATGAATGAGAGCCCAGCTCTGCATCACCAGGATGAAAAACCTGCTGGAGGCACAACAGACTCATCTAAGTCTTTGCAAACCCCATTAGAAACAAGAAATTTAATATGAGCCCTTCCTCACATCATACTGAGTCCTCTAGAGTTGCTGTACTTCTTCTCTTCTTAAAGCATCTCCTTTTTTCTTCTTTGTCTCAGCTGGTTGGTTAGACCATCTTCAAAACACGGGCCAAGGGATGAGTGAGGTGTGGAGGAAGGTCCTGCTGTCCTGTCTGCAAAGTGAGTTATTTCCTCTGATGGAGAGGGAGTGTATTTGCAAGCTCACAAAATTCTTCAGTGTGGTCCATTTTATTGAGCATCAGTATAACACTCAGTATTTTACTGAGTATTAGTGACTTTCAGAGGCCTGCAGCAATGTATAGTATTCAGTGCTGCCAACTTTATGCATTTATCACATTATTTGTGAGTTTATTTTCTAAGGAAAAATGATACACCCTGTTTTTATTACTCTTTGTCTTTCAGAAAGCAAGAACCCCAGAGCCCTTGGGGACTCTGTTAAAGTCAGTCAGGATATAATGACTAATGAGGAAGTTGTGGGCTTAAGCCCAGGAGTAGACCCTAGAGCTGAGAAGAGGATCTGAGTCAGAGAAGACCAACAGTCCAGAGCGGGACACAGGATGTTTCAGGGTGAGGAGGTGGGAAGAGGGATGGAGAGCTCACAGAAACAGAGACCAATTCAAAGCTGTCATTGCCAGATAGAATGTGGCTGTCGTAGAGATGGAGAAAAGTAGGTAGAGATCTAGTAGGCAGTGAGTAGAGGGGAGACTCAAGGTAAAATCTTGTTGATAGTTTTAGGTTTGGGGATGACATATGGAAGGAGATAGAGAATTATATCCCCAAACTCTGAGTGTCTGTCTTCTACAGCTGTCAACATACAGCTGTGAAATTCAGTAACAGAGTGCATGCCATCAGGTCTGATGGGGGTCCCTGCAGGTGGGGGTATGGGACCCTGGCTGCTGTGGTGGCCCTTGCCAGCCCCAAACAAAACAATTAAGAATGCCAGTCCTGTGGATTGCCCAAACCTGTTTCTAAAGAATGGTACCTAAAGGAGCCTTGGGTTTTTCTTCAATTTGTGTTTTTTGAAAAGCTATGAAGATTTTATACAAAACAACTGTGCAAAAAAGGTTGAAATAGTGCTGTTTGCAGACTTATCATCTCAAAGATAAGCAGTGTCAGAAGGAGGTACAAATCCATCTTTAATGACATATATACTAAATGTTGGCAGTGTCACGTGGAAAAGTAGTGTCTGGACACGTACAAACTCTCTCATAAGGCATACGCAGTGAGAGGTGTTGCATTCAAATTGCACAAGCAAGATTTGAGTTGTCCCAGCTCATGAGTGCTTTTTTTGGCAATGATAGTAGTGTTATTTTAGCTTCACGAGTTCCATGTAAGCCAGTGCTGAAGTTAATGAGAGACAGTATACACTGAGCTGCATAATGACATCTATTTTTACTGTAAGAGTCTGGAGCATTAATGCCCTTTAAACAGTTTATAGATTTTGCTTGAACTGGGTGTTTATTGCTCAGTCTTTCATATGTTTGAATTTAATCTCTACAAAGTCTATACAGACAGTTTCTGTGTGTCTGTGTGTAAGTTTATGTAGATTGGTATAAAGAAACATTGTTCCATCAGCTTTCCCAAGTGAACTATAAATGGAACACTGGTATGGTATGTATAGGATATATGTGAATGGCATATGTGTACCTATGCTAAAAACATGCATATGAAGAGATAGGATACAGAAGATTTTCTCAAAAAATACTGCTTTCACATTCCACTGTTTGTGTTGCTCTATATCAGGAATGCATGAATGTGATCATGTTTTTTGTTATAGCTAGGTAACTCATTTATCTATTTCCACAGCATTTTGACTTCTAGGAACCCTAACTGGTGTTCCATTAGGCACAGTGCTTCACTTCGAACAGATACAGCAAACTCTTCCAGTACGCATCATTAATGGCTGCATAGCACACAAAATCATTCTCCATGAAGAAAAGACAGATAGCTTCTTTATGTTTTTAATATTGCACACAGTCTAAACTTGCAATTGCTTTTATTCAATAAAATCTTTTGTCTCCTCTGCAGTCAGATGTATTCTAGCCTTTATGGCCTCACAACTTATTAGATAAATAATTACTGAATTTCCATCTATCACTGAAAGCACAGATATGCTATAGATACAGATGGGACTGGAATGTGTTTATGTAACTGATAGATCATCTTTAATCAGTGGGTTCCTGAAGTGACCTGCAGAGATATAAATATCTACCATCAGGTATCTGAAGCCTAGCTTTCTATGAAGAAAACAGAGTAGGTAAGGAATGTCTGGAGGGCAAATAAGAGGAGGAGAGTCACTAAGGTTCTTTAAAGAGTTCTTTGAGAGGAATTCTATGACTGCAGACAAGTTACAGTGCCTAGGAAAACAGTGTGAGCACCTGAATAATGTTAGAGTCCCAACAAATACCAATGGAACCCTGCCCTCTTCCCTCCTCTGCTTCAATGAGAGTAGGAAGGATCAGAGGAGACTATCCTGGAAAGTATTTTGGTTACAAAATGTCTTAAGCCCCAAGGGGATCCTGTGTATCTACTCCCATCTGAGGTAGCTTAGGAGCACCCAAGCACATGCTCAGCCTCTGTTTTGACATCAGAGACAGTATATTACCTGATGATTCTGTGCTATAACTGGAAATCCATTTTTTAATAGACTTTTGGAAATGTATTTAGACAGGGGCTCTTGTGCCTGCAGATGATGGAAAGCCAGGCTGTTTACTGACTGTTTTTGCCAGTGCTTGGGAAAATGTGAGGAAGAAGAAGTGGTTTCCCCTCCTGCTAGAAGTTAGTGATCTGCTTTAAGCTATTTACCTAAGCTCCTTTGTGAGTCGATGAAGACAGAGAAGTGATTCCTTTACTCTGTCTCAGACATTGAGACACTTTGCTGAGAGACAGCACATGTGAACCACCCCTAGACAGTCACATTATGTTTTGCAAATCTTGGGTGACCAGCTGCAGTCAAGTAGCCATTCTCCAGATTGTTGAAGGGCAAAACAAAAAGAAAAATAATAAATGCATCACCTTCCCTCCTGTCAATAACAGCAATAGCAAGAAAATAAAAGATGGAGATCATTGGTACCATAATTGAGCAAGGAGAAATTCAGGCAAGTCACTGTTACAAAGGCTCACTGCACAGAGAGAAGACCCTTGTTAGGAAAGTCTTCTGCAGGCTCTACTTTGAGTGCTGTGGTTTTTTGGTTTGGTTTGGGTTTTTTTGTGGAACACATTTATTTATTCCAGAGAGACAAATGACTGAAAGTACAAGTGTTCTGCCTGATACTTGCATCATGAACAACCCAACCTCATCCTTAACCAGTGTTTAGAATTTCCTTGGATATTGCTGAGAACAAGGGTGACAAATGGTCAATTTGACTGCTCTGATCCTGAAAAAGTATAATTGTTTTCTTTTGCAGCAATATAACAAAAGCGTAATAGAGTTGGGCAAATTTAAAAATGTTGTAAATGAGCACAAGGAGTTCACACTGATGTTTTTGCAGTGGATTTAGGTTTTTTTCTGTAATTTTTCAAATCCAGATGAAGAGGAGGCTCAGGCCATCTGTACGTTGAGGATAACCTGAACAACAGCTGCTTCTCTTCAACAGTGATGAACATTTTGTTCTCCTCTGTGATTTGTCCTCATTTTTTTTGTTTGCTGTTTTTATTTTTTACTACTATATTCTTGCCCCACTAGGGCAGATTTTTCTCTGAGTTACAGGAATGTAAATGAACAGTGAGTGCAATGAAATAGGTGGTGCTGTGCTGACATGGAGGCAGCATTTTCTTAGTGGAGAAGTCTTTGGGCATTCTTCTTAATGCTGTCACACACTCCTCTGTAAATCTCCATGAGCTGTGGAAGCTAGTGATTTTCTGAACCAGCAATTTTAATATCTAGTTACAAAATGTAGCCATAAGGTCATTTGTCTCTTGGTCCTAAGGTTCCGTATACCTTTGCATGATTCCTCTCTAGGAGCACCACAGAAGAAGAGCACTTTGGGGACAGAAAATAACAATAGCAACAACAACACTCACTTCAGCTGGGTGTGAGCCAATTTGTACCATTCCCATGGTATGGCTGGGATATTCCACTTGTTGGGATGTTTATAATTTTCAAGTTATATAAGAAGAGCCTGTGTGTGAAAGGGAAAGGGACATAAACAGAGGGAAAATTCTGTGCAATGCCTTTGTAAAAAATGCATTAATTAGAAATGGCAAAAAATGTTATTTTGGCTCGTTGGTATCAAATGTCTTCTTCATCTTCCTCTTGATCTACAAGTAGGTATTTAGGAGTCCAAAGTTTATCTGATTGTGGAGTGGTAGTCACCATTTCAAGAAACATCTGTCTCTTTCTGTAAAAAACCCTCTCTTTCATTATCCATTCAGTCACTCTGCTACTGGCTCTGTTTCATTAACATGACCTGCACTCGGGTTGGAAGACCACTCTAAAATTATTATTGAGATCGGTACAGTCAGGCAGTATCTGCTGACACTGCATGGATAGATATGATGATAGCCCATGACCAAGAGGACTACCTGTATCCATCTTCCTCTTTATGGCACATCCCATCTTCCTCCTTTCCCTCTTTTAGATTTGGTTTCTCTATAATTACAAGTTGGACCACCTCTAGATGTCAACAGGTAAAGGCAGGAGATATGTGACCCTCCTGCTAAAATTCGAACAGTATGGGCTGTGCATCGAATTAAAAATAAATGTGCCTTAAGTCCTTAAAACACAGAGAGGGAGATTAATGGTAGGTGGTCTTTTGTGTCATGCTTCTGAAGTAATGTTCTGTGTACCTACGATCTTTTCTTGCCTTTCAATCACAAACAAAAGCTCACTACTGTGCTGTTTCTATTGCCCACATCTGCTTACAAAAATTCTCTCTGTGCAATGCCTGATGTCTCTTCTCAGATACATAATTAAAGAAAGGGAACCTCTGAGGAAAAAAAGTACTTCACCATGTTTAACTTTCTGAATTGGATGCACAGGACTCTTCAACCCTAAGGATGATCTCAGATATATCCCAAACAATATAAATATTCAGTAAGGCTCTTGAAAGTGATGTTTTCCTATTCTCCAGCCTTCTTGAATTTCCCTCCTAGCTCAAGACTAGTCTGTGTTTCATTTCATGCAAGCTGTAATCTCCAAGGGGAAAAAAGCACTTAACAATGTTGTCAGGCTCTTACTTCAGGCTCTCAACAATCTTCTGCTTCCTCTGAACACTAGTGGATATGTATGAGACTTACAGATATTGTCTGACTAAACAAATCAAACCACCAGCTATCTCATGGGAACTCCTGAGGTAGCTTTACTCCCCTATTCCTCAAAATGTCAGATTATCAAATTAAAGAAAACACAAAATTGCTGTGGGAAAACCAATTAACTTTCTATGTGGATCACAGAAGTTAATGACATGAAGATGCATCAAAGTTGACCATAGCTAATACCTGAGGTTGTGTGTGTCAGTTTCTGTCACACACAGCTGAGTTGTGCAAACACTGGTTTTCCTCAGAGTTGGGTGTGCAAAGTTGTTCATTCTGAAATCCCCTACTGTAAACCTAGGTATGCCGGTATTAGTCTAGTAGTATTAAAGGGAAATACATTTCTATTGCTGGTGTTTGGTTTGGTATCCCACCCTTGAGATGTCTGTAATTTGGATGTCACAGAGGGATTTCTTTTGCGTTACTTTCACAGTTATTGTAGACCCTATGGAACCACATGCAGCCCTACAGAAATACAATGGACCAGTGCAGACCTATTTTTCTTCCTTTCTTTTTTCACTTTCGCTTCTTCCATGCTCAGTTTTGTAGCTGTCACCAAGACACAACTCACAGTTCATGAAGAAATCTCAAACAGCCTAACAAATGGTGTGAGAACAAGCTCTTGATGCAGTACTCTTGTACTCGACATCTCTGATCTGGCAAGAGCTTACAATTCCCCTTGGGTGTCTCTAATTATAATGTATGGTTCATTAAAAATGACAACAGAGTTCATCGAGTCTGCATTCCTGTGATTAATTGCAATGTTCTCCTAATCAGTTGTTGTTATTTATACCTCTGCCTTTACGCAACAGATTATACTGTACATTTGCACCATTCAGAGAGTAA
>VZRW01010374.1:30663-81320 GCA_013398125.1 Aegotheles bennettii
CACCACTGGTGACCAGTCATGAGCCAGATGTAGCCCTCCTCACTACAACACTTTGAGCTCTTCCCTTCATCCATATCTTTACCCAGTGCACCATAATCCTGCTCATCCCACAGTTGGACAACTTGTCCAGAAGAGTGCTGTGAGGAACAGTATCAAAAGCCTTACTAAAATCCATAAAAACTGCATCCACCACCTTCCCTTCATCCACAAGGCAGATAACCCTAACATAGAAGGATATCAAATTAATTAAACAGGACTTTTCCTTTGTGAATCCATGTTGACTGTGCCTGATTTCCTACCACTAGGTAAGTCTAATTTCTAGGAACCTCTAAAGGAACAATCGGTGTGACCAAGAGTACATTAAATCTATCCAGAATCACCCTTGGAGAAGTACCAGGAAGTTACTATGCCTTAAAATATTGTCAATCTGCACCTGAAGTAAAACATAATTTGGTGGATGTTCCAGAGACAAGCAGATTATCTGGGAAGAATAGGCTATCTGAAAAACTATACATTGATGGATGGTATGCAGAATGGATGGCTTATTAAATTAAAGAAAACACAAAATTGCNGATGCCTTTTTAATATGATTGAAAGTCTGCTAGAAATGCCATCAAAGGTGCAGTAGTTTGAAAATAATCAAATAAATGTAGCTAATTGAGTTTGATAATTTTGCCCTAATTAGATGTTAGTAATAAGAAGTTAGAAATGTATATATAAAAATTTGTGAAATGGTATTGTTTCACAATACAAATATATTTTTATATTGTGTAGATATTAAATATGTATGCAAATAGTATAACAATGTAACATGATAGCATATATATTGCAAGAACAGACTGTTTCAGTTGAAAGTGACCTACAATAACCATCTAGTCCAACTGCCTGACTAATTCAGGCTGATCAAAGCACGTTATTAAGGGAGTTGTCCAAATGCCTCCTAAACATTGACAGGCTTGGGGCATTGACCATCTCTCTAGGAAGCCTGTTTTGGTATTTGACCACCCTGTCGGTAAAGAAATGCTTCCTAATGCCCAGTCTAAACCTTCCTTGGTTCAGCTTTGAACCATTCCCATGTGTTGTGTCCCTGGATGCCAGGGAGAAGAGCAAAGCACCTTTGTCTCCACGTCCCCTCCTCAGGAAGCTGTGGAGAGCAATGAGGTCTCCCCTCAGCCTCCTTCACTCCAAACCAGCCAAGTCCAAGTACTCAGTTGCTCACCACAGGACATTCCTTCCAGCCCTTTCACCAGCTTTGTTGGACACTCTCTTGGGTTAGGGTTAGGGTTCAAGCACCTCCACATCCTTCTTAAATATTGGGGCCCAGAACTGCACACAGTGCTCGAGGTGAGGCCGCACCAATGCTGAGTACAGTGGGATAATCACCTCTTCTGGCCAGCTGGTTATGTAATTTTTGATGCACCCCAGGATGGTGTTTGCCTTCTTGGCTGCAGGGCACACTGCAGGCTCACACAGAGCCTGCTGTCGACCAGCACTCCCAGATCCCTTTCTGCAGTGCTGCTCTCCAACCACTCCTCTCCCAGTTTATACTTGTGCCTGTCATTACTTTGTCCTAGGTGCAGAATTTGGCATTTCAGATCATTAAATTTTATCCCACTGATCATAGTCCAATGCTACAATCTATCTAGATCCTTCTGCAAGGCCTCTTGTCTCTCAAGAGAGTCAATAGCACCTCCCAGTTTGATATCATCAGCAAACTTGCTAATGGTGCATTCAACTCCTGCATCCAGATCACTGATAAAGATCTTGAGAAGAANAGATGACTGATAAAGATCTTGAGAAGAACTGGCCCTAGAATCGAACCCTGAGGAACACCACTGGTGACCAGTCATGAGCCAGATGTAGCCCTCCTCACTACAACACTTTGAGCTCTTCCCTTCATCCATATCTTTACCCAGTGCACCATAATCCTGCTCATCCCACAGTTGGACAACTTGTCCAGAAGAGTGCTGTGAGGAACAGTATCAAAAGCCTTACTAAAATCCATAAAAACTGCATCCACCACCTTCCCTTCATCCACAAGGCAGATAACCCTAACATAGAAGGATATCAAATTAATTAAACAGGACTTTTCCTTTGTGAATCCATGTTGACTGTGCCTGATTTCCTACCACTAGGTAAGTCTAATTTCTAGGAACCTCTAAAGGAACAATCGGTGTGACCAAGAGTACATTAAATCTATCCAGAATCACCCTTGGAGAAGTACCAGGAAGTTACTATGCCTTAAAATATTGTCAATCTGCACCTGAAGTAAANAGAAAACACAAAATTGCTGTGGGAAAACCAATTAACTTTCTATGTGGATCACAGAAGTTAATGACATGAAGATGCATCAAAGTTGACCATAGCTAATACCTGAGGTTGTGTGTGTCAGTTTCTGTCACACACAGCTGAGTTGTGCAAACACTGGTTTTCCTCAGAGTTGGGTGTGCAAAGTTGTTCATTCTGAAATCCCCTACTGTAAACCTAGGTATGCCGGTATTAGTCTAGTAGTATTAAAGGGAAATACATTTCTATTGCTGGTGTTTGGTTTGGTATCCCACCCTTGAGATGTCTGTAATTTGGATGTCACAGAGGGATTTCTTTTGCGTTACTTTCACAGTTATTGTAGACCCTATGGAACCACATGCAGCCCTACAGAAATACAATGGACCAGTGCAGACCTATTTTTCTTCCTTTCTTTTTTCACTTTCGCTTCTTCCATGCTCAGTTTTGTAGCTGTCACCAAGACACAACTCACAGTTCATGAAGAAATCTCAAACAGCCTAACAAATGGTGTGAGAACAAGCTCTTGATGCAGTACTCTTGTACTCGACATCTCTGATCTGGCAAGAGCTTACAATTCCCCTTGGGTGTCTCTAATTATAATGTATGGTTCATTAAAAATGACAACAGAGTTCATCGAGTCTGCATTCCTGTGATTAATTGCAATGTTCTCCTAATCAGTTGTTGTTATTTATACCTCTGCCTTTACGCAACAGATTATACTGTACATTTGCACCATTCAGAGAGTAATAGAAGGGACATGAAGGGCATGTTTATACGATGCAATGGAGCATGTAGATATACCTGAACTAACGGTGACCCAAGCTGTGTGTTGGCACAGCATAGAGCTGTATGGCACTAGAGATACTCACCTGGGACTCTGTCTCAGGGCCGCAAGGAAATCACGCCAAGCTTAGAAGCTCTGCCTCTCAGAAGGATTTGTTATATTCTATGAAGAGCTGTGGAGTCATGGTTTTTCTGTGTTCAGTTAGGCTCATGCTGTCTGCAGTTGCTGAAAAATCACAGGCAGCTTGGTGCAGGTATTTCTCAGGCACTCCCTTAGACTGTTTCTGCTTGTATGTGTGTGTATACACCAGATACCAGATTTCAGCAACCAGAAGTTAAATCCTTCTTTAAGTCTCCTAAAATTATCCTTAAAATATCCTAGATCCACTGACTAAACATTGTTGTGTATTAAAAAACCCACTGAACAAAACCTAAAAAAAATAATCTGAAACTCAGCTCCCATCCATCAGGAGAAACAGAAATTTTGAAGGTGCAAAACTTCATAGTAAGTTTCCAATAGCAAGGCTCTAGTTTGATTCACCTTGAGCTAACATTTGTCTGCAAATGATTTCTGGTTTTCCTTTTATGATCTCAGCTAAGGTAGTAAACAGTTTTAGGGGCCTGATATGGGATATCCCAAACTGAGACAGAGACCTGTAATTTGATTTTTCAATAAATTGCACAGCAGCTATCTCTGAAAATAAGTTAGTCCCTCTTAGGTACACTGGATGTGCATACAAAAATTGTGGCACTAATGTGCCAACTTGTTTTTCAGAGTATTTTTGCAGAGAAGCTGCAAACTTCCTATGTTGTCACAGATATTTCTTATGTCTTCCTCTTCTTTTACTTTTCTGCTTGCTACACATCTGCTCCTGTTCCTCAGTTTCAGGCTTTTAGTTGAAATCTAATGCTATTTGCACAGCATTATCGCCTGGAGGCCTAAGTTAACTTTGGCAAGGCTCTTACTGGCGTGTTATTTTAATATTGGATGGTTTTTGTTCTCAGTGAGAGCAATTTGTTCCAACAACTGGGATTCATCCTACTTCTTTAGCGAGTACACAGCTACAATCTAGCACAAGCATTAAAGGCCAAAATCTTTAAAAATAGAAAGGGAGGGACCACCAGCATCACTGCATCCAACCCAACAGCTGCAGGCAACCATGGAGTAATTGCCTAGTCTAAACTGCACACCCACACCCGACTCCACCATCACAGAGCCTTGCTCCTGAGGGCAAATTTACATTTTCTGACTTCTGACTTGAGTTTTTGTGCATCCAAACATCCCCATCAACTTCAAATATTTAGACTTTTTAGGCAGAGAGTTGTTAAAACTTTGCCCACACTGGTATGTAAGTACCACAGGAAAAATGATGCAGATAAGGACCTGCAACTTACTGCAGTAATTCATATACAGCAATGGGAATTAAGGTTGCAGAGAGCATGCTTAGCTGTAATGTATTTATTCTTCAATACGGGCAAAGTAGGTCCCTAATATCACATGCATCTTTATTTGTCAATATGAGGATGTATGTCCATAGTTTGAGCTAGGCATTTCAACTGTCTGGGAAATTTGAAAAAAAATATCCCCACACAAACAAAAAATGGTACTCATGAGAAATGAAAAATAGTATGTGAAAATTACTTTGTCATCACATGCAATTTGCATTTTTAAAATGTGTCTGTGAAATTTTACAGTCATTTGCATTTCAAGTCAGCAATTAGATTAAAAAAGCCCACAACTGCAGCTGTGACAAGTACTCTGCTATGTGAAAAAACATAAATAATCCTCTTGTCCTTCAGTAGCAGCTCTGATGAGAATGAATTTTAACGTAGAGCTCCACGTTTGTCTCTTCAAAGTAGCTTTCGTCCTCGGTACAGTATAACTGGAAAACCTAAAAGGATTGGAGTCCAAATAAGATACGTATTTAATAATACAAATTGGTCTTGGTATCACACTTGACCCTTTATGAAACATCTTTTCAGGCACCGTTAGGATAGCTGTAGAGCAGCCCCAGAGTCACAGAGACGCTTTTCTTGGTACACAGGGTCGGATGGTGTCCATCGTCCTTCAGATGAAGAGGAGATGAAGGTCTATGGGGATGGACATCAATCATTTCCCCTAGAGTTAGGAGTACATGGTCTCCTCGGAAGGGGAACCGAGTCCAGATGTTTTCTTCCACATCTTCCTCGCCTGTCTTGTTGACAAAGACAGAGACTTTGAGGCTTTGTTTGGCAAAGATACAAAATAGCAGGTCTGCAAATGAATATCATGTTTTTCCCCAGCTTCCTCAGCCCTCGGCACCAAATCTGGCACCTTCCTTACAGAGGTGCCTCCAGCTTGTCCTGAGAATTGGTGCAGCCAAACCCAGGCATAGCAGTCAGTTCATTACACCTTTTGGCAGTAACAGATATTCAACCTAGAGAGCACTGACAATGAAAATTTAATTATTCAACAACTGCTCATGGATCAGGTCTCTATATTAAACAACCTTTGTCCTTAGCTTTGCCTTCAGGTTCTTTATGTCCCACCAAACAAGACATCTCCCCATTTCATGCTAGAACCAGCAGGTCACAACTGACTGTGGGATCACAATTTGTCATGGGGCTTGAATGGGATCTGATTTTCAGCAGGGACATTTTGGAAATCAAGTGTCCATGCAGCCCTCCAATTGGAGTGTAAAAAAAAAAAAAAAAGGAAGTTTTAGTAATTTTAGAAAATGCCAGCTACCACTCAGTAGCGGGTTTTAAACCATGACTCTGCATCGGTGGGAAAGCTTCTTTGGCTTTCCGAAATATCCCTGCTCCAGCGGACTGCTGGCTTTTCGCTGCAGAGCACGACTCATGTTGGGCAGCCAGAGACACCAGCAATTTGTTATAAACACAGCGTATTGCTCTGCTCTGTGCTTGGCTGTTGCTGCTGCTACTGATTTTCCCTGGGTGGTTATTGAGTGGAACATTTGTGAGCAGTTTTTATGCTTAGCTGAGCTGGCGAGAGTAGGTGCTGCAGTCTGCCGCAGCCCTGTCCTGAGCACCTTGCTTCACATGTGGACAATGGCTTCAGTTTCAAACCTTGAGATAATTCAGTGTTTAAAGTCTCTTCCTGCCAGTAATAATGTTTATGTCATTACTGAGGTGTGTTAGGTCTGAGCGTCAGCACATTGTGGAGGAAATGTGGCACCTTGGAAAACACCCATCACCTGCCGATGTCTGGTTTTCTCTGTGCTTCAGAACCTGTCCTTGCCTTGTCAGTGGAGCTGGATGAAAGATACAGAAGCCTTGGTTTCTGTTAATTCCTCAGTGAGACAAAATGCAAGCTTTCCCTTCACCTTTAATTCAGGGTTTCTCCTTTCATGTAATATGTATTAACAACAATTCATTTCCTTACATTAGAAGGCAAGTGGACAGCACAGAGAAAAGAGAATTAGAGACACAAAAGAAGATTGAAACTAAATTAAGAGCTAAGGGCTGGGCAGGGGAAGAGATTGACAATAGTTACTGGGACAGTGTGTCCAAACACAGGAGAGGATGTGATCAGAAGAAATAAAGCCAGTAGGAACAGTATATAATATTTTGGTCATTTATGATCCAGGAAGAGGATTATTATTATTTTTCTCTGCAACAGGTGAAAGAAAGACTAAGATGGTGGTCAGTGGAGAGAAGAGCACAGTGTGACTAAAAATAGCTGAACTTGCTTTAGCTCAGCAAAAGAAAGATGTGATTTCTCTCTAGAAGTACATCAAAAGAGTAAATGCCAGATGGAGAAAGGCTATTTGTGCTAAAGGACAATTTTGGCAAAAGAACAAAAGCAGGGGGGGGAGGAAACCAGCCATAAATACATTCAGCCTGGAGAGCTTTCTAACCATCTGAGCAGCAAGAACCTGCAGTGTCCTCTCGGCTAGAGCCACTGGGGCAATCTCTGGGATTTACAGGTAGAGCCTGATAGCTGCATGAAAAGGAATGAATGACAGGGCTGTCTGGCTTCGACAAGGCAGGATGCTCAAGTCTTGCTCTCAAAAAAGCCAATGAAAATGGAAATGAGTGGAGGATTTGCTGGCAGCTTTTTTGTTAGCTAGCAGCTATCAATAGGACCAAGCACACTGAAAATTTCCACAGCTAGCTATCAGACCGTCATCCAGCCAGCCCCCTGAAGCTCTTACCTTCATGTTTTACATTTACTATACAATAGAAAAAGGTGTATATCCGTGAAGATGGTGCTTCAGTTGTTATCAACAGTTGTTCTTATTACAGTTGAAGCTATTAAATATGCTTTTCAAGATCATTTGACATACCAGCTAGCATTGAACTCCAAATGGGCCACCTAAATATTAAAAAATTCTTCCAAAAGTGCTACATTACCAGCAGCACGAGGGTATCACCCCTTGTCTTCCTGCCTTTGAGATTCTCATCCTTTTAGTTTGTCATAACTTCTCCATCCTCATTTAAACCTGCAGTAACTCATCCTCAGAGTGCCAGGCTGGTGTCAGTGGGCAGGAAGCAACATGAGAATCAGGCCCTGGTTTTACTTTTGTATATCAGAAAGCAGTTTCTGGCCAAAAATCCTTCACTTTCTAATTTAGAGCTGTCCCATAGCTTGGGCTACAGTAACCTGGTTTGACATGATCAGCTCTTAAATACAATTTTCTTTTCAACAAAGCATGTAATAAATCTACATTATTATTAAATAACAATAATATTATTAATATTATGATATCAAGATTTGTATTAATAAAATAAAAAAAAAATTAAAATACCTCTCTGTTTCAGGAGGACATCAGCCTGTCTGCAGAGGTGAGGAGAGCTGTCTGACCTGCCAGAGGTGCTTTGCTTCCATTTTTTTGAGGTGGTTTGGAGGTTTTTCACTTGGTTTGGCATTTTGTTGGTATGGGGAAAGCCAGGGTTTTGTGGATATCCATGAACCAAAAATAACACAACCTGTTTGTCATCTTACCAGCAGCCATGTACTCAATTAAACTAAAATCACACAAATTTCTACCCCTTGTGGCTATTGCAATTTCAGGTTTCAGTTCTCTACCATATTTTGATATTTCCCATAGATGTCTTAAGTTCTGGAATTTTTTTGTGTCTTGAATTTTATGTAATCAATTAAGATGTAAATTTTCCATCAGTCTGGATAATATTAACTTCAGGTGGCATGCAAAACCTCCCGAAACCTCCAAGAGATTTTCTGACAACTATAATGAGCTTTGTATCAGGACTCTTAATAGCAGTCATTTGTTTGAATCTGTTCTAATTTAATGAGTGATTAGCAGATGTTTTTTCCACTCTCTGTCTTACAGTTGATAAACCAGAATCCACGAGGAGCTGTGTACTAAATAATGGTATGATTTTACAACCCTCAAATTGCTTCAGAAAATAGATTTATAAATCATGCACATAAAAGTAAAGGATATTGACAAATTCTCTGCTATAAAAGAAGAGGCTTGCTGTGCTTTATGTGAGTCTCTCAACAATAAAGTGTTACCTACCATGGGACACTGTGAAAAACTATCAGATCTTTATATATCTTGGTGTCTTGGGTACCTCTCCTTTCTGTTCTCTTTTATTTGAGGTAATTTACATGTCTTTGGTACTCCAGCTCAAATTCCCACATGTTTTAGGACTAGACTTTTGTCTAAACAATGTTTAAACAACTCTTTGTACAGGAAGAGAGTTGTGCAAAATAAAAAGCCCTTGATTTTCCAATTACCTTTTGTTATTCTTTAAGTCACCTTCTAATCCAAGCAACGTTTCTAACACGGAAAGATACCAACTATCGGGATTTGTTCTACTCGACCTTTCATGATATTTAGGCATCTGGCTTTCCAGCTCAAGTAATCAAGATGATAATTAAACCTACATCTTTGTGAATGTCAAAACTGTCATCTGCATTCAGAATGTTACAGGTCTGCAAGAAATGATGATCAAGAGAAATTTAACATTGGTGAGGTCATTAGGAAATTGTTCCAGCACTGTCTTCATCAAAAACTGCCATGTCAAAGCAAATGACATACATGGAAGTATGCTGTATTAACTGTCCATATAGAGTACCTAATCAGTGTCATTGTAAACTAAGCATACTTTGCAAATGTAATCGTCAACAGTATTTTAAATAATGCCTAGCAGGTTATGGGTATCCTTTAGATTGCTTCATTATGTGAAACTGCACCATGTGCAGTTGTATATGCATTTATTACACAGATTAATTACTTTCCTGCTGCAAATGGGTATTGTAGTTTTAGTGAAAACAACAAAAACCTCAATGCTTCACATTAGATAACAAAAAATTAAATGGGAATTTGAAAGTGAGTTTATGATGCAGTCACTTCCATCTCAGAACAAGGCAAAGTCAGGAGTGTTAAGTTCACAGGAAAATGTGTCTCGAAATTGTCTTCATTTGTAAATGAAGTCATGTCAGTGTTTTCCAATCCCAAAAGGTAATAAGAAGTTATGTCCTGACAGCCAACATGGTCCTGAGTTTCCAGGCTAAACTGTAAGCCCACACTTGGCTCTCATGACACCAAAGTGAAGGCGAGTGGAACAGTGCTGATTGTGATATGGGATCACTCACGTCATAGGATATCTTCTGTCAACTGCAACTGCAACAGTTTAGTCCAAAACATTATAAATCCAGGCAAGAGTAGGAATTGTTTCTGCATTGTATTTGCATTGTTTCTTTCCTGTACTCCCCGCCACATGCAAACTTCAAGCACTCCAGTTGCAGACCACCATGCAACAGCACTGCTGCGCACACAGTTCCCTCTGTTGTCGCTCACACATTTCTCTGGAGGCTGCTTTTGCAGCTAGTCAAAGAATTAAAACTAAAATTTTGGCTTGGAACTCAAGATGTGAGCTTTAAATAGACCTCAGGATGCTAGTATATATTTCCGTTGGTTATAAATAGGGTCTACAATGACTGAGGGATTAACTGGATGCCTCAGATACGTATGCAATGGAATGGGAGATGGAATGAACTCAGCTGGGGAGTTCTCTGCAACAGCAGAGGAATTAGACAGATATGAAGGGCAAAGAAACATGTCCAGTGTGTTACTGCCCAGGAGCAGCAGCAGGAAGTACAGAGCTTTGGGAGAATACATGCCTCGAAGGCACTCACAGATATCTGCTTGGCACCCAAAGCTTTTTCATGACAGGAGTGTGCCCTCCATCTAAGATGCTTAGATACAGTGCTTTTGTCAGCTCTTTACATCAGAAGCAGATACCTAGAGCACTTGCCCAAAGGGTGCTCTGGGTCATGTCCCTAGACCATTCTCAGCTGAGCTGGGAATTTCCATCAAAACTCTCCAGCTGCTCAGCCAAGAAGAAAGACCTTTGAAAGCAAGAGGAGCAAAAGTGCCTGACTCCAACCTAGCTCTCAGGCTGCCTGCACTGGGAGATTTACTGCATGCTGGTTCCTGCTCCTGCAATTGTTTGTACCTTTCACATTAAATATCCCCAGAAGAAGAAAGATGGCAAGACTTAATTGCTAGCAATTTTAAATACTTCTGAATCTACCTACATTACTGGTGTTTTGGACTACAAACTCTTAAGCGCAGTAATTTGTACCAAATTACTTCTGTCCCTATGGATTAAATCTATAACCTGAAGCAAAAATTCAGTCTGGGTGTAAGGCGAGAGGTTTTTAATTGCCTGACAGCCTGAAAATTCCCCTCTTTCTAGTATTTTTCAAAGGATGGGAAAATGGAGTCTCTAGTGGTAGTGCTGGCATTTTAGATGGAGGAAGTGTGAAGCAGCAGTTAGTTGTTAGACTAATACAGTGTCTGATCTGTGAGACACTTTCTAACATGCAGAAGATCTAATGGTACAGTGGAGTAAGTCATCACTTGGCAGCACATGTCTGCAGGCTTGAGCTCTTGGTAACCTGTAGACAGGTGGCTTAACCTCGTGCAGGGGTAATGTAAACTATGACCTATGATATGGATGAAAGATGGAGGAAATGCCCAGGGGAGAACTGCTGAACTGATTTAAAGTCTTTAGAACTCCCTGTGCACTGTCCCTGACTCCCAAGTACATTCATATTAAAAACATCAGTACCTGGAGACATGTGCTAACTCTTGAAGGCTAGAATATAAATTGAAATGCATTTAAATACAATATAAGAATGAATAACCTAAAGATTACCATGATGCATCATAGCCCCAAGTACACATGCTGTTTGCCAGTGTACCTCCTGCCAGCTAGAATAACAACTACTTTATCTCCAGTTTTTTGCATTAGGAGCAATAATGTCTGAAAGAAGCCAACTGCTGGTGGTTAAGACTGGGGATAATTCAGAGTTTAGCCTAAGGCTCCCTCTGGAGTCAAAGGAGGGGGATCGGTGCCTCCAAGTAGGGATTCAGAGCAGAGACCCGAGTGGCTTTGGGGAGTTCTGTCTAGGGAAAAGTCAGGGAGGTGCTCTCCCTGAGCCTTGCTGGAGGTATGCCAGTGCAGGGGCACACTTGGCCTCAGCAGCCACTTTCTGGGTTATCCCTCCTTTCCAGGGGAGAACAAAACCTGCTAATCTAAACTAGGCTTCAGTGCTGGGACAAAGGCATACCACATAGCACACTGCAAAAGTAAGGGACGTTGTCCAAACAAATATTGTGCTTACTCAAGCATTACCTAAAGTTCAGTTAATTAGGCAATAAAGTGGCTGATTTTAGGGGCAGTAGTTTTTCTTTTTGTACTATTGCATATCACATCCACATGGCTTTAGTTTTCAAGTATGAGAAGTGATGCTGTATGTTGGGTAAGCTGCCCAAGTGTTTGATTTTCAGAAGTTGTACGTCCAAGTCCATCAGTCAAGCCCTTACAAGTTATAAGACCCATATAAATTAAAAACCTAAAATCTGAAGTAATTTTAGAAAAACTGAGAGATTCTTCGTTAAAAAACAGTTCAGAGAATCCTTGGGATTCTCACTGCTTTTAGTTTAGTTTTCAGCTGTCTGCTGTACTTCTATTAGCAGGTAACGTTTGCTGTTGTGACAGTCGTGACTATAAAACCAACATCTGTGGAAATACTCTTGACAGTAATAGGACTATATTTATTTGGGGAAAACAGCCAATCCTTCATCCTAGAACCTGAACCCCTTTAATATAATGAGTAGTACTTAAGCAATTAATTGATAATATTTATCTATACATCAGCTCCAAAATATACAAAGAAATCCATCTCTTACCAGATATTCCCAATCACAAAACTAAGGTTGGTACATCATTAATTTTTTATACTCTACAATATGGACTGGTCTGGAATAAATAGATAATAGATGTTACTTATGATCTGGGAAAGGTTGCTGAAAGTGACCAGAAATGTGCTGAAATAAGAGGGAGCCTTTCTCTTGACTTCAAAGGCCCTGCAATCACATCTACGGTGCTGAGTATCTACTCCTAAAAGTTGTGACATGTCATTAGCTAGTAAGAGATTTAAGCAAGCATGTGACAGCTCGTTGCAACACAAAGTATTGCAACTGGGATTAAGGACGGTCTGTTTTCCAAATCTTCAGGCTATTTTTTGGTTTTGGCGGAAGGGGTTGGTGTATTACTGTCAAGATGACTTTAAAAACCCCTCTTGGAATCCTGACTCCTCTAAAATAACTTACGAATACTTAGCAATAAAAAGTGTAATGAACACAAGTAGCATTCCTGATACAATTAGCACAGCTGGAGAAAGTATTTTTGGTTTGGTTTTGAAATATTTATGACTTGATTAATGAAACAAATAAACAGGACACCACTGTTTTGTTTTGATATCAAAAGCTCTTTTGTCTTCTAGGCAGGTAGCGCTTTCATACAGAGCAGAGGACAAACTTTCTGCTTGTAACTAGCAGTGCCTCAGCTTAAAGAGAGGTTGGCTTCCTATTAAGAATCTTGCTAAATCAGTGGATGTAGTTTTCCCCTCTTCCTTAGACTACCATAGAAAATATTAGGAAATACAGTAGTTTAATGTTTAAGAAACCCTTTTGCTACTTGTGTGTCAATAAGAAAATGCTTTAATTTTTTCTTCTTTAAAATTGTCTAAGATTAACCATTACATGACATTTAACATGTAATTAAACATTAAAATTTAGCCAAACACACAGTCATCACACTCCCTCCAACCCCAGGAAAAAAGTAAGCAATTAATCTTTAAATCCTTTTTAATAAATGAATATTCATTCATCAATATTTTCATAAAGCATCTCTCCATCATTCCAACTTACTATTCTTTTTTTTTTTCACTGCTGAAGAATACCAAAAATACATAGATGTGCCTTAAGCAAAGAAGACTGGGTTTTAGTTTATCTTTACAATGGGATGAAATCAACTTAGAGCTAAACCACTGTAATATTTCTACTCTTTATTTACCCTTTGGGCTATAACACAAGTTAGTTTCAGTTTTCTTTTTTTTTTAATGCCTTTTACAAACAAATGATGTGTAAATGTTATTTATAGTAGTGTTGAGTTAGAAAGGAGTTAATTAGCTATGAAATTCATCACTCTGATACAATTTGTTTGAAATTATCCTTTTTAGTCTTTAGCCATCTATGGTTAGGACCATATACTGCAGCTAGCATACAGGGACAAGAGTCAGAAAATGGGAGGTCAAGGCAAACACTCTTCTTAACACGTGGTTGTGTGTATCTGTGTGTAAGAAGTGGTGCAGAGACTGGAAGAAGGGAATTGGCAAAAAAAGGCACAAAAATGCGTGTTAAAGATGAAGTGTTAACCTCAAGTGAGATTTTCCTGTTTTTTTTCAAGTCAAACCAAGACTTGGATCTGTTCACGGTTCAAGCTTCTTGTGCCCTATGGAACTCAACTAGACCAATGAATACGAAATCTCGTGAAAAAGCTGCAAGTGCAACTGCACGCTTTTTGCGATGACAGCCAAGGTGGGGAATACGGCTTCACGAAAGGGGCTGCAGTAACACACTGCCCTCCAGTTGTGCAAAGAGTACGAGAATCCTCAGAGATTCAGTTCTCTCGCCCATGCAGGGTCCCAAAAATGCACATTGCCTCTTTGCTCTGGCCAGATGGTAATTTTCCATCTGCTTGGAAATCCTGGCTGAAGCCACTGGAGTATTGATTTCTCTGGGATTTGTAGTACATATTTCTATCACAACTAGAAAGTCTCTTCTTGCCTGACCACATGATTTCTAGGAGCTGGGGCTTGAAGGAAAGAAAGACCTGTGATTAAGTCGTGAGGGTTTCTCAGGGTAGTTCTTTAGGGCACTTACTGAAAGACTTCTTCAAAGATCATTTCATAATGGTAATTTTTCTAAAGCAAAGCCAACCATTTTTAAGTTTTATTAAAATCAGGTTTTTTTGTTTAATTATATTTTGTTATTAGAATAAAAAACTTGGGAGCATTTTTCAATAATTCTACCAAATATGTACTTTGGGAGGGTGTTAATGGTTTAGTTACTTTGATTATAATGGTGACAATGTGCTCTATAATCCCTTCACAATTTGAAGAGATATTAGAGAGCTCATAATTGAAGTTTTTCAATGGGAGCTAATACTGAGGCGCTTTTAACAACCAAGTTTTTCTGCTCCAGCTATATGAGTTCCTTTGAGGCTTTTCATACTGTAGAGTTGTCTGCAGATACAGTGCTTAAAAACTGCAGCTACAGTCACTCTGCACCACTGCCAAGGATACAGCAGGACTGCGGTGCTGATCCTGCACTCTCTGGCAGCCGAGGTTATGGTGAAGGCTACCAGCTGGGGATCGCATTGCAGCTTTGCTGCAAGGCAATTGTGCGGAGCCCGTTCCTGTCCAAGGAGCAGCCCCGAGGATGGGATTGCAACACAGACTTTGCAAGCCAGGTTCGTCTATGCTGAATTTCAGCCCAGAGCAAAGTTTCACAATTCAGCTGGAAATAGGTGTGGGAACTGTAACAGACTGTACATGGCAGCAACACAAGTATCATTGCTCTACTCACAGATGGATCAAATACTAGCAAGAACACAGGTCATTACAGAGCCAAGGCAGCCTTTCCAGTTTCATCCCCTTTTGGTGTTTCTGATAGATGCATAACCACACGTTTCTCCCACAGACGTCTCTAACTAGCATCCAAAACTCTCTATCTGTCAAAAATTCCTATCGATGTCCAGAGGAATTCTACATGCAGAGAACGGGCAGGGCTAAGCCTGAATTCTTTTTTTTAGATCTATTTATGCTACTGTATTTGTTGTTATTTGAGAATGTACATGATAGAAACACTGTTTACAAAAAATATATCTTTTCTTTAGAAAGGTTTAGTTCTGACAAATAACAAATTAAGTTTACAGATCTGAAATTGGCATACCTTGACGACTACAATCTACTGGACTGAAAAAAGTTGGAATCCCGGTGAGGGAGTGGATCGGGATGAAAACCAAAGTGGTCACATTTGCATGAAAGATATGTTAGAACATAGGTAATGCTGAAACAAAACATACTGTTTACCATCTCTTGTGATCTGTGACAGCAGCACACTAACTTGATTAGTGTACTTGTATATACTTTCAGTATATAAATAAAATATGAAAATGTTCCATTACTGAATCAAAGTATCGGAAGTGCTCTGTTTGCTTAATTCTAGAGAATAAAAAGTTGTAACATCACAGAAACAAAAATATGACATAGCATGCGGTCACAATAGCAAGCACAGGGAAGAAAAATATTGAGAAAATATATGCATATTATGCAAATATATTTTACATTAACATACAATGTTATAAGAATGTTAAATAATGTGAATGCATGTTTAAAAAAGGCTACAGCTAGGTGGTTTCATGTCAAAGTAGCAAATAACCTGAGACAACTTCTATGCTTTCACTCAATGAGAATCTGTAAAACTACAGCAGATGTAGCACACATTGATAGTAGTTGAATTCTCAGCTAAATTATACTAAAAATGTGCTGTTCTCTTTCAAAATGGCATGGCAGCTGGAACCAGTCCAAGGGAAGGAAAATATGCTGTACATTTACAGTACTTACAAAAGATTCATTTCACTGTTGATGGACACTTAAATGCTTGTTTGAAATATTATGGACATGTATATGTCTCCAAAGACCTAGAGCAACACTCCCATGATCTGCTTGCTTACTGCAGAAGTGAAAGCACGAGATCATTAAAAATTATGTCCGTTCAGGACTGGGAAAAATATATTATGACATATATAAAACCAAGAAATTTTAGCAAAGAAAAATAAATTCAGCTGATGAAATCGTAGTTGATGGATCTGCAATATAAGTGACCTATTTTAAACTTGCCAGTGTAACTCTACTGCTTTATGATTAATGTGTATGGCAGCATTTGCAATGTTACTAAATACTGACTTTATACATGATTACAGCTGTTTGAAAATTTCTATGACAATCAAAGTTTTGTAGTGATAATATACAACACTTAATTTCTCAAGGCTTGTTGTTTGGACGACACCTGCCTTTCAATTTAAAAAGTTCCTCTGAAGTGCATTCAATGTTAAAGTGTCCATAAGCTCAGAATGAATGTGTACATGTGTGTGTGTATACATATACTTTTGCTTTGCAGTGTGCATTTTAATTACACACGATTCTTTGCTATATGTATTCACACATACATGAATATGGTCTACATAGTAAAAGTTCATATATATATATATTTTTATATATAAATATATATATAAACTCTGCAGGCAAGTAGTACTTCACTGGTTATAACTGAAGTCCTTTAAAAAAGTTCAGTCACTCAGTTAACATAGTATAGCCAGTAAATTAAGTTGAAAAGAGAAAATGTGAATGGAAACACCATTCTTGACCATCTGTCGATGGCATTCACATCTGTTAGATCAGGGATTTTTATTTTCAGTTGCGAAGATCTTCTTCGTAAATGGCCCCTCTTGCTGTGGGACCCTATTCTTTCTGATGGACGCCTTCCAAGGCTTTCACGATGTGAGCTTTGTTTTCTGTACTGGATTCCTGAGTTGTCAAAGGATATCGTTGAATTTCGGGCATCCGTAATGCTGGTGCTGATCTCATTGCTTGCCACCTCGTTGTGAATTTCTAGTGATGTTAGCAGAATGTTTCCATGGGTGTCCACCTAAGGGGCAAAAATAGAAATAAAAATTGTTTCAAAAGACTTGACATCTATCAGCAAAATGTTGGCATATTTAAATTTCCAAATCCATACAAGTTTTAAGAAAGCATGTATTCATTTTAAGCATGTGATAATCTTAGAAAAAAATGGCAGCTGCTTAAAATTAGGCAAGTACTTAAATACTTTTACAAACAGGGTAATAATCATACTACCAACATCCAATAAAAAACTGTATTTGGCAAAACCAATTGTTTTCATCTCCCCCTAAACCATCCGTGTTTTAAAGGGTGGTGTAGTTCAGTGAAATACCTACATTGCTGGTGATGAGAGAACAGGGTAAGGGATGGATTCTCTCTCTGATACAGTAGGAAATCAAATTAAACTGGACTAGTTTTTTTTTATCTGGGATTTAAAACCTGATGAAAGAACTGCCTGTGAAGTTTGTTAAAATCACAAGAATAGTTCTGATCTGCTGAACTCTTTGCATTTTGCAATCATAGAGTTTATTTACAATTTTTCTCTAAAACTTTTCCTTCCAAAGTTATTTGCACAGTTTTGCAATCATGGCAAAGCTTAACTGCTGGGCTTTTCCACCTGAGTAAGTAATCTTAAAGAGCAAGGAACTTGGACATGGAAAAAAGCTGCTGAGCTGAGGAAATAGGTGGCACTCTTCTCTTCCACCTCCACATCCAAGAAGCAGTTAGCACAGGTGAGCAATTTGGTGCTCTTTTCAGTAATTAAGAGGAAGGTTCTGATAATTTAGAGTCTTTTTAAAATTCTGGTCTAGACTGTCCAGTCTCCCTGAGTAGCAATAGAGGAGGAGGAGCACAGAGTTGGGTACAGCTCCTTCAATCCAGAAAAACTTCCAGTTCCCATAAGTGGCACCGACGAGAAGTCCCAAATAATGCTGTCTTAGTCAGTATTTGGCAGCTTCACTGATGGGGCAACACATCCCCTTGTGCTTCATGCTGGAGGATGGGCAGAGAACTCAGCTGATGCAGGGATCAGCTCCAACATTCCTGGCAGTCTTTAGGAAAGGAAAATGACAGCTGAAGGTAAAATAAATTCTCTGTGCTGGGTATTTGCAGCCAGTTAATACATGTGTGAATCTGTTCAAATGAACTCAGCTCCCTATGTCAGAAATAGATAATGAATCACAGCATACAGGATAACTTCCAGTTTTATGTATACAATTTATTCATCCACAGTTCATCCTGTAATTAATACATTTGTCTAACCTGCCACATGATCTAGCTGTGTTAACTGTGCGGTGCTTGAACATCTCATCCTAGAAGCATCTGTTTAAAAGTGCTTGAGAAAACACACACTATTGTCATGGCCTTTTGAAACTTGTACAGTCATCTGATACCACATCCTTTGCAAGCTTTGTCTGATGCATTAAAAGTATGCATAGTTATGTGTCTGTCCATATGCATTTAGCTTTTTTCAATCTTGTTAAAATGCTGTAAAATGGGTATTTCTTTCATCAATTATTGATGCTACAGCTTACCGTTTCTCAGCAAAATCAATTATGATAGTTTATCAGTAATGCTTTGCCAAGCTTCTTGCAAATGGAAAAAAGCATATAAGATGCTATGAATGACATACAGGCAAGTAGAAAAAAATAATCTAAGGTATCCAACAAATCCTGCTGTTGTAGGCAACAACACATTATGCTGATGAGTGCCTATAAATAAAAATAAACAACGTGAACTAAAATAATGGGGTGGAGAAGCCTCAGTGGTGATTAAGAAGAATTTATTTTCCCCATGGCAGAAACCCATTGGGTACAACAGTACAAGCTTGGGGTTTGTAGAAATGGGTTCATGCTGTTCATTCATAACCAGGGAATACATACAGCTGTAAAATACAGCCATGGATATCATCACTACTCATGGTGGTCTCAGAAAAGAACTGATTTAGTTTTCTCTGTTTGTTTGTTTGTTTGTTTTTCCACAAAGAGTACAAATTATGATCAGGATTTGTAACAGCATTTTGTAAAATATCTCCACAATCTTAATTTTCCTTATGAAGCTTAAAACTATATCTCCTACACAGGTCCCCATGGTGTCACATGTCAATTCCTTTTCTATCTCCTCCCAGGCTTTGAGAAATGTCCTTCAGCTTACTAAAAATGCCCAAGCAGAGACCATTTTGCTGGGCTCCACCCTGACCACACTGCCTTGCCCTTGCTGGTCTCTGCTCCCTTTCCTTCCACCACAGATGTCAGCTGCTCTTTCCCTCAGGGCTTCCTGATCTCTCCTGATTCAGTCTGTCATCTATGTATATACAGACATTAGCCCATTCATGGGTAGCTTCTCCTTCTACACTGAGCTTGAATTTCTGTAAGTGAGGGGTTGGCTGAAAGCTTGTATTCTGGAGGTTACACCCATGTATTCAGGCTTCTCCTGCCCAAGGAATAAATTTAATTCCACTTATTTTGTCACACTGCACAGCCTCCTTTGTCTTATCTGACAACCTTACATACCGCCCTAATGTGGCTTCTGCCTCGGACCTGCCAATGATGCTGCTACTTTTTACTGCTCGTCATTGCATCTTACAAATCAAACTAGAAAGATGGTCAAGAAAGTTGCAATGTTTGTGTAAATGCTTTGTCTGACAATACCATTATGTCCTATGAAGTTGCATGACAGCATATGTTTTCTCAAAATGTTAAATGAAACATATTTGGAAACATACTTTTGAAATGCACATCTTTGTTAACAGAGCAACAGACTTGCGTGTCAAATACAAGGAAGGAGCAGACTGAGAGAAGAACAGGTCCGCAGAAACTGAAATCAGGCTTCTGGTCCACAGATACTCTTGAGATTTATTCCTGCAAATTGTACTGATTTCTTCAGAGGTTTTGGATAAAACACCTAAGCCCTTGACTTAAGAGCAATATAAGCTAATGCTTTGTAACAATCTTAAGGTGGTGTTGTGAAGTACACTTAATGCATGCTAGATGTTAAAAGGTATTTGCACTTAAACATGGCTTCTGAATGATTTATGCAATGATCTAAATGATTTTGACAAATGAATTTGACAAAAGTGCACAAGCTCTCTCAAGGAATAAAGCAGCAAACCAATAATTGCAGGGTATCCTGTGCAAGTTGATGAACAAGGCCAATGTTTTTGATAAAACTTTAGTTTTAATCCTTATGAACCTTAGAATACAATTTTATCACATGGCTCAAAAAGGTCACTGTCTTTGCACCGGAAATTCTTCCTGAAATGTTAACACCAGGCTTTGTTCTTGAACCATGTTATAAATCAGAGAGATGACATTGTGAATTTGGCCAGTTCCCCCTCACTTCTTACCATCCTTCTTTAACCTAAATATTTCTCTTTGTTTTCCTTCTTTGCCAACTCTGTGCCTTCATGCTTCTTGTAGTCTCCCTTCTGCTCACCGTGGCTCTATCTGAAGCCATTCATTCCCATTTCCCCACTGTGGTCTACATTGCTGGTGCTCCCATCTCCTCCCTATCACAAATCAGGGCTGGTTGTTTCCACAGAATGTTTTCCAGTAAGCTGATCAAAGCAGATGGAAACAGCTGAGTACCAAATAATTCATTAATTCTCTGCTGAATTAGCATGGATCCAAATATGCAAAATTGATGGTCTTATTTCATAATCAATTTTAATCAAATCCCATACCTCCCACCTCTGAATAACTGCAGCTCCTGCATCAGGGTGAAGTGACTGAATCTCACATAACTCCATTTCGAGGCTGAGAAATGTGAAATGCTGTGAAAAGTTTTATGAACGGAAAAACAGATATCCAAATCCAAAAACTCTAGCAGCCTAATGTCATTACACAAAAATGACCATAACCTACCCAACTGAAACCAAAAAGAGGAGAATTAAGACAAGGCTCATGAAGAACCTCTGGTCCTTGCTCCTGGAGGAACACTATACCACCAACAGGCTCAACTTAGATTGTATGTTTTAGGTAAGAAACTTCAACACCCTTTTACACCTGGAAAGTCCTGAATCTATTTCTTAATTCTAAACTAGATGCTGGCTCATTTATATGTTAGGTATGGTATTTTTAAAGAAATTAAAGACAAGAGCTGCTATTGAATACCTTTCTCCAATCAAGATTCTTGGAAAACTTCAGCTTTAATGCAGTTTGAAAACACTTTACCAGGGTCAGTAAACTACTGTGAGGATTTATTTACTATTAGTTAATGTCCAAACTATTTCAGGTTCATTTAGTTCTCTGTTTAATATTCCACAAATTTTAAGGAGTACTTTACAATGAAATATCTTTCTCCTCATAAGTCTTCCACTCTACTACACAAAAAGAAAGAGGAAGCATTTTGCTCAAACCCCATAGGTATGTTTAGGAGTTCATCAATCCCAATTTTTTAGATACCATGTAAATACTTTCCACCATATGAAGCAATATAAATGCAAATCACGGGTTTAAATAACAGCATGAAAAGCTGTCTCTGTAGTTAGCCCTGCATTATTTTACATCAAAATTACTATTCAAGTACATTATCCCACAAAATAATCTCCCTTTACAATAAAATGGAAATAATTTTTAGTGGCAATTATAATCTAGACTCCAGCTACCTGATTCTCACCTGATCTGCTCTGGTACAAGCATCTAGGTTTTTGCAAGGGTTAAATTACCTGGTAGCAGCTTTCATCTTTACTTATGTATAAACAGCTTTGCAACATGCAGAATAGTATGCAATCAGGCCCCAAAAGTTATCTATGACTAAAGCAGAATTCATTGACCACATTATGGCTCAGATATTTTTAAAATAATTTAGAACTTCAAGCACAACAAAAATGATAGCATTAAGTGTTGTCCCTGAGTCTAAAAGGTGATACTTCTCTCACTATCATTTTAATATGCTTACATTAACCAAAAAGAACAAAAAAATGAGAGACTTATATTGTATTATCCTAGTAGATGAGCCCAGGGTAGCCAGGAGAACTGGGTAGATGGAAAGATCTTGAAAAATAACGGAAGTATGAAGAAGAAAAATAATTAGCAGCTTTCATATCATTATCACTGTCCACCAAGTAAGAATAGAGTTTGACAATTAACCTTGATGTATCTGAACATATGAAAAAAAAGGAAATAAATGTATGGTCCTCCCTTACCCTACATTTCACATCATCTGGATTCTTACAATGTAAGAATGTACTATGGATTCCACGTAGAATCCTTCTTACTGTTTCTGTATCTGCACCATTGATACTCCGAAAAGTGGCTGCAGAACAAAACTAGCACACCTATGAGTCTCCCAGTGCACAATGAATGTTCCCATCATAAGCACCACAGGACAAGAATTCTTCCCACAAGAACTGTGCTCATCACCCTTGACAGATATTTTTCAAAACTTAGCACCTACTCATCACACTCATGTTTCAGAAATATCCCACTGTTCAAAACACCACCAAAAAAAGTATCCAGGAAAGATGAAGATGCACTGGAGAATATTGTCAGCTTTGCTATTTTCATATTTCCCAATTTAAACCAAGTGATAATTCTGCCACAGCAGCCAAGATCTTCATTCTCATAATAGAATCCCGCTTGTGAAAAGGGTTGCTACAATTAACAATTCTTTAAAAGTGCTAAGTACATGTAAGTGGCCTGAGCCTCTGTTCTCAGGGATGCCTGGTGTGAAGCTGCTGCCTTGGTCGACAGCAGGGGTTTGAGCCAGGAATCTCCAGAACTAAAAAACCATGCAGGGACTGCCTGACAAGAAGGGCTTTTTTTATTATTTTTGTTCAAAGGAAGCTCTTCCCACATGTCTGGCAGCCACAGGAGATTGAAGCTTGAATGAGCTGGTGTGATAGTTACCCTCCTGATTGATACCCTGGGGCTGAACTTTTGGTCCCACCAAACTGAAAATGTAAATTGCCACAGCTTGAACCAAGAAGCAATGTTTTTGGCAGGGAACCATAACAAATAATAACCTCTGTGGGCTGGCCCAGAAGGAGCAATGTCCAAAACACACACTCACCAGCTGATTATGCCAGTAGCGTCTATCACAAGAATGAACAAGTGAAAATGGGATTGCCTTAGAGCTCTCTTATGCTGATTTAGTTGTAAATTAGGCTGTACGTGAGCCTTATTTAAAATAAACCATTTATGTAGCAAAGCTGAACGTGCACAGGGCGCTACAAATGACGCCTCAATCTGCCAATGCAAACAGAAGAAACAGAATTGATCTATAACAATGGTGATCAATTTTCAAGGGAAAACATTTTTACAGGCCACCTATTCTTTTCTGACAGTTTTTCCACAAACAGAGGACTTTAATTTAGGCACCAATACAACAGGCAGAAGAAGTATTTCATAAAAAAAAAATCAAGATTCAGTTCTTCCTTCATCCTACAGCCTGTCCTCATATACGAAGCAGTGTATCAAGGTTTTCAAAAGAGTTTTCAATCCCAAACTGGTATGTGTATGAAAATTTGTTATACACATAAAAGGAGCATCCTATCTTTGTCTCCAGTAACTATGGTTTACTGGGATAGGCTGGAAAGATTTGGCGAGGAATACTATTTACAGTACACTATCTGAAGTAAAATGTGATGCAAAAGCAGTCAAAAGAAGAGACCGCTAAGTGCGAAATTTTCTTTGTAGTCAGTTGCTGAACCACAGATGAGTCATTCATAAAGGCTCACTCAGGTTTCATCTCATCACCACTTCTGAATCTTCTGAAATAATTTCCAGAGATTCAGTTTAGTCAGACGTGCCTCAGTCATCATGTCACTTTCAGCAGTCCTACACCAGAGAATACAGGGCAGAGATTTTTTCTCCCCACTGCTTTTCTTTGTCACCTCTGCAACGTGAGGACATTGGCTGTGCCGTTGCCATGTGCGAGAGCTCTTCTTTCCCTTATGCTGTAGCTATTGGGCTTCTTGGCTTTAACACACGGGCAGAGCTGGACAGAAAGCCATAACAGGAACAGTGAAGCCAACAGGCAGCTCAGCGGCAGCAGCTGGTGGAGCCTTTGTCAACACAGCAAGCTTCAATGGTAGCATATCAGGAATAACTCAGAGAGAAGTGCCTAAAAGCTTGGCGCTGGAGAGGCAGGTCCACAGCAGCAGATTCAGCATGGAGATGGCTGTGACAGTTTTGGTTTTTCAAATCCATTACCTCCAATGCAGGACAATGCAAATGCACAGATGAGGAAGCAATGTTACTGAGCATGAACAGTGGCTGCTTTGCAAAGCAATTATTAAATAAAACACAAATATACCCATATCTGTGGATTTTGTGGCCTAGAACAATTTTGTTATTAAAATTCTCCTGCTCTACAATCAAATAAGGCTAGGAAAGCATGAAAAGACCTTTTGCTACTGTAAGAGGGGTATTTATAACCAAGCTTGCTAGCTTGCACTCTAGACTTCAGTCCTCTGAGGTGTAAAAAATGAACTACAATACTATTGTCCATGCTGGTTCTACTGGTTTCCATGGGCTAAAATAACATGGCCTTTTCCCTCATCCTTCTCTTGTTCCCTTTGCCTGAAAGAAAGACACTGCCTCAACAGCACTCCCAGTCTCGGGTACCATAAGAGCAACTCTTAATCTCAGGTTCTGAACACCAGGCAATCTGCTGTGCTGCCTCTGCTCTGCTAGTGCTGCCTCCCAACACAAACAAGTGATTTCCACAGCATCGCAACCTCTCCTGACTCAGGCTGGACTGGTACAGCACAGAGTTGTTCTGTCACTACACCCACAAGTCACAGCACCTGATGGAAACAATAAATGGACTAATGTTTATTTATGTATTTATTTGATTTGGCTTGTTTTTGTTTTGCTTGTTTCCTCTAGTGTCCTGAGCTAGCACTCTAAATCAATGACAGGGAACTCACGCACACAGTTTGTATACAAGCAAATTCAATTACTAAAAGAAAACAGCAACACAAATCAACCCAAAATGGTAGTCTTAGAGACAAACTAAAAATAATGCCTTCTTCTAGTTTTATATTTGAACCCTTCTCAATCTTCTTTCCAGCACAGCATGCATTTTGACAGTCATCAAACAGTGACAATAACTGCAAAATGGGCTGCCTGGTTCTAGGCACTCTCCCTTTCTTTAAAAATACTGTTCAGCCCCAAATCATGTGAGATTTGAAATACTTCCCAGCATTAGAAACCTTCTCTTTCTGAATGGAAATAAACCCCATAGGAGCCTGAAGCCTCACTGAAATCACAAAACCAATGATTTCATTGAACTCGTGCAAGGTAATCTTCATCTATGGCTCTGAGCCTTCCTTACTGTGCAGTATGCCCTCCAGTTTGTGAGCCTCTCCCAGGACATCCAGATCCCGAGTCCCAACTCCAACAAAAGAAGCAAGCAACTGCCAAGCACTTGTTATTTCCATCAGATTCAAGAGCTACCAACCAAGAGGCTGGAAGTTATTGCCCCTTTACTGCCTCTGAAGAGGTTACAACCAAAGCTACAGAGCTTCCACATACTGTCTTCCATGGCAAATATGTTAAAAACTCTGGCATGACCACCTGTCCTGCTTCATCCATGGATGTCTGCACAGCATAGTACACAGTGGGCATGATCCAGAACCATGGGAATCATTTTCCTGCTTCAGGCATGTGGTGTCTGGAAGCCCTGGTAAACTGTCCAAACTAGATCTTCTAGATGGATTTTCCCTGAGCTGCACATCCTGAAAACAATGAGACCTCTTGTCTGCTTCAAGCAGTTCCCTCTGCTTTGCATTTGCTGGTGTTACTCAAATGCGAAATTCAGATTTGACAACCTACATCCACTGAATCTGCATTTTCTGCCTATGCTTTGTTTCAAAGGAAGATTTCTGATCAGCTCTACCTAATGTTTCTGTCTTTTCCTGTAATATGCTGGCGCTGCTTCTCTGAAGGCGCTGAATCCAGTAACTGCAACAAAGCTCTGTTGACTTCACCAGCTAAGGCCTGGAGACAAAATGTTTTCTAACTTGTACAGAATGGCACCACACCTCATTATTTATCTTATGTTATTTGAACAGCAGATTTTCACAGTCAGTATGAGTATATGCATTTCTACAAAGCTTAAAGTGTTCCCTTTCACATAAAAGACTCCAAGAGACAAAGTAATCCGTTCTTTTTTCAGCTCTGGCGTGCTGATTTTGAATCCTAATTTCATTCATGCATGGCTGATATTAAACCAGCAGAAAAGTCAGAACAGTCCATGCATGATATTTGCTTAGGATGGTCCAGAAAGAAAACAAAAAGTTGTAAGACAAAAGTGAGAAAAAAAGATTGATATATGGTATGATCAGAACTGGGACATAAGAATGGTACGATTTGGGTATAAAAACCCCTCATTTTCACTAGTTACGGTACTTATGCTTTTGACAATTTAGAACAATTGATCTCAAGATAGAAGGACAGACAGTCATGGGGTGCTATTGGGCCCATTAACAAGACTTGTACTGAATTATCTAAATCACTTAAATGGATGAGATTCACCAGATGGTATCCATTAGGAGAACTGAACCTTAGTGCATACATCTGCATTACCTGCTTACAGCTAAAATCTCCTCCATTACTTTCAGTTGTGATACTCTTTTTTTCCCATGTGTTTTTTTATTATTATAATAACTATTTATTTTTCCAGGAAAGGAAATTCATTCCTGCTGCTAGCTTAGTCCTAAGCAGTGCTGCCAACTGTGATCAGAATGTGGTTTCACAGTATAGTGGACAAAAATTAGTTTATTGGTTCAAAAATTATTTCACAGATATGAGTATGTATAATTAGGTGTAGTTTTGCATTTCATTTACTATAGCAGACAGAATCATTAGGATCAAAAATACAGCTTGAAATTACTTTTATGGTACTGATATTTAATAAGCAGGTAGTAGTTTTATCACTGGGAACTCTTCTAATTTATAGCCGATAGAAAAAACAGTCTTAATAAAACAATGAAAAAGCCTCATTTTAGCCAAAACCCAGGTTCTATTCAAACTGACATGGCTTGCTAACATCATATAGTTCTGGATACCTTGAATTTTAATTCCAAAGGGGGAAAAAAAAAAAGGTATTAACTGCATGAAGTAATACTCCAGGCAAGGAAACAGGTTAGGGTGTAATCACCACAGGCCATGCCAATACTGTGCTTCAGAAAACAATCTGAGAGTTTCTCTAGGAATCATAATTTTCTGCTGGTCTTGGACAGCAGATGACGATGTCACACACAGTGGTTCAGCTCTGCTGGCCCATTAATTAACATGGCAGAACTAACCTTTTATCTGTTCTCTCCCATTCTAAATGTGACTGTTCTAGCTGAAGTGAGAAAAAGTATGCTCAGATCCTGGATTCCCTTACATAGGTACTTAAAATCACAGTTAAATTATGTTTGAATTAGACAAATAAATGCCTTTGAAGGTCTGAGCCTTTATTTTCAAGCTAACGGCACTCCCATTGTTTTCTTCTACTTACATTTACTTGTCATACATATCATACTCACTTTGATTTCTGTATGCTTAAATATATTCTTCTATGTAGGTTCTTGAATATAAAAATGCCAAAGATTGTCCACAAAAAGAAGATGTGGTTGGTGATGCTTTTACACAAGTTTTTTTGTTTATTTCATAGTTAGTTTTTGTAATAAAAGAAAAGAAAGACTACGTATAGATTAAAGAATCCTACCCGGTTGCCTTCAAACTTTGAGCGATCGTTGTTTGCCTTTGCTGTTTTTTCTGCAAGTTTCTTCTGCCTTTGAGGGCCTTTTCCAAAGAAAATGTAGTTGACAAAGGCGTATTCAAGTAAGGCCAAGAAGACAAATACAAAGCAGCCCATAAGATACATGTCAATGGCTTTAACATATGGAATTTTAGGCAAAGTCTCTCGCAGATGAGTGTTGATTGTTGTCATAGTCAGCACAGTTGTAATTCCTACACAAAGAAAAAGAGAGCACATATCTTACAGCTCCAAGCATACCACACTTCAATTTTATTATCTTTATTGGTAAATTTGTCTTGTCAGTGTGAATGAGTTTAAAAATTTCTGAAAGATATCTTGCAGGTGACATCACTGCAAATGAAAGCAAAATTAAAGCTTGATGTATTATTATTCTGTTACAATATTTCCTTCATATGATCAGGGGGAACAGCTAACAGGGGAGTCTGGCACCACTGTTGTGAGTTAACAATAGCTTCATGGAAGCCAGTGTAGCTGTACTGAGGACCTCTCCCATGAAGGCCAAACTGATCTGCAACAGGGAGGCAAATAGTCTGCCAAGAGTTAAAAAGTGTGCTGCTCTGTGTTGAGCACTGTGCTGCTCAACACAGTGGAGAGAAGTTTTTTAAAAGTAACTAAAATAATTAGGGGTCTGGACAGATACAACCATGTGCACATACAACAAAAATAATTAGGGGTCTGGACAGATACAACCATGTGCACATATTAAGGCAGAGTGTTGATATAGATGGTGAAAGATTCCCCTCACGCAGTTTTCAATTTCTAAGAGTTGTGCAGCTGGCTGAAGTCAGTCCTGTAGGGTCCCCCTGTAGTAGATGCAGAGAGACGGGAATCTTTCTAGAGCAGTTCAGCCCACCTATTTTAGACACCTATTTCAGGAAAGGACTATACAGAAGAAGGATTTGAGATGACTAGTTTAGAGCAGTAGTCTAATTTTTACATAGAAAGAAGTGTGATGAGCAGTGAGAGGCAGATAAGTATGTGCATTTGTGGAAAGAAAAAGCGAAGGAGGGAGAGTAGTATTTTTATTGTGATCAACTGGACACTAATAAAAGTACCTAGAAAAATCTATAAGGTATGTCAAACTCTCATTTATTTACCTAAGGATGGGCATAGCACCTGAAAATATATGACAGAGCACTGTTTTGAAAAGCTGGTAAAAAAAGTAAATTTATTGTCAGTCTGCTTGAATTCACAATAAACTGCAGGGTCTGTATCTCTGCTGGAAATTTTATGGGAATCCCAAGTCACAGGTGGCTGAAAACACTGAGTTGTGGAGTAAGTCTACAATAGTAAAAGAGGCAAGCCGTTCTAATAGGTCCTCTCCATTCCTATTTTCTCTTGATTCCTAATTATATCACCAGTTTGTAAGTAGTCACTAAAATGCAGGCAGAACAAAAAAAAAAATAAAGAACAAAAGAAAATTGCTGCTGTGTTATAAAGCACAGTTTCTTTTACCTGAACAAACAGAAATAAAGACAATATAACTCAAAATCAAGCTGTTGGTGTAAACAGTGTCACTCCAGGGAACTGTAGTAGTAGCCTACAAGCTTCTGTAGAAGATATTTTGTCTATTTAGTAGGCCAGTATCACGCGGTTTTCAGTGCTTCTTCTCTAAACTCTGAAATAAGTGTGTGTTGATGTCAGATGTTTCATGTCTTGAAATACAGAAGAGACAGACACAGCACAAGCTTATTTTAAAATTGTATTGGGTATAACTCACCCAGCTCTGCAGTAAAATGAGTAGTATAGCTGACACATTATTTTTACCTAAACAAACTTCGACAAAGTCTCTAGAATACCTCTATACTAGCACAAGGAACAGGGGCGAGAAAGCTGGAGGACTGCAGCAAACACTATTATTTTTTTGCAGTCCAAGGGATCTCTCTAGCCTGAATTAGTTTCTTTCTGTGTAGGATTACCTGCTGCTGCTTCCCATAAGGGATTCCAAAAGTTACCTAAGATCAAATTGATTTTTGTAACAGAAATCCCAGAGATTCCTTTTAACACACCCTTGGCATCTCACTAACATCCCACAGATGCTTACCAAAGCCTACGTCAACAAGGGACTTAGAAGCCTGCCCAGTGGGTATTATAATGCCCACATTTTTGGTGTCTGTTCCCAGTCTGTAATCTCAGTTCCAGAGGTAAATCCTTAAGCACCACACAGGGAGAGCATGGTGGATCTCTTGGTGATCCAGAAGACTAAGCATGCTGAATAGAAAGTGGTTACAACTAACCAAAAGGAAATCTGTCCCCTGGGAGATTCGGCTGACACCCTGTAGGCAAATACCCTTCTGAAGATCAATATTTTATTTTAAAGCACAGCTGGAAGACAAGCAGCTGACACTCACCTGTCATAAAAAATAAGATGATCTTGTGATTACAACCCTTCTAAAAGTGAGAATTCTTGAGATTGCTTTTCTCCTCAATCAAAGGACTGAATGTCGGAACTTCTAGGGCTAACTAGCAAAAACTCGGTTTTACACAGAATTGATGGTTTTGAATACTGCTCTTGAGATCAGCCCTGTAAAAGCCTCTGTCTTCAGTCTCTATAGCACATAGTCTCTGCAATGAGTTGATCTTTGCTCCATGCCTGGGTTTATCTGTTGAGGGAACTACTTGGTTCAGTGCAGCCTGGACCACAGACAGCGTGTGCAGGGAGGGACCAAGAACAGGAGTAAAGCATGGAAGTGAATGAATTAAAATCAGACTCTTTCCAAGAACACAGGCTTCCTGCAGGAGTTGAGTAAAAGCTTGTCTCCGTGTCCCTAAGGATTGCACAGAGAGTTCTTCTAACAAATACCTAAGGCAGCAGGCCTTCTCCTTTTCTGAAACGAGCTTATCAGAGCTAGTTACATATGTCCAAAGGTGATATATCAACTTTAAACTTTGATACATTTTCATATCAGCTTCAGATCCATAAGAGTGGCTATACAAAGGAACATAGAATTAGACCCACGGTACTGAAATTCATCATATAAACATCAGGTCATACAAGACATAATCACCAAGGCTCTAATTGTTTTCTCAGAAGAACCAATTAGATGGATTTTCATCATCTCAAAAGTGCTTTCTATCAGTTGGAAATAGAGTATCTTGGAGTATCTTGACTCCTGAGCTTGTTTTGAATGCACTCTCTGACTTTTGTTCTAGTACTTTGTGTTATCACAGGGAGTACTTGATGAACTTGTGCTACTCAGAAATAGGCCACAAGTTCCCTCAAACAAGGAAAAACTGTGTGAACCCATTATACAAGGGCATGGAATATCACTGGGTTTGGTAACTTCTCTGCAGTCCTGGCCAGTATGTAAAATTTAGATGCTGATTGATGGGTTTGAAGTGTTCTCCTCACTCAGTCATTATGTCTCCAGGGTGGATCTTTGGTATCCAGTAGCTCATTTATGAATACATCATAGCTGTTTGGACTCTACGTCCCACCTCCCATTAAGCTACTACTTATCTGCAGCCTGCTGAACATGCACTAGCTGTTGAGTGGTAATGCCAGATTGTGTCATGACCACATGCACCAGCTAATCCACAGTATCTGTAGAATTACTGTATAGTAACTGCAGTTAATCTACAATACCTTCAGTTACCCAAGTTCAGATGCTAGGATGTAATATGTTATTGTACGAAGGTGGCTGTCCAGCCTGCTCTGGTATGTGAGACCTTGGGAAGTACAGAGTACAGAGATGGGGAACCATATGGACATGGGTTGGATTACTGGTTTGCTGTGGTTCTTATCAGAAAAATAAAGGAACTAGGGAATATTTTCTCATTTTAAGAAGAGAAGAGAGTATAGCAGGAAGTAGTACAGCATAAGCTTAGTGTCAAGTTTTGGGTAGAAAGGGAAGCACAGGGAAGCTATTGGGAAGCACAGGGTTGAAGACAGAATTTGGGATGAGATGAGAGGCGCTTGTATTCATAAAGACTTATGGATCCATTTAAACTTCCTTGTCTACAGCTATCTCTGAGTATGCTTCTGTAACAGATGAAATATTTCCTGTGAGATATTTTGAAGCAAACTTCTCTTATCTAAAGGATACTTTGATCTGAAAAGGTCTTGGCCAGGGCTCACCAACCTCTGTCAGATCCATGTTTTTCTGCTATGAGGTAAACAGCACTTTAAGCTGTCCATAAAAATGCACTTAGCATACCATGCATTCTGAGGGTTAGGCGGGATGACACAGTCCCTGTGCTCTGACCTATTGTCAGAGCATGCTCTGACCATGGTTCTTGAGGTCTGTTCCTGCCACTGTCAGGTAAAGCCCTCAGAACCTCATGAGGAGGCCTGGAGACACACTTGTCTTCCCTCACTGACCTGGACCAAAAGCCCATGCTCAAGCCCATTGATGAGAACAAGACCCATACGAGCAGCTCATGTCAGAGATTTAGTGGTAACTACATTCATGCATGTAGGAGAAAACATCACTTTTGAGGCAATACTGGATGATAATGATTTTGACGTAAATTATTTTGGAATATCAAAACACTGACATCATGCTCCAGTCTTTCACAACCTCCAAAGGCTACATTCAGTCTGACATTTTAATGTCCCACTCATTCTTAGCACATACCAAGGGCAACTCTTGCTGCTGATGCATCATAATTGATCCAGAATGACACCCATGATAAAATGGTAATCAGTATGGAGGGCATGTAGGTTTGAAGTATAAAGTATCCAATATTTCTCTTCAACCTGAAGCTCAGTGAGAGTCTTGGATAGGCACCTGAGGAAAGGGAGGGGAAAACAACATTATTTATACTGAAGAAAAGACACTTGCAGATAGTTGTCTTCAGTTTCCGTAGAAACTAAAGCATGCACATTTTATGGGGCAGTATGACAGCTGCAGAACAGTAGGGAAAACGCCTTCACTGTATTACTGGTTGATATTAAAAGAAACCTTGCAATGAATATAGTGATATCCAAGCAAGTTGCATTTGGGAAGAGAAGAGAGAGAGTAAATTATTCTAGATTACTGAACAGATGGGCGAGCACAAGTTAGTTTTTAAAAACAGATGCTTGGGTCTCCAAGTAAAATGCTTATCCAAATACAGTTTTATGTACAGCATTTATATTGAGAAGATTAGTAATGTGCACAGTTTTTTTATTTATATGGAAGAGTTGTTCAGAAAATGGCACTTCTTAATTACCTCTGAACTATGAGAAACATGTTACCTCTCATGTCAAAAATAAATTGTAACGATTCATAGTGAGGAAAAGCCTTCAGACAAGATCCTCTAACATCAATTAGAGCTGGACAGAATTTCTTTTTAAAAAATATTTTAAGAAAAAAAAAGATGATTTTATATGCATGTGGATATATATACAGTATATATATAGGATTCATGAATTGTTGCAATTGGAGCAAATAAAATCATCATACATTACCTCATCACCACCTCCATCTAATAAGATAGGGTTATTATAGAATCATAGAATGATGTAGGTTGGAAGGGATCTTTAAAGGTCACCTAGTCCAACTTCCCTGCAGTGAGCATGGACATCTTCAACTAGATCAGGTTATTACTGAAATTAGTGGGACCTGGTCTTAATGGTAGGCTCTCCAGACAGATTGTCTCAAGGCCAAAGACATCAACATAAAGTTGTTTCAAGCACCAAGGTCTTTGTCCTAGAGTTGGAGCTGAACTGTAACAGAAAAATTCAGTTGCTAATCTGAAGATGCACTATTTCTTTTGAAATGCCCTATGACATCTAAGACATCAGCATGCAGCTGATGGATATGACATAGCTCCTACATCTCCTTGATCAACAGCTGGAGGCTAAGACTAAGAAGACTGCCATATAAGACTTTCATATAAGACTAAGACTTCCATGTGCCATCTCAAATAGTAGTTGATTAAGCGACTCACTTGAACTGTTTATCCATGAGTTAGGTGTCTAAGCCAATTACATTTGCAGCGGGGTCAATCAGACTCCTATCAGTGGACTGAATTTGTCTCCAGACTCCACTGTCTGTATTGACTAGATTCTCATCAACTAAGACACCTAGTTCATATGTAGACACTGAAACTACATTCACCTAAAATCAGAGAAGAATCTCAGCCCTGGGTTGGACTGGATGATCTTGAAGGTCTCTTCCAACCTTGATGATTCTATGATTCTGTAAGTCTCGGAGTAGGTTTCAAGGGTCTGCTGCTCCTGGGCAATCTAACCAAAAGTCTTGCTGGCATTATAGCTACTTACTGAAACTGACACATTCCTCAGTTTCATAGGCTTAAATAGAATGTCATCCTGTTCAGTGGTGATTTTCCAAGCTCAAATTTTATTGGAAGGTCTGGATCTCAGGAAATTTCAGAATAATTTGGTCTTTGTATAGTTCAGGTTGAAACTGAAACATGAACTGGTAGCCTTGTTTTTTCATGCTATGCAGCCAGAGTTCTCCTTTAGGTAGTTCTCCCTCAGACTACAGAAGTATTACTTGTATTACTTTCACCTGTACTGCTTTTATGCCTTCACAGATGATCTATTGGCCCTGCCCTCAGCCTGCCATCTCTGCTATAATATCTGACCTCCAGGAAACAGAACACAAGAATCTGTGGAAATAAAGAACTAAAAGAAGGAACATTTCTTATTTCCCCTACTTATATCCCCCTTTGTCTGGACAGCTAAAGCTCAGTGAAAAGGATGGATCCTAACCTGCATGGAATAAAGATTGTAAACCCAGATCAGATCTTTATTTATCTAAGAAAGAACCACCTTGTGAAATTTATTTAATAAAAATGGATTGCTTAGTGAGCTCAACAATTCCACTGTTACTTGCCTGATTATGCTTGGATAATGATTTGTCAATTAAGGCTCAGTACATTTAGAGATTAATTACCAGGAAATTCTAGTTGTTAACATTCCATCAAAATTTGTTTTTTGCCTAAAGAACAGTGTTGTTGTTCAGGGACTAGATTTGTTGTATTTCCTCCCATCTCATATAACATGTTGATGTCTATGGGCTAATTTAAATAGTAGAGGAATAACAGAATTTGGCCTGAAATACTTCTATCTAGCAACAGTATTGAGAAGGCAGATACAAAAACAAACACTTTATAGATAACTGAGCCCAAAATATTCCTTTTTCATATATTTTGGCACTTGGTAAAAAGTAATTATTTGTTTCTGTTTCAATTTCATTAAAAGCTAGCAAGCTGAAATATCTAGCTCTGGGGCTAAATTAGTCTCTTGCTGTTTTATTCAATATTAACCAAGATAACAGAGTTGGTCAGTTACAGAATTCTTATTTTAAACTGCTCTTCTGGGAAGGTTCTTCAGCTAATTGGAAATGTACTTTACAGACTGATCTTTCAGAATACAACAAATAATTAATTTTCAAATCTTTAAAGACTACCCTCCTCTTACCAACAGGCTGGTAATCTGGCTCTGTCTGCTATGCATCTTGAAGCTTTTAGATGGTGTTTTACATATCCCCATTCCCGTTCAGTTTCTTAGCATTTCTGGATAACAAACATTTAGGAGGCAGATTCAGCTCACAGGTCACGGCACTGAATTTCAGGTGTGTGCATGCAGGTATTTACACATCGATGACACATAAACTCTCAATGTAAACCATGCAGATCTAGACTTAAAGTCAGCTGATTCTAAGGGTGTTATTTAATTGCCTATACAGAGGTGTCTAATGCCATTTGAGATGTATTAGGCTACTGAAGAGTAAAAATTAATACTAGTTAAGTAATTAATACTGAAGCACTAGACTGTCACAAAGGACACAAGACTGTAAGACTCCAGAACAGCAGCCTAACTGCTAAGCAGGATGCTCTACAGCATCTCAAGAGGGACCAGATACCTATGTTTAGGCAATTAAATAGTGTCCGAAAAGATATTAACTTGACAGAATAGAGGTGCTCAAGAGCTGAATAGCTCTTTAGGCTCCATTGACAGCACCGATTTGATCTCATTTGCCTACAGGCTTAATTCAGTCACTGACACATAGGCATCCAGTGCCATTTTAGACATTTAATGGTAGCCTATATGGCCTTCAGCTGGTGTTAGAAGGATAGTCAAACCAGATTTTTCTTCATAGCAATTTAAATATTAGTTTCTCTCCTTTCCTTCATGAATAGAGAAAATAGGCTATTGACTATGCCTTTGCAAATACCTTCTAGACACTTGAAGATTTTATTTAATTCCCATCAAGTGTTCTCTTATTTTTAAACTACATGATCATACCTGTTTCTCTGGTAATCTCAGGTATTCCATTTTCTAGACTTTTATTCATATTTACTAATTTTCCCTAGACCCTCTTCTATTGTGCCACAACTGTTGTGAAGAACGCTACCCATGACCACAAATACTCAGTTCAGGCCTTAGCAATGCAAGTCAAACTCCTTATAGACTATCTCGGGGGGTTGTTTTTGTTTTGTTTTTTTCCCAGGAAGATGTTATTTGCTCCTGTTAAGTCTGAGATCAACAGCAACCCCCAGATTTCTACACACAGAACCATGGCCTAACCTGGTATTCCATACCCTGAATTTGGATAGAAATAATTAGTTGGATAGATGTTATATTTTGCACTTGTCTTTTACACTTTTTTCAGACCCATTTTGCTAATTTGACAATATAATTTTCAACTCCAGTGATATGCTTCAACATGCATGAAGTTCCTCCAATGTTCCTGCAGCCCTAAACAGCTTTATGCCTTTATCTGTGAGGTTTTCCCCATGCTTACCGTTGCCTCTAAGTAGTAACTATGAGCACAGATTTTTCCGTTTGCATGTTACACAAGATTATACATCACTGTTCCTCATGAAGGATAGGAGAAATAACTACTCCAAAAGCTGTTTATGGCATGACTCTGAAATCTTCTTTTAGTTTTATACAATCAAAGCACACTGGTACTGAAAACTGAAACGTTCACTGAGATATTGCGCTCAAAGAACTAATATCTTCACTTGAGACTTCAATGACCTCAAAGCCCCCCAAAAAAGCATGCCCGACTTATTTTCCACAAATATGTAGAAACTGGCCCTAATTACTAAGACCATAAGAAAGTAGGATCTTCAAAAGAAATTTGAAAAGAGTGTGCTGACTTTATCCATCAGGTTCATTAGCATGCTTCAGATTTAGAATTAAATATATGGTTTTGAGAAGCAAATGTGATGTTTACCCTCCATGGAAATACTTGACACATCATTTCATAATTAATCAAGCTTTTTTATAACGTCCTGTACCAAAAAATAGTAAATTCAGCACTGTGTCTTCATCAATGACAAAATTATATGCTTCAGAAAATGGTACAAGAAACATGGAATAATCTGTTCTCTGTGACTATTTTATCCTACTCCCTAAAGTCAAGCTGTCTTAAACCCTGAAGCATGAGACTTTTTTACTCCTTTCACAAGTTTTTTTGGAAAGAATTGTTACGATTCTGAAAATTTGGTCAGTCATATAAATTTCTACCCCTAGTTTTCATGCTCTCTCACATTTGTCTCACAGCTCTTTGGATTTCTCTTTATCCTGAATTTAACAAATTTCTCTCATCTCTAAATGACTAAATCATGCCTTTACTGAAACATTTCATACTTAACTGAAAAGTGGCTTTGGACTGCCAAAATAAGTTCTTTATATTCTCATTGTTGTCCAAAGGACCCATTCTACAAAAGCATATCCAGTCCTGTGGAGGGGCAGGTAAGCCTTGGCTGCCAAAGGTGACACTAGCTGCAGAACCCAAGGATATAGGATTAGAATATCTATTTCTTTATAGAAAAAAAAACCCCTTCTATTCACAATGATAAACAAGAACAGCAGCAGTTGGCAAACCCCCTCATATTAATTTCAATCTCAGCAATATTTACATTTTGTTCTGAAATACAACTTGTGTTTCTGTGCACTTTGAAACAGATGCTGTGTCCAAAGAGTGGGTGAAGTGATGCTTACAAACATAATAGAGCTGTGCTTCATTTGTTCCAGTGTGCTGGGAGAGACGGAACAGCACACTCCTGTGGTCTGAAGAGTACTGAAAATCTGGAGGTCCCAAACAGTGGTCCTACACTTGCTGATGGCTTTCTGTGTTGCTCTGATCTTGTCACACATAAAAATATTTTCCTGTGCTGGTGTCTAACATTAAACATGTAAATCAACATTGTGCTTTGTCACCTGAAAACATCCAATGCTGTGAGTTAGCAATAACTTTTATTGTATCTTCAAAAACAAGAAGGAAACCTCAGGATTTAATTTTAGCATCTTAACAATGATGACAAAGCACTGGCTATGTACACAGTACTCCGTATCTATCAGTGCAAATCAAGATATAAAAGACATTATATTCCCTATACAACAACAAAACAAACATGTACTGCAAAGTTGCAGGGAGGTGTTCCTAAAAACAGTGGCTTTTTGACCTGGTATGCCAACACATACCCAAGTATGACCAGTAAACCTGCAGGCTACATTTAAACTCATGTTTCAGAGGTGAACCACTTCATATTTATTTAGATCATGGATATTTAGGTGTCTAGTTAAGTATCACACACACGTACAAGAAAATGAAAAAATAAGCCAAAAAATTATATTTCATGGGCTCCCACCTCCAGGCTTTATTAAGTAAGCAATTTCTTTAGCCAAATACACAACAGACTGTATATAATTATGATTAATGATGATTAATAAAACAGTAATAGTCATACACAAGGAAATTAAACACTAAATGGGCAAATGACAATACTCGCCTGTGGCAAAGACAACATTCTTTGACACCAGTCTATATTCCACAATGGAAAACTGAGGAAGTTCAATCCTCTCCACACCAGTGACTGCATTATCTCCACCTCTCCAGTAGAACTCTATGTCGTCAGTTGTGTAGCCATCTGCAAGCAAACCAGGAGAGTAAGTCACAAATAACAGCAGACTCAGACGTAGCTTCAAACACAGAACATGCAGTTTGTCATTTGAGACAATGAAAAGGATCAGAACAGCTAGAGTGGTGTATGGTGTTTAGTTCTGTGGGAAGGTCTCCCAAAGAGCTGTGCCATTACAGTCTGCCCAGGAATTTGAGGCAAAATACTCTTTGGTTTGATTTGGGGATTTTTTTGGTATCACTCTCATAAGATTCACATAGGGATTACTGGCCCCAACAAGACAGAAAATGCTACCCAATAATGTGCAAAATCGCAGATTAGCATGATTTAAGACATCATATGCATTTAGCACCAAAATAAAGTGTGTATTTATGTTTATAATCACCAGAAGAAGGTGAATTATTCAATGAATCCAGACAAACATAACTGGGGCAGATCTTTTCCATGCACACTGAAGAGTGTGAGTTGCACCATTTCCATTAGCCTCTGTAGTGGAGGACTACAGTTGAATATAGAATATATATAGACATATTTTCTGTGTATGGCCTACAATCTCAAGCCAGTAGCAGAAATGGAGCAGGAACTCATGAAGTGCAAATATACATCTGAATATTGCAATTCTAGGATGTAACTAGGTGTAAAAGAGAATCTGGTTATGTTTGGAACACAATTGCAAATCATAAATGGGGCCAAACTGAAAGCCCAGGTTGGGTCCCACGACAAGACCATCCATGCATAATAAAACATACTGAAAGAAAATGGTATCACAGTGTTTGCTCTCTTGAAAATGAATCTGATTAAAATATCAACATTTATTCTCTTGTGTTGAAGATAAGTTGCAGTAACTGCCTCTGCCAAGTCAGGCTGAAGCAATAAATTACTTTGTTCTGTCATAAACCTATTTTTCTAGGATGTATCCATCCATCTAGAAATGGATGACCCCTTATATTTTTTAAAAAAGGTCAAATAAACAAACAAAAAATCCAAAGGGCGATAATTACATGAAGCACAGTGTTTATGGACACCAGTATAAATATTACTTAGTTCTACAAAAGGAGAACTGCCCGACATCTGAACTAGGTTTTACGCGCATTTTCTTGTGTACGTACAGCTTTCTATTTCCAGAGTACAGTTTTGTTCATCTAATGGGTATCTTCTCAAGTCCATCATACAAGCTGCAGTGGTTGTGATTCTGAAAAACAAACATCAAACAGAACCACTGTACAGCCAGTAATCCAGTTGTTGCTGTTTATTTTTCAAAGTGAGGACTCTGAAAAATAGCTTACAATAATTAAGAATCTGCTCTATAGTTTTACACTGAGCAGAAGCTTAATACAACCATGGTTACACGGACTGCAATGGAGAACTCACTGTGACTTACCTTTATGCAACCAGTCCCTTTGGGATTCAAGGGACCTATCTGCATATGCAAATATTACACACATTTCCAGAGATTAAGAAATATGACTTTATATCAGAAAATGTGAGGCAAAAAAATTTTGCTACAAATGTCTAAATTATTAGAGCTCTGTGAATAACTGGTTCCTTGCTTTTGTGGAAGCTTTGGAAAGAACCTGCAATGCTGAAAAAATGTTTTAAGTACAGCAAAATGCTTTGAATACTTTGAAGTTGAGTATACTTCACTACTTTTCAAATTTAAAGACAATTTGTAATGAAAGGCCACATACAATTTTAAATTTTCTCTCCAAATAACAATATATTTTTGCTTCTCTATTTCCAATGCAGGCAATTTAGCACACTAAGGACGAATTTGCAAAACATTTCACTATTGATCACTCTGCACTTTTTAATCAAGGTCTTGTATATCAGGAGTGTCAACAATATACATGCGCAATCAAAACAACTGTACTAACAGCTACCCACAGCACTGGCATTTTATTTTTAAATGAATGGATTTATATACTTGCACTAACTTTTAGACAGACACAACTATATGCTCACGATTAATCTTTAGTGTATTTCAGTGTTTTGCTGAATCACAGCCTTCATCAAGAGTATGTACATTATTATAACATCATTTTCTTTATAACTGCTTCATATAAATTTCACATTTAAATTATCTTCTGGGCCTGACTAGGTCCATTCCCTACTGATCCTTTTCTGTTATAAACAAGAGATGGACCTTGTACACAGTTAGTTCCTAAACAAATAATATTCTGGTGATAATTTATGCTAATAAGGAGCAATGCCTTAAATGTACCTCTAAAAGCTGGAATGCTCAATGTTAAGGGTCTATCCATGTGTTTTCTCCATTTTGAATCTTTCTCTTTATTCTCTTAACATTCTGAATTTTCAGTCTTCTAATCTGGTAAAATACTTTAAAATTCAGGGACAACATTGCAAGAGGAGAAAAGTAGTTAGGTGTCTTTCTTCGCCTCTTTCACACTAAAAAAACCCTGTATTGTTATTACGAATGCCCCATTAAATCACCCAGAAAAGGAAAGAATGTTCATCCTCAGCACATAGGTTATTTCAGATGGATAATCACATAATACCTGAAAGAAGGGATTAAGATCATTATGACTATCTCATAGGACAACAGAGGCCACCCTTCTCTGACTGAGAAGGTGCTTTTGTAAGAAAATACTATTTTTTTGCACAGAGAGAGACAGTTGTATCAGCACAAAGGCAATGGATGAGCTAGGAGAGGAAAAAGCTCAAGGATCAGCATGTCTTCTCATTTGTCTTCCTACCAGTAGCCAGTGAGAAAGGCACACAGCTGATCTTTGCCCTTCCCAGCCTCACCTATGGCATGATCATGTCTCTGCCACTGCTGTTCACTCTGAGTGTCCTCTGAATACCCTTATGTTAGTTCCACAGGCTTTCAGGTATTAAGCATTGTATCACAGGAAGATACTTAGGGCAACCTTCCTCCAGCTGCCTTGTTCCTCTGTTGACAAATGTCACAGTGACTGGAATGGTTTACAAACAGCAATTCCTCAGCCTTTCTGTAGCTTAGGATAACATCTTCTCTGCAATCAACATTTGCAAGTGCCCTTCTGGACCCTCAAGCAAAGTGCTAGACACTGGGCTATTAATTACAGAGATGAATGTCTCCTCAATATGATGACAACTAGCAACTCTAGCTAAGCATATAAAACTAGGACTAGCATAGGGTCTTAGAGGAGAAAACTTAAGTCTTAAATCTGTGATCATTGATGAGTAAGGTCTTAGCAGTTATCAACTTCACAAAGCCACACTGACTGTGTAATCAAACAATTTTCTTCCCGAGTCAGCTGGTATCTGTGCTCAAAGTAAAACAAGCAGGCACACTTTGATACTGCTGCTATGAGGTTTCTATCCCATGCTTTAGTACATTCCTCTACACTGTCTCATTTAAGATCCTGCAGTGGAATCCACATGAACTAAGTTGATACAAGAGGGAGTGTGGTACCAGAATCTTAACTATTATGTTGTATAACTAGCTTTAAATGCCAGCCATACAGAACACATGCACTTACAAATGATTAATTTGACAGAATTATAAAAAATTATGCAGCTGGCAAACCGGCATCCAACTTACTAATTGCCTTATGACTTTTTAAAGAATGTATTTTTATTTTGGTCTGTTGACAAACTGTAGTAGTTCTGTGTCACCAGTCTCAGTACCAGAAACTGCACGTTCTTGCTCAAGTAACTTTTTACACTACAGCAAAATATGTTTTTAATTTCATAAATATCCACTAGAAAAGAAGGTACAGCTAGATATAGATAGAAACAGATTCACCCCATTTACTCAAAGTAATTTGAGTGCTCAGAGGTCCCTCCTGAATGAACGTTCAAGAAACCAAATTTAACTTGCACAAATGCTCACCAAAAGCAAATGTTAATTGCTCAGACTTGTACATGCTCTCAAGAAGAGCAGGTTTAATTTTTATGGGACACAGCAGGATAACAAGGTTTCAAGCATTCATCATCACAGCAGTGACAGTGAAACAATTATGAGCCATACAAAGATAAAGCGGTACACAGATACACATACATTTTGGGTGAAAGCAATACACAAAGGTAATATATTTAATTGTTTAAAATTCCCTACTCCAGTTATCTTTCTTCTGGGTGTAGATAATCTTATCCTCTGCAACTTTATTACTGGGCTGATTGCCTTTTATTATATTGCTATATCATATAGAAACCGCACCTGTGATGTGTTGGGAGGTGCTGCACAAACAACTGACAGAAAGATATTTTCTGTCCCCAAAAGTTTATGATATAAATCTGTCTAACCAATATAGATACTTCTTATGTGACTGGGTCACAGTCTTAATGGCTAATTTGATCCTCTTTTCATCTTGATACAGAAATACATTCATCCAAAAAAGAACAGAAATAAGTGTGGTTGCTTGTCTAACCAATCACAACTAACCATTACACCTTGCGAACATTCATCATGTTTTATATAGGGGTGACAACTATGTGAGTCCTTTCAGTTAAATTACATACATTCCTCCACTTCATTTATTCGTAACATTTAGCATTGTACTGCCTGAGAACAAGAGGTTTGCATATGGCAAACACACAAGCGGTTGGAAAGACACTATTTTTTTATTTCCAGTCTATAATGTCATTATTTGTTTTTTTGACTATTATGAAAAAAACCTGTTGCATCATCATATTCCTTGTATATTGTTCTGAACAAGATGGAACAAAGTCAGTATTTGGGCCAAAGAAAAAAATTCCACAGAAATGAGTTGAACTTCAAAAAGCTACTGTCCCATTCCCCTACTCTTATAGACTTTTGTTGAGGTAACAAACAGCTTTCTCTGAGGTAGAGAGAAACCTTGGATAACTGAAGGTCAAGTATTTCAAAACTATGATAAATTCTACATTGTTCAGAAGAGAACACAGAGCCAGGGATCACTTTCATTATGTATTTTCGAGGAACTGCTTTGCTCTGTGGATATTCTATAATTGGTTGCAACCTTCCAAAATGTCCCTGATTGTTCTCAGTGACCCTGTGTTTTGTGGCACATAAAACTCCAGGTTCTGGTCTCAGCCCACAGGATGATTCATTGTCTCCAGACTGCAGTTTGAGGCCAGTGCCATCAGGGTGCTCTGAAGGCACAACACAAGAAGATACACAAGTGGCAGAGCAACACAAAGTACAAGTCTTTAAATCGATGGAACTATGACCCAGATATTTTCTTCCTTCTGATCACAATAATGTCCTATATTTTACCAAGATTTAATTCCAGGCAGTTATCCTTCATTAAGTGACTCAGCTGCTTCACATCATGGGTATCTGACCCTGGATATTGCGTGCTTTCAGAGGAAAGGGAATGGAAAGAAGTGTGTCGCACGTAAGCCATTGGTGAAATCCCTACTAAGCAAATACTAGCAAGTGAAATGCAATCTGCTTGTGGACATTTACGTTTTGCAGAAGAGGAAGCTAACTTATTCAAATACACTATTTTATGACAGATAATCCTCCCTGAATGACTCAAAATGTTTTTAGAGTGTAACAGAAAGACTTATTTACATTACTATGATCACAAGAGTTCTAATCTCCCTCACTTTTTTATTACATTGCTTGTGGGGATGGTTCTTGAGCTAAAGGAAACAAAAATATCTTGCATCATTTTTTGACATTTAAATATTTGTGGAAAAAATCCTTAATCTGCAGTGTTCCATACTGGGTAAATAGCATGCAAGATGAAAGCCTGCTTTTGCTAAAAACAATTAATTATAGAGACAATATTTCCTGAACATCTTAAACTTCTTTAAAGTTTCATAATAGGCTGAGTCTATTTTTATTTTGTCTAGAAAGATTCATCCAATTACAACCCATACATAGGAGTTAAAGAGGTGAAGGGCCAAGACCCAAGTCAGGTAAAAAATTCAACTGTTGATAAAAAACAAAAGTAGGTAAAATAATGATACAAGAGATATAATCCATCTGCATCGCTTTTCAGATCTCATTTGTTTTTATACTAGGGATTCTTTATCCTGCAGCAATTTTGAGTATTATCTTTGATTAAAAATCCAAGAAACTTTAAATAATGGAAATGGAGCTTTCACAGGTAAAGACTTTTTGTTTTGCTAGTAGTTTAAAACACTGGAGTAAGTGGCGTAACCTGTCAAATGAAAGCAACTTTTTGATACTACTGAGTCTTCCATTAAGATTTTTGTTAGTGTAGTTAAGTTTATTAAGGGTTTTTTTGCATTCCTAACCAATAAAAGCCCTGACAGAAAACAAAGAAAACACAGGTCAAGCCTAAAATAGGTAGAAAGTAGGATAATGTAAGGTCACTTTGTACCTCTGTTTTGAAATATAACACATTGCAGTGCTGATCCCTGCTTGAAGAAATCATTGGAGGTACCCATAGTCATGGTCTTAACTGTGGCTCACTCCATTCAACCAGGGCTTCTTGTGACTTTTCCTTTATCAACTACAGATACATCAAGAGACAACATAAGCACCCACATTCAATCTTACTGCCTGTATTTTGGATAAAATTTTCAGGTTTACAATTAATGCCTGCATTTTTGATTCCTATAGCCAGTGGGCTTTCCAGATACGGTGACTCTACAGAAAAAGATAAAACCTGACTGAAGGCGCTTCTGGCAAAATTAAGAAACATTGAGTGTGTCATTTGTTTCCTACGGGCATCTTTCTGAGTTACAGGGAAGGTTACATAATATGCTACCCAATGTTTGTAATAACCTTGTACCAGGAAGCAAATATCAACAAAACATAACGACAGTGATGAAATCTTCATCGTGGAAGTACAGACCTGAGGCCGTAAAGCACTGTTCCATCCGGGTGAAGGCGAATCATTCGATTCTTCACAGTAACGCCATGCACAAATGATTTCTTGTCATTTAAGAAGTAAGTGTCAGGCACCCAGAGCTGATCTGCCACTCGGTTATCAAGCGTGAGGTTGAGAGGTATGCCGGCGTAAGCCAGCCTCTTATCTCTCCAGTACTGTTGAAAATACATAGTCAAAGTATAATCCTGGCAAGGAAAAAAAGAGAAGCGCAACAGTCAATCCTGCTTGGCCGAACTAGAAGAATATTTTTTTCCCTGTTGCTAACTTATTTTGCTGTTAGTTTAATGTAAATTTAAATATATTTTTGAAAAAAAAATCTTAATAAAAACATTAAATATTCCTATCACTTATTACATAATTCTAATAATTGAAGTATCACTCTAGTCTTAGGGATCACTTCAAATATTAAGAAATTCAGCTACTATTTGTATATTTTGTCCTGCACCTCCTTTTCTTTCATATAGCTCCTCTGACAGCTACCTGAAATTATGGTGTTTGTGGAATGACAAACAAGATAATAGGTAAATAATGCCATCTTCCCCATTTTTAAAAATTATAGATTAATGGAAAAACATCCAAAGTATTTTGAAGCAGTATGCAAATTTTTGTTTGAAAAATAAGCTGCAAAGATGTTGTTAATACACGTGCCTTTGTGTGAGTCTGCATCTTGCAATGACATAAACATTTTATCATCAACAGGTTACATCGGTACTTAGAAGAATAGTACATTGTAGTAAAGTCCAACTAATTTCAATGTTTGATTTTCACAATTTTGTCAATTAAGGCTCATGGTGTCTGCTATGAGCTATGATCACTAACATAAAAGCATAAACATCGATACAGAAGCCAAAAACATCCATTTTAAAATGCTTTATTTAATTTCAGAATTTGCTAAACTGACTTGGTCAGGTCATAATAACGTTCTCTTGAAACACTTGGAAGTCTTAGAATGTAGGCTTCATTAATTAGCTCCATGGTATTATAGAAAATAAAAAAAAGTCTGGGAACATTTTAAAGTTAAGTGTCAGCAAAATTGAAAAAAAAGAAAAAAAAAGAAAATTTCCTGTTAGAAAACAAAAACCTTTGTTTTTTCTTTCCCTCATAACCTTCAAAGTGTGGAAGGTTATTTTCATTTTCAGAAAGCCTATATTTATGCATGAAATAAAAAAGGTGAACATCTCAAAATAATATTTTCTTATATATGGAAATGAATGTTCACAATTTAATAAAACATTGTTTTTAAGGTACAATAATACTGCCATACTTAACAATGAAAAAAAGGAGACCATAAGCGCAGGCCATTAAAACTCTGATTTTCAAATTACAGAAGCGCTCTAAATGATAAAACTCGTCATGAAACTTTTACAAAATGCTGAGAAATTTATGTGATCTCCAAACACATTTAAATATTTAGCAGCAGGTATGCAAGCCACAGGATACCTGTATTTGCATCTGGTTCTACAAGCTGGTGATGCAAAACCCCTCAGGCTTGCTGCTTGTTTAGAAAAAGGATGCTCAGGCTTTCTAAGTATGGTTGTTGGAACCGTCCATTCTTGTAGTGGGTTTCATGTGGAGACAACCCAATTCAGGAACTGATCATGCCCTGCTTCCCTCAAGCCCTACAGCCTTTCTTTGAAATCCAATGAAACTTGAGCATGACTTTCACACTTGGGAGTCTTTGCATTTTTTTATCAGTGATTCACTCCCTTTAATGAGGGAGCTGCTATAGCTTTAAGAAATCAAATTTAATTGCTTAGAAAAATAAATCATTATAGATATCAAGGAGAAGCTGTTCCCATTTTAGGAAACTAATAGGGGACCTTTGAAAACAAAAGGGCCTGGTGATGGGAGAAAGGAGCCCCTTTGGAACTGCCTGGAAGGAAGCTTATTCCTCAAAACTCAAATCCAACCTGACTGCTCATGAGAATGTGCTCTGACCTTTTGGTCAGAAGTTTCCTTCCGTGGGAGTAATGGCTCTTGCTCATCAGTGAGCAAGATGCATGTCACACTGGGTGCACTTGCCTTGCTCCCATTAGCACGTCGGGAAGATCACATGCCTCCTCATGTTCTCTACAACTAGTTTTCTGACACAGATGCATTGGAATGAATATCCTCTACCAGCTCTGTTTCATGTTAACTAAAGCTTCTTTCTATTAAAAATCAAAATTTGCTGTGTGCAAATGTTTGCACATCAAGGTCAAGAAGTCGGGCATTATAAAAGCTGTGGACACATGAGCAATACACCAAAAGCTCACGATGTGTAAACGCACAGTATATGCACAAAATAACTCTAAACAGAAATAAAGAAATGGGGTGGCACTGCACAGCATTAGAAAAAGTGAACCAGCTAGCACCAAAGTATAAGAGAAGCAGTATATTTGAACAGAAGAGAGCTTTAGGCTAGCCTCCTATTAACAGTTAACAGAGCTAAGTAAATCATATGTAACAAAATAAAAGCAGTAATAGTTTTGTTATTTTATTTTTAAATAATAATATATATTATGGCAGGGAACAACAGAGAAAAAAAGTTTACAAATTCCACACAGGAACAGCAACATCCAGCAAACATCAAGAGCTTTCAGTGTCTTGACTGAAAGAAAAACTTCAAAATACAACCTCTAAGTTACAAATTTCATTAGTGCTCTCTCAATTAGCCTTCACTTCTTACTTCATCCTAACTTTAAATAAAAAAATCTATCTATATGTCTCCTAATGAATATGACTATATTTGCATGTCTTGGAAGCAATGACACCCCAAAAGTTATTTTTTTAAAAAGTACACTACTACATTTGAAATACCAGCTCATTCCCAGTTCTTTGCTTGGTATCTACTAAGGAAAATGTTCAAGCAGCATCTTCTGCAATGACAATATACTACCCAGATGCACTCACACATCTGCCTAACCCCACCATCTGCACTTGAAACAACAGATACGGCAGAAATAGTGCCCAAGAAAGCAGGTGTGCTACCACCCACCTTGAAGGATCACTGTGCGCTCGTGCTTTGCCAGCCTCACCTGCTCTGATGACGGGATAGAAAGAATTAATACGAACCTTGCTCGTTCACCATCACACCTTTTCCATTCACCTCAAAGAAAAAAGCAGCAGCAAATTTGTATTAGAACTGCACTGAAACTGCTTGATTGTGCAAGGAATGATAAAATGAGCAGGAAAGGACAGTTCCTTAGGGTGGCTCTACCAAAGTCACCACCAGCAGAAACTAACCTTATAAAAACCCGTAAGGATGTCAGCTCTCATTCTTTGATTAACTAATTTGCTAGGCTTCTGTATCCATAAAGGAAGTTTTCTCCTTTTCTGTACTCCAGAGGAAAATGCAAAAATGGTTTGAGTGTGGACTGGAAAAAACACAGTAAGTATTTTTCAGGTAAAATGAGAAAATGGTCTTTTATCTTTAGGTAAGTAGCCTACAAAGTTTATTGAGGACCACCTTCCTCCAGGGGACCTTCTGATGACTAGCTCTGACATAGAGGCCAAGAGAGGAGATGTCTAAAGCTAGAAGAGATTAATCCCACTACAGCTACTGTATTAGGGTACTATTATATGCCAAAGACAACACAGAGTTGCCAGCTTTAAGAAATTCTAACTACTGCACAGAACAGAGGACAATTTTCTCAGCAGCAAAGACCTCCATAAATCTTTTTTTTTCCCCACAGAATACTATGCCACATTCATGGCCCCCCTTTTCCCTTTCCAGTTCTTCACAGTAACAGATGCTTCAGGTAGAACATGGTAACAAAATCACTTAGAGTCCTGACAGGACAAACATGGTGTTTCTGAAGTATGGGAGAAATGTCCTCAAATTGGGAAATGTTGGACTGCACAGGCAACATGACCTTTCTTTTGTGTATTCAAAGACCATCGAACATCCTACAAGGATAAAGAGCTGCGACGAGCATCCTTGACTTTCTAGCACTTTTCTAGCACTGCAACATATAAGGAAAGGAACACATAAAGGTGTTTTATGTGGTATAGTTTTCCCTGGGAAAAAAAAACAAAAACAAAAACAAATCCACAAAAGCAAAAATCTCAAATAGTAAATAATACTTGGGAAGGAATTTAAACACAATGTTAACAATGATATCACAACTGAAACACAGTATAATAGATTTGTGTTCTTTGTGTGTATTATCTGTGATTTCAAAACATCTTAAGCAAGAATTATAGAGACACAAATATTGTATGTACAAAGAAATTTTTAAGCATTTTCTACATGATATTTCTTTCTTCACAGATTGAACATTGTGCATGGAAGCACAACTACAATTTCACTGCACAGCCACTTCAGACAGGCAGAATGCATTATAGGATGCTACTGTACGGTACCTAATGCACTGACTATAGGACTAATGAACGATAAATACTAATACGTTGTAATACTAAAAGCAAACAATAATTTGTTTTCTATTACAGGGCTTGTTATCTTTAGTTTTTGTCTCCTGCACTCAATAAAAGGAAAAGAAAAATTTAAAAATATAGTTTGATCATCAAAATAAAATTAACAACCTCACAGAGGCAATAATGCTCTAAAATTGACTATCACTCTTTACAGTCTTACTGTGTTATCTATCAAGAATATTAAGATTTTCCAATAGCTGTAAAGATGTGTTTCTTTAAAATGATTGCCAGATAGAACACTACAATTAACTATTATGATGGTATGCTGTTAATATGGCGGTTAAGCAAAATAAATTATTCATGCAAAACAAATATATTGGAAATTACTGGAAATATTGGAAATATTTATGCAAAAAAGAACTATTCCACTGCTTGGGAAGACAGCCTTGTATCTACTTGAAACACAGATTACTGTTTTAGATTTGCATTTGGATGTAAATTCACATCCTTGTTTTCTTGACCAACAAAATGTGATTATTACCATCAGCTTTTAGATTATTTATTTTTGATGACTTAATGAAGCAAATACTCATTCAGCAGATAAAAAGATGTATTGAAAATCCATGTCTTAGTCTCCATGTAACTTCAAGGTCCTTTCCTTCACCTTCCACATAATTTCAAAAATTAGATACGGCTACTGTAGTATAAGGAGCTATTTCTGAAACACTGATGATTGAGTTACATTTTTCCCAAGAAATTCAAAGTGAGTTGCAAAGCCAAACTCATGAATCCTATGTTTTGACAAAATAGCTGTAAATCTGTCCCCCTACCATACACAGAAGAGACCTGAGAAATAAATTCATGCATACATTACAGAATCACAGAAT
>VZRW01010375.1:0-27166 GCA_013398125.1 Aegotheles bennettii
AAAGAAGGCATTCAGCACCTCCATCTCCAGCACCATCTCCAGCATCTCCACCTCCATCATCCAGCATCTCCACCTCCATCTCCAAGTCCATCTCCAGCTTTCGTGTAGGCCTCCTTCAGGTACTGGAAGGCTGCTAAAAGGTCTCCCCGGAGCCTTTTCTTCTCCAGGCTGAACAAGCCAAACACTCTCTGCCTGTCTTCCTAGGAGAGGTGTTCCAGCCGTCTAATCATCCTCATGGCCCTCCTCTGGACTCACTCTGATAGCTCCATGTCCTTCTTGTGTTGGAGACTCCAGAACTGGACACTGTACACCAGGTGCGGTCTCACAAAAGTAGAGTAGAGGGGCAGAATCAGCTCCCTCAGCATGGTGGTCACATTTCTTTTGATGCAGCCTAGGATACAGTTGGCTTTCTGGGCTACAAACATGCATTGCCATCTCATATTGAGTTTCTCATCAACCAACACCCCCAAGTCCTTCTCCTCAGCGCTGTTCTCAATCCATTCTCTGCCCAGCCTGTATTTATGCTTGGGATTACCCAGACCCAGCTTCAGGACCTTGCACTTAGCCTTGTTGAACTTCATGCAGTTTGCATGGGTCTACCTCTCAAGCCTGTCAAGGTCCCTCTGAGTAGCACCCCTTCCATCCAGTGTGTCAACCACACCACACAGCTTGGTGTCGTCAGCAAACTTCCTGAGGGTGCACTCAATCCCACTGTCCATGTTGCTGACAAGGATGTTAAACAACACTGGTCCCAGTACTGACCCCTGAGAAATGCCACTCATCACTGATCTCTACTTGGACATTGAGCTGTTGACCATAATTCTATGAGTGTGATCATCCAGTCAATTTCTTCTCCACTGAGTTGTCCATCCATCAAGTCCATGCCTTTTCAATTTAGAGACAAGGATGTCATGTGGAGCAGTATAAAATGCTTTTCACAAGTGCAGGTAGATGACAGCAGTTGGTGTATCCTTATCCACCAACTCTGTTACCCCACCACAGAAGGCCACCAAATTTGTCAGGCACAATTTGCCCTTAGTGAAACCATGTTAGTTGTCACTAATCATATCCTTATTTACCACATGCCTTAACATATTTACCAGGAGGATCTACTTCATGAACTTGCTGGGCACAGAGTTGAGACTGACTGGCCTGTAGCTCCCTTGATCTTCTATTTTTCCTTTTTTAAAAATTAGGGTTATGTTTCCCCTTTTCCAGTCAGTGGGAACTTCACTGGACTGACATGACTCCTCAAATATGATTGGTATTGGCTTAGCAACTTCATCCACCAGTTCCTTCAGGACAGGTCCTCCATGGACTTGTGCACCATCATGTTCCTTAGGTGGTCTCAAACGTGATCTACCCCTACCATGGGTGATTCTTCATTCTCCGAGACTGAGACTCTGCCTCCTGTGACTGGGGCAGTGTGTCTTGAGCACTTGCTTGTGAAGACTGAGGCAAAAAAGTAATTGAGTATCTCAGTCTTCTCCATATCCTGGGTGACCAGGTCTCCCGTTTCCTTCAGGAGAAGGCTTGTATTTTCCCTAGCCTTCCTTTTATCACAGACATACCTATAGAAGCATTTCTTGTTGCCCTTGATATCCTTGGCCAGATTTAACTCTATCAGAGCTTTAGCTTTCTTAATCTGTTCCCTGGCTGCTCAGACAATTTCTGTATATTTCTCCCAAGCTACCTGTCCTTGCTCGTACCCTTTCTAGGCTTCTTTTTTGTTTGTTTCATTTGTCCAGGAGTTCCTTGTTCATCCATGCAGGCCTCCTGACATTTTTGCCTGATTTCCTTTTTGTGGGGATTCGGTGCTCCTGAGCTTGGAGGAGATGATCCTTTGAATATCAATGAGCTTTCATGAGCCCCTTTTCCCTCCAGGGCTTATCCAATGGTGCTCTACCTAGCAGGTCCCTGAAGAGGCCAAAGCCAGCTCTCCTAAAGTCCAGGGTAATGAGTTTGCTGTATGACTTCCTCACTACCATAAGGATCTTGAACTACACCACCTCATGGTCACTGCATGGTCATTTTCATGTGGGATTTAATAGATAAAACAGCTTTGCTTAGAACACATGAAGTAAAGGCAGCTTCTGAATTAATTTTCTGTTTTGTTTTTCTTTTTTCTAAATCTTCGTTTGATTTAAGTTCTAACTACAGCTGACCATCTATCTGCAACTGTGCAAATCTATATGTATTTCACTGAGTTACAGACCATGAACGGGTGTGAGCTTGACTGCAGGGCAAATCCTGAGTCAGTTGTAGGAACTAGTATACTGCATGATGGATTTTTTTCATCAAAATCACCTACAGCATGATAGTCACCAGCTCAGTCCAATTAATAACAAAGAATGTGGACAGTGAATTAACACAAAGTGCTGTGCAATGTGCAATGTAACCTGACTGAATAAATATAAAATACTTCTCCCCCTCTGTTTTCAGGTGGTTGTTTGGGGTTTTTTTTAAACAGTAAGATAAAGACTTTCAGAAATAACTATATTTTTCAGTTTAGAATGCCTTTATTTCATGTTATCTTGCTTAAATAGGAAATTAAATATCTAGCTTTAGAATTGAAAATAATTTTCCTTTTTGAAGGCATTTTTGTGTAAACAATTACCATGTTTGCCAACACTGAAATTATATTTTCATTGACATTTTAAATCTTTCAGAGATCTACCATGCACGTAACCAATGTGCATGCTACATATAAAAATGAGTGGCAGCAAATATTCAGATGCTTTTCAGTTTTCCACAGCATGAATTTCTTCCCCTTGCTTCAGGGAAGACCTATAGAACATTTTAAAGTCACATGGAAAACAAAAAACTGAATCTAGTAAGGTTTTTTATAAGTTCCTTATTATATCAATAATATGAATGGAAAATTACAGTTTGCATTCTGATATCCTGTAGACTTTATATCCTGAAAGAAATAGCGAAAGAGCAAATGTGTGAAACATCTTTCAAAAACGTACCTAGATATAATTAATAATGTGTAATTCCCTTTCTTCTGCTTTCAAAGCAAAGATATATGCAGTAGCTCTTACGCTGAAATTATTGCTATTTTGAAGGGGAAAAGTATTCTTGAATGAAGGTTTTCAGGAATCAGTTAATTAACCTCTCTTTCTATAACAGAGCAAAAATAAATCTTGATTTTCTACATCAGCGAAAATGATAGTATGCAAAATTATGGTCTCCCTACATTATTTTCCTTTCAGGTGTTTCATTAAAATAGTTTCTGTTAAAATCAGAGTGAAGATAAGAACTATACAGACTAAAGTAAGAGACAAGCATTTGTGTGAACGATGTTTACAGCTGCAGTCTAAAACTAGTTGTTTTATCAGAAAAGTTCTCTGTCAGAGCTACATTAATTTCAAGAGCCATGATAGCCTCCTTCTCCTTCTTATAGACAATATAGTCAATCTCACAACTTTGCATAGGAAATAGTCTCAGTTCAGGAGACTAAATATAACATTGTCTTGTTCATCTCTGACATATGGTCAACTCAATCATTGTCACTGTCTAAGCTTAACACTTCTTTCAGTTGAATTTGCATGATGTTTGGATTCATAACTATAGAGAATACCTCTTAATCTGCCATTGCATTCAGGTAGTAATAGTGCAGAAAAATCCTTAGCCTGTTCCTTCCAAAATATCTCTGGTTTGTGGTTAATTAATATTACAGTATTAGAAGTATTCTTTCTCCTTGAAAAATGCAGACTATTTCATCCCGCCAACCATATAAACATGAGAAAATTCATTTTAACACCAAAAACTATTAAACTCATATAAGAAAGAAAGGAGCAAACAAAAAATTGATCACAATTTTATTAGAATTGAAGTTATCAACCTATCATCAGTTGATTAGATCAGTTCATGAAATACTTTCTGATGATGCAGTGACTGAAATAAGGGTCATCAAAACATGGAGTAGATTGCCCAAAGAGGTTGTAGGTTCTCCAAATTTAGAGATATACAAAACTCTACTGGACATGTTCTTGGTCCAACTGACTGAACCAGGGTAGAGTGGACTGAACAATCTAAGCAGATCCCTCACAACTTCAACATTTCAGTGTTCTATTGAGTCTGTTCAAAGCTTTGGGAATCCGAAATCTAGTAATTTTTGAATTTTAATGCACAACACTAAAATAATCTTCAGAACTGGATTACTATAACTCATAACATAATAATTGGCCTGTAATTAGTCTTATACAAGTAATGTACAGTTCTCTACCATGGAGAGAAGTGGAAAAAATACTTTATCTGAAAACAAACTATATCTCTACAGTGCTGTGTTAAAGTAATATATTTCATAGTAAACAAGCCATGAGTTAGAGAAATCACAATAAATTAAGAAACTCATTTAATGCCAACTATGATAACTAAATGTTCATTTAAAAAGTATTAGAATTTTTAATTTTACAGGCCCCTAGACTAATTTTTTATTAATTCTTAATATTTATAGTTGGTGTGGAGTAACACAGTGATCTCCACACAACTTAAAATAATGCTGTGAAGGTTATTTACATTGTTATTTCTTGTTCCAGTCTACAAAACAGATAATTAAAATGCTCATGCTCTTTAAAAAAAACCTGTTTGCACTTCTATGACATTTAGTGTATCATTTTGGAAAAACATTTATTATTAAAGCTATTTTAAAGATAAGATTTCTCATATCAATAGGTGTCATTTTAGAAGTACTAGACACTTTCAGTAAATAAACTGCTCTCTAAAATATGGACCAAACCATGAATCCTTACAGAACGTAACTTGAAGATAACAGGTCTTCTCCCTAAAATTGATCAAATTGATTCAGTTGTCATTTATCAGTGATTTCAGTTTACCATTTTAAAATACCAAAACAAAATTGTATTGTTTAGTGTGTTTAAAACACAAAACATGGAAACACTGAAGATCAACGGGTTGCTGCTAGTACACTTATTATCAAAGTGTCCATCATCTTTCACAGCCATTCAGCATGAAAACACACATACCCTAAGAAGCAACTAATCTCAACCTCAAACAGATATGCTTTCATTAAAATACATTACATTTACCTATTAAAACACCACAATTAGAATCAGCCAATCTCTTCTGTCTCGGTGGATGCAAGCAGGAAAAAATAGAGTATATTTTTCCTTCCTTGCAATGCTGCCACATTTCGTTTTTAAACTTTTACATTAACTGTTTATGTGTTTCAGTTTCATTAACTTTTTTTATTCTTTTTACAGTTTCAGCATTATGCTAATTTTTTTCATTTTCTCTAAATATGAATTACATTCCATAGCTGGTGGTTAACTGCATGTCTTTTTTGAATTGTGGAGTATCAACTGTTCAAGAACTTGAACATTAATACATTCATTTATTATCTATATAGATAGTAAATAAATTATACTAAATAACCATAAAGGTCTGAATTTGAACTTCAAGCAGTAGAATAAAATAATGCAATGTGAATAATTAAAAATTAGGTCTATATATATATTGTATACATACGCATGTCTGTAGGATTGTAAAGATAAGGAGTGTGTTGTCTATGTGTTATCTTGTCCAGTTGTATGTCACTTTCCCATGTGATGTTGATTAAGATTCAACTGCTGAAAGCTCAGTCAGACTAACACTGAAGTAAACAGGAAAAACACCCATTATTTTCTACCAAAAAATTTGCTGACCCTACAAAGCTATTGAAAATACATCCATTTATCAGTATTGTTTGAACTGTTAGTATTATATAAACAAATAACCAACCAATTAGTGTTAGCTAATATGCTACTCTTAAACATGCTCCAAACTTTCCCAGTACTAACTTGGAATTTTAATTTCATTTTCAATTCTCTAAAACTTGACCTACTGAGGAAGAAAAATATAATCATAAAACATTGATACCCACTGTTCTGAATGGTATTAAGAGATATTCAGAGTATATAAAACTTGTTTTCTTCATCTAGTATAATTCTTTTGTACTCATCACCATGCATCATAAAGATAATATATGGAGGCATAGTTTTTAAGTACAAATCGGTGAGATACAAACATGAAGTCTTCAAAAATCTGATTGTTCATTAGTAAAGGGAACACAGATCAATCTGTATAAGGCTGCTGGCAGATTCTCAGCATGAAGTTTCTGGATACAAAATACAATATGGTTGACTTGAGAGTCAGGTTGTGGCACAGAGTAAGGATGTCTTGTGGCTGTGACCATAATTTCATACTACAGACTACTGCTTTATCAGGTAAAGAATTGGGGGTCTGAGATGAATTACAGTACTGCTTGCTTGTTTTACATGAAAAAGCTGTTATAATTGATTTTGCATCATATTTTACACACCACTGTAGCAAATATTATCACCTGTAATTCCTTTATGACTGAAGAAGAATTTACATCAGGAAAACTATTCATCAGGAAAAGAAAAAACATCATACGTATTTTAACAACTTTTTAGACTGGTACTAGTTATATGTCCTCTTGTTTAATAAACATATACATTGATAATATACAATCATATTATTATTACTTATTTACAACTGTTTGCCTGTGGTTAGAAAGTTGAGAATTAAACAGATATTTTTTAGTCTCTATTCATTCTGAAAATTTACATAAGGTATATCTGAACACTTACAGTGTGTTTGCCTTCTTTGAACTAAGTATTTGTCAAAATGGAAAGTTTCTTAACCTTTTTGAGCAAAATCATGCACACAGTTTCAAGTGAAGAATGAATTTACAGTGAAAGTAGATGAGATTGATTTAGATTTCTAGTTCAACATCACCCTCTCCTGGCAGCATGCCTGAACTGAATTATCATCAATCAACAGTTTTGAAACATTTATAAGTCTTTTTGCATTGTTTTTAAAATATAAACATCACTTTTACTAAATCAAGAAATATGCTTAACTTAATAGAGAAAAAGTAAATTAAAATCCTCTTTGTTTTTTCTTCTGGCAACTGTAATCCACCAAAATTAAATTCCTAGTATATACTCACCATGAATTTAAAGTATTCCGTTTTAGATTCATTTAAAGATCTGTACAAACTTGACTGGCTTTCACACAGTTTCCAACCCATGTTTAGTTAACGCTGTTATATTTTAGCTACTTACAAAAACAGTTACTTGTTCCCTTTGTTAATTAATCCAGGACACCAGAGTGTTAGGGAAAAAGGTATTATAAAAGACCAGAAGTATATTTAATTTCAAGCATAAAGTGAAAAAGTGAAGAAAATGACAGTGGAAATGCTCAGGAGAGCAATAAATAACACATTTAGCTTACCAACTTGATTCATACATTGCTGAGGAACAGCAGCTTTTCCTTCTTTCTTCCTTGTAAGGTCTTTGGAATAGCTTCTTATGCACTTACATGTTTCCTATCACAATCAGTTTCCAATACTGACTATGCCTTTGGCAGAATTTCAATAGCTGTCTGAAGAAATATACTGCTATTGTAAAAAGCAGTAAAATCTATCCAGTCATGTCAAGCCTAAGATAGGAGATATGGTAAATGTAGTCTGGAATCATATCCTGTTAACATCTTAATTTTTAGTGATTCCAAAAATAGTAAGCATATGAATGTATAAATAGAAGGTAGGGGATACCTGACATGAACAGCAAGGCTAAATTTGTTTTCAGGGCCTAATATCTTTTTCACAGCAGCCAAATGACAAGCCTTTGACTGAATTGGAGCTTGATACTAACGTAAGACATTACTGTCACTCTTTCTACAATTTTAAGTAATAATCATATTTCATGAAATAATGTATCCATTGAAATATATATGTATACATATCTGTATGCAACTGTCTAGCACAGTTTAGAATGTTTTCATATTTTGGCCTTATTGAAATCACTGGCAAATTTGCCGTTCACTTCACTGAATCACCAGTTGCACCTGGTAAATACAAATATGCATACTTCTGCTTATCTATACCATATTTGAGTTTTAGTGATCTTATTCATGCTCATAATATTTTTATTATCTTTTTAAGAGTTATAGTAATGCAATGTCTGGCAATGTTTGCTATAAATACTCCATCCCATTCCCAGGTGTTCATTTTATTTAATTTTTTTTCAACTTGCATTTCTGAAGATTAAAAAACAAAACCACCGACATAGAAATGAGCATGACATTAATAAAAAACAGTTTACAATTAAAGAAATCTCTGTTACTATTCTCTGTATTTATTTTTACACTAAGCAACAATGGTATGGAACTGTTTCTACCTTGTGTATCAATAAAGGAGCGGGAAAAATTAGCTCAAATGTTATCAATAGTTAGTTATATCTGTGACTGTGAAAGATGACCATCCAAAGAGATAAATGATTCTACATAAATAACAAGGTTGTTTAGCAAATTTGAAAAAACAGCAATAAAACAAGACCATTCATGTCTTTTCTGTATTCTCTGTAGCCTTAGAATTAAACTTTCCTTCCAATTTTTTAAACTACCAATTACAGTTTTCCTGGTCAGGAACAGTAAAATCTAAACTGCTTGAGTTCATGGAAGACAACAGAGTTTTGTGCGTCTTATTCAGAAAATTCTTTCCTTGCTTCTGTATTGGTTTATTAGGGAGTAAGATTATCTGCAAGTTCTCAGTTCCTTCAATGAAAAGTGCCCCATGTAGGTGGATTAAGATATTAGGTTTCAAAAGAAGGAGGAAATTCCTCACAGTCAACACTCAGTGACACCATATACACTTGTGTTTTAAAGAAAGGTTTGAATTTGTATTTGTAGTTTTTTTGTTCCTAATGATATATCTATGTATCTTTTGCATTTATTTTTCCACTGAGACTTCCATCCAATGTTAACTACAAGTTCTTGCACTATAAAGGAGGTTTCTGGTGTTGAGGAAAAGGATATCTAAAGTAATCCACTGAATAGATAGTGGGTCCAAGATTTTTGTAAAGAATGAAATAGGAGATAGAGAAGGATAATTAGGCATCTTTTCTGGCCCTGTAGTTTTTAACAATAACTTTTTTGTAGATAAGAAGCCCATTAAACTTTGGATAAAATTTCTTCATACTTTACTAAAAAAAATAAAAATTCTAATTGGGTTTTGGTTGATTTAGAAATTCAACCTACTGGAAGAATGTGGAATTTGCATCTTGAAAGACTGCGTCATGCTAAACCTTGATTAAGATATCCCACAAATTAATGTATTTAATTTTATATTTCCAATATAGTAATAATCAATGAAACACGGTAAATGTAATATTGCAACAGCATAAATGCTAAAATATTATTTGGCTGTGGAAGTATAAAGCCAACAGTTATAACCTTTCAAATGCATTGTATTCACTCTTCAGTAAATAACACATGAAATACAAATGGGTCTTCAGCTGTTCTTCAGTTATTTGCCTTTGATGACCTGTTAACAGTTCTCTTTTCCATAATAAATAATAACAGTAACAAGTAAATATAGTGAGAAGGGAAGCTGTATTGTCTGGTTCTTCTCAGTTTGGTGCCCACAAACTTGATGAGAATGCTGTCCATAATGTCTCCCAGGTAATTGATAAAGATATTACACATGACAGGTCCCATGATAGACCCTGAGTATATTGCAATAATAACTTCTCTTTTCTGTTTGTCACAGTTGTCCAAATGTAGTTCAGATGTTTGCATTATTGGCAATTAGACAACCCTGTTGGCTTATTCAATCTGCTGCTGAATCCCACATAATTTTCATCGATGCTGCTACTTGGCTAATAGTTTCTCAACCTCTGCCAAAGGTGGGATAAGCACCCAGTTACTCCTTCCCAGGTGCAGACCTTTGGACTTCTTTTAAAACTTTGGGAGGTTTCTCTTGCTGAAATCCTTCTGGATTTAAGCTCCATTTTTCAACATGTTAAATCTTTCAGCAGTTCTACTGTTATTCTTTTATTACTCTTTGTAAGGACTTAAAGAGCACAATGAGCTGTCTCAAACACTGTCAGAGATGAAAGTCCCCATAAGATAAGCCACCACAACAGGAATTTAAGATAAGCACAGATGGCAAACAGGAAATCTCAATTCCAGGCCTAAACAGAGGTGAAGGTTTGGCGTTAACACACCAGACAACAAATTCTGCTTTGTAGACTGTGGAACTTGTGCAGACAACAGCAACAGAAAGCCAGATTTGGTAAAACAGATCTGGGTAACCTATCCAGACAAAATTCACACCTGGCAACTGTGAGAAAGGAAGCACACATGCCAGACCAATTTGTGGGAACAGCACCTATGCCCAGTGGATACCCAGGACTTCAATGTATAAAAGTGGTACCTGCAGAAGAACACATGGGGAGACCCCCACAACCAAGCAGACCAGGGTGAAGACGGACCAGCAGGACTTCTCAGGGATCCATGTGGTGTTGATATCTTTTGCTTAACATCTCTCTCTCTCTTTCTCTTTCCCTGTTTCAACCTCTCTCTCTCATTTACTGTTAAATAAAATCCATACTATTGACTTTGGCATATGGTCTCATTTGTACTTTAATTCGGGCTAAGACATCTCTTAATAAGCAGATCCTAACACTCCTTTATTACTAGGTGTAAATATGGTGAAGGCACATTCTATCTCACCATCCAGGTTGCTGATACCATTGAACAATATGGAACCTAGTAGACATTTCTGAGACATTCTGTTTGTAATTAGCCAATAGCTCAATCTCAACATCCTGATCACTGCCCTTTGCCCTGGGTATGAATCTAGTTTTATACTCATTTAACCAGTCCACACTTTCTCAGCTTACAAATAAATGTTGAAGATAGTGTCACAGACCTTACCAAAGTCAAGTACATGCATGACTGCCCCATCATTCATCTAGCCAGTCATTTCATCATAGAAGCCAATGAGTCTGGTCAAACAAATTTTAATGTTAGTCCAGTTGTAATAAAACTGTTTAATAATGTTTGTTGGACCAACTTTGTTGCCTTCTATGATGAAATGACAGCTATATGTATTATGAGACAGTGGTGAAAGCAAACAGTGCAGGTTTTGTTGTAACTGAGTAAGCACTCCTAGACCAAATTATTTAATTATTACAGAAGCTTAATTAATATTGCAGTTTAAATTACTTATTAAAAAACTAACCAGTATATTTTCCTTTTTTTTTCTACTCTTGAGCTCATTTCTCTTTTCCCTTCCATCATTTCTCTTTTCCCTAAGGTCATGAGCTTCATTCTTCCATAAGAAAGGTTAAGGTGTGTCATTAGTGTCCTGCATTCTTCACTGGAAAGAGTTGAAACTGATGTCAAGAGTCCCTTCTGCCTTTGTCTTGTCTCTGCTTGGGGTTATTTTTGTGTTTTTTAACACAAAAAGTACTTGTTCTGCTTAATTGCTCATTAGTTAGTGATTGCTGTGTGAAGTTTGAACATCAAACAGTAACTATTTGTTAAAGAGACAAAATAGTTTCCCCAGACACAATTAACTGAAAGGGCTAATATTTGTTATTCAGTGACCATATAAATTTGTTTGACCTTTACTGTATAACAAGATATTCACCAAGCTAATCTAGAACTAGTTAGACAAGAGTCTACAGTCCACTAGCTGCTACACAATTGCTATCACAGACAAAACAAACTAAAATCAGTTCAGGTTAAGACAAGCTCAAATAAATCCTGAGACCTTGTCAAGTAAACACAGCCTTTTAGTAGAAATGGCAAAATCATATTTACCTGGCATCTTTGGAAATTAATTCCATAACATTTACAAGGACTGAGGTGCAGCTGACTTATTTACAGCTGCCCAGGTACTATTTTTCATCCTTGTTAAAGATGAACATAACATTTGCTCTTTTTTTCCATCCAGGTAACTTCTTCCAGTCACCACAATTTTCCATATTTCATACCATTTTTGCAATCACATCAGCTTGTTCTTTCAGTACCCACGGATGAATCGCATCCAGGCTCATGGATTTGAATACACTCAGCTAATATAAGTTACAACCTAGGAAATAAATTTTTTGCTACATCTAGTAGAAATTCAAAGACTTTCTAATTAACTAACAGAGTACAGTATCAGGATTTGTCAAGGTTTGCCTTGGCTGGAGATTGTTTAGATACTCTTTACAATTGTCTAATGGAAAATTTTACCAGGGAAAGTGTGGGTCCCTTTAATGGATGGGGGAGACAACTGAGTGATGGCATCACTTAGGATGGGCTTGAATGTTCAGTGCTTTTTTCCATCATTCTTCACAACCTAAGCTCGAGTACACCTGAAGAGTTTAGGTAATAAAGAGGAAGTCAACAGTGAAGGGAGTGTGGTTCTGTTGTGATGGCCAACCGAGTCTAAATGTCCCTGTTGTAGAGGGAACAACCAAATGTGGAGAGCAATCTCGTTGAGACTTGTGTCTGTTTTATTAGTTAATTTCCTTCTCTGTTTCCTTCTCATCAGCTCTCAGTGGAAGTTTAAAAGGCTGAGCTTCCCTCAGTCTCATCTACAGTAAAGGATATTGATTTTTACATCACAGCTATCTAGGTTTGTCAGACCTCTACTATGTATAGTATTTGTAGAGCCTAAGCTAAAATAGTCCCTGGATAATGAGTCATCTTACCATTAGAAAACTGTTAGGAGAAGCTTAACATTGCTCTCTAAAATCTTTGCAAATAAACAAATACATTTGTTATTTCTACTGTCTGTCTATTTGCTGTACAGCTTAGGTAGAAAAAGACCCGTGCTATTGAATCAGTACACATTTGATAAATAATGGAAGAGTTCCTGTAACTAGGGTGTTATATTTAGTGCACAGAGAAAATAGTCCTAAATTTTTTAACTCACATATTTTGCTCTAGTAAACTGATCTAATTATCACAGAATCATAGAATGGTATGGGTTAGAAGGGATCTTCTAATTCGAACTCATCTGCCATGGGCATGGACACCTTCCACTATACCAGATTGCTCAAAGCCCCATCAAACTTGGCCTTGAACACTGTCAGGGAAGGGGAATCCACAACACCTCTGGACAACGTGTTCCAGAGTCTCACCACCTTCACAGGAAAGAATTTCTTCCTAATATCTAATCTTAATCTACTCTTATCCAGTTTGAAACCATTCCCTCTTGTCCTATCCTTACATGCCCTTGCAAAAAGTCCCTCTCCATCTTTCCTGTAGGCCCCCCGCAGGTACTGGAAGACTGCTCTGAGATCTTCCTGGAGCCTTGTCTTCTCCAGGCTGAACAACCTCAACTCTCTCAGCCTGTTGAAGGTGTACACATTTCACCTATTACACCAAGAAATCTTTTAATTATTATACAGTATTCCCTTCGGAAATCAAACTACGTACACATTGTTCTCATCCAAATTGATCTGATTATAATTTTGCACATTAGCTGTCAAAATGAAAGCTGAGCATGAAAAAATATTGTTCCTTCTTTAAGCAACAGAAAAAATCCTAGCCTATTCCCATTAAAGTGGGTTTATATGATGGAATATATGCATGTTGAATATAGTCAAACTGGCACAGAAATGAACTGGAATATTCAAGATCTTGAATAAATACATGGGAAACTTTTTTGTTATGTGTCTTTTTGGTTCTACACATGTATCTGCAATAGGTATGCAATGACCAGAGACAATTTCATTATTTTTATAAAGTATTAGTGACAATTTTAGACCTCACCATGTATCCCAGAATATAGATCTGTAACTACACAGACCATTTAAAAATCTCTATCATTAATTTCACATACTGACTTCACTTACTTTCAACACTGAAAAGAAAATTCATTTGAAAGAATCTGCTCTGTAAAACTAGCTGTTCTGTTTCAACATTTGTACTTGCGGATAATTAGGCACATATTGATTCAGATTTTCTGGGTGATGTGCAGTAGCACAATGCACCATTCAATATCAAGATGCCTTGTCACAAAGGGGCTATTAATTTGAATTCATTTATCCATCAAGACAAACTAATTTGATTATCATTTTGGGTCAGTACATCTGTCCAGTAAGTGTATGATGTAGATTAGTGTCTTTTACTAGGTATTGAAAGTAATTATCCTATAAAGTTTGACCTATAACCTCAGAAATATTACAGAGGTGCATAATGACTAACTCCTGGGAAAGGGCACAACTATTAACATCACTAAATAAAATATCAGTTACCTATCAAAACATCACTCTTTGCAGCGTCACATCTCTAGATGACATGGGAAACTAAAACATTTAAATTTAGTGTGTTGTATTCCTGGTAAGGGTTGAGTTTTTAATGATTAAGACGCTAAACCATGATCCCACTTTTTGTGACAATTTGTTTCTTCAGAGAAACTAAAGCACTCATAGAGGAGTAAAAAGATGACTCTGGATAACCTAGTGAAATTTGAGAATTTAGAACAACGCTTAGTGGAGGTTTGGCAGGAGGGCTTAGGTTGTAAATAATCTGGGATGTAAATGTGTATCTGGTGGTATAATATATGTCACAATATAATCCCACTTAAATTAGATGCTTCAAGGTGAGGATGTGTTCATTCCAGAACCTGCATTTCCATTTAAACAGGGGCATCTTGATCATTTTGTATATGTGTGACAAATGAATTTATTGCTTGAATTATATGAAATCTTATCTTCAACAGCAGTTTTTAGTGTGAAGACCTAGGCTAATATATTAATTTTTCCCATTTGTCTTTCTGTATATGTACATGTATGTATATAAATGCCTTCCTTATTATGAGTATTTTCAGAGTGGGGTAATTTTTTTAATCCAATGAAAACTGCAACCAGTTTTAACAGAGAGATGGGAACATAAAGGACAATAATATTCCATAACTATCATCAGAATAAATATCTGGGTGGGGAGGATAGATGTTTTTTTGTGTACCCATGAAGGAAAAATTGCAAAGCTCAATCTATATTATAAACTAAAATTGAAATAGGAGTTACAAAACTACACCACACATTATTATCTATGAGTATGAAATTACTTGCTTCACGCACAAAAAATACATTATAAAGCTTAAACAAAATTTATTAGAAAATTAAATTTGAAAAAAACAAAATCAAAAATTATACAATACAGTATGAAGAATAGATCTTCAGATTCCTGCCTTTAACAGTACTCAAATGAAACAAGTATCTCAAATCTCACTGCAGCAATAGATTGGGACTGTCAGCAGGACCTAGAGGGTTCTTAATTCACTCTGAAATCATAAAACAGTTAGGCTGGGCTCAATTGTCTGGACAGTCTGGTGTTTGAGGTATCCTAGAGTGTCTGAAACATCTGCCCATGTGTAAGAAAAGGACTTATAGGGGGTCTGCACCAGCAAGAACAACAACTGGAGACAAGTCGCAAGCCCAAGGACATCTCAAATGTCATTAGACACTTTCTTTGAGACAGGTAAAGTGAGGTCCTACATTTCATTAGCTGTAAAGCTGTATAGCTTTCTAGATTTTATTGACAGATGAAATCATGTAGAACAGCAATATGGTATGCTTGTTGCATAACATGCCATAAGTCATTAGTGCAGAGAAAGGCAGGCCTGGTGTGATGGCAGAGGCCTTCATAAGTAGACACACATGATATGGTGTACAGAACTGCAGACCAATGTGAAAGGAGTAAAGGTATAAAAGTGTGTTAGCAAATATTTAAGAATGATCTTCACTGGATCCTAGAGACAGGAATTAAGGATTAATCAACATGAACATCATATTCTTTCTGACAAAGGACTCCAGAGGCTGAAAACTATAATGTCCTCCCTCTTACCACATAAATGAGGTCACCAACCTTAGGACCCAAAGGAACAGGGGAAGGCTGAGCATAACACCACAAAGAGGAGTATAAAAGAAGTGTGTGTATAGCAATTTTAACTGAATTATTATTTTTTCTTCTGCACAAATGGATGTGGACTAATACTGATTAGATTCTTAAGAATTATTTTTTTATATATTAACTATAAATTCTTGACTGCAGATATCTGAAATGTTTGCTTCCTTTACCCACGGACAAGATTTTGAGTGTAGCACTGGGGCTGGTCCTGTTGCTTGCATAGATGCACATGGTGACCCAGCATACCCTTTGTGGGCTCCAGATGCCTTCCAAAAGGTGCAGCTCTTATGTAGTTTGACCATCATAGCTATCAAACACTTCTGAATTTCTCAGATAGTCTAAAGTGTCTCATGCAACATGAACAATTTGTGTTTAGGTTAACTGAATTGAGTCCCAGCTGTCCACTGACTATTGAAATGGGGGCTAGACAACTATATTTTGCTATTTTAATCTCTGAGTGCCAATTTCAGTGAACAAATGACTGTTTAACTATGTATAACTGTGCATAAATAAAATATTCAATTTTACTATTACAAAATCACAGAATCACCGATTCACAGAATGTTAGGGGTTGGAAGGGACCTTAAAACATCATCTAGTCCAACTCCCCTGCCAGAGCAGGACAACCTAGAGCAGGTCGCACAGGAATGCATCGTCAGGTTTTGAATGTCTCCAGAGAAGGAGACTCCACAGCCTCTCTGGGCAGCCTGTTCCAAAATACATTTTAGTATTGTGTCATATATTTTTCTAGACACTTCATGAAAGACATAAGTGAGCTAATGGAAGGTAAATAAGTGCATTTTTAAATGTAATTAAAAAGTAACATTCTTCCAAATCTAGCACCTGAGAAAATTTAACAAAACCAACAGGACACAATAGTAAGCACTTGGGCTTTGGGAGTTAATAGTCGTACAAGACAAAAACCTGCATGCTAATTTCTTAAAAATGCCAATACTCACTGCACCTTGGAAAATTTTAAATTAGCTGAACATCAGTTTCTCTGTATTTAGCTTTTGTAAGATTAATTGTATTTATACACAATAAAATCACATTAAGATATTTGGAAGGATATGCTGTATAAATGCAATTGATATCAATTAATATCAGTAAGTTCTGTTAACAAGCTATGAAATAAGCAATATATAAAATATTAAATTTAGTAACTGTATTTTATTTCAGTAAGTATAGCAATCTGAAACAATATTTTTTTTTCCCCCAGGACATCAGGAAATATGACTTTCCCTCTTTCCCAATTAGTAAATTACTTTATCATGATCATATTTTTTCTTTTCTCCATCTTGATTTGTTACTGATTGCATGTCTCATCAGCAATTTTGCAATTATTTTAAATTATGTTCTTAGTAATTATTTAAAATTATTTTGACTCACATACTTTAATTAACAGTATTCAAATAACTGCTTGAATATGTCTTTTATTCCTTTGTAGTCTGTAGATTGCTCAGGAATTCATTACCTGTTCAAAATTACTAACTTGTCACAAAACAAAGCACTTCTAGAGGAATTGGGCTTAATGTATTTAAAAAGCTGTACACCTCTGCCCTCTAGTGGTCAAGTCTTTTCTCATTCATATCTTCAGGGGAAAAAAAAAACACACCACACAGCTTGAGAAATAAAATCCTTGTTGATTTTAGCCTATTTCATCTTAGCTTACAAAATGCGGTAAACTTTTCTGTACAAGCTGTTTTTGTGCAACGTCTTTAGATTCATACTTTCAAAATAATAATAAATACTTTGTAAACATCTAAATAATGTTATTTTCCATGTCTAGTATGCTATAGAGTAAGTTTCAATTATGTTGCACAGCAGTTTCACTGACTCCTTCAAAGGGATATTCAGTTTTGAAACAGCATGGGAGATCACATCCCAACTCATTTGAAGCAATTGTCTTGAAATTCCTATATATTTTCCTTAAAATAAATTATAGGAAAAAAAGTAAAGAAAAGAAAAAAGAAACAAAACACCACAAAACCAAAACACTGTCCTATAGGAATTATTTTATTATAATATAATGACACTGTTTTATAAGTTAAGCCTGTGTAATTTGTTCTAGACCAATTTCAAGCTACTAGCTTAACATTAGTGAGACTGTTCCCTACCTGCAGTGTCCTTTCCAGTAGGTTCTTGCTCCTAGGCTTGATGTCAATGAAAAGAGACACTTTCTGGCTGGCAGACAAATATAAAAAACCTGTTTTGGTCCTAAGAAGTTTTCCTTTTCCACATCAATGATATCTTTCTGACAGTTCATTAATACTCTCGGCGTCTCTGTTTTGGATTCAGGTGGTAGCCTCATCTGCTGCATGTCTGTTAATTCTGTCTGCTTCAGACTGTTGACTCTTCTTCAACCTCCTCTTCAAGTTCTTTTGCTCCCAATAGAAAAGAGTAGCCGCGCATGTTTGCTAAGAATAACATGAGTCTCACTTGCTCTTTGAAGAAGAAAATAATCATAACATAATTCCAGATAGAGTGGAGCTCTAAATAACATCAGTCCAAACCCCACAAAAGCAGGACCTACTTCAAATCTGGATGCTGTTGTTTAAGGACTTGTCCTTTCAACCTTTTAACATCTCCAGGGATGAAGACTTCATAGGCTCTTGACACAGCCTGTTTCAGTGTTTGATCATTCTCATTTGCAAAGACTATTTTTGCTAGTATATTATCTGAACTTCCTGTGGTTCAATTTGTGACTTTTTCCTCCTGACTTATCACTGAATATATTGGAGGACCTTGTCTCCACTTGCTTTGTATCCTCTCATTAGTAACTGTCAATCCTCCCCTGAGACATCTCCTTGGGCTAAGCAAATTAACCTCCAACCTCTCCTCCTAGGCCATGTGCTCCAACCCCATGCACATCTTGATAACCCCTGCTGGAGTCATTCCAGTATTACAGCAGCTTTCTTCTGGGAGTCCCAAAACTGGGCAGCGTTCCAGACATTTCTCACATGTGTAGAAGAAAAGAGTAATGGTCTCTTTCCTTAACCTGCTAGTTATACAGCTCAGAATGCTATTTGCCCTCACCATTACAGGACATCCTCTTGACGCACATAAACCTTGACTTCTGCAAAACTGTTCCATTCAGTTTTCAGCACTTTCCAAAAATTTCCTGTAATGTTTATACCTAGCCACATTGCCATTCAGAAAATAGTGGTGTGGTTAAGGTCTTCCTTCCAGACTCGGCCTCATAATCTTGATGCTTTTTTATGTTGCTTTCAACCCTTCTTGAACAAGCATTATGTAACAGACACATGACTATGAGATCACTCCTTTTTTCTCACTTTTTACTCTTACCTAAAAAACTCTTAGCTAGTAAATCAGTCATTCTCAAGAAGAGCTTTATGTATTTCAGTCACTCCTGGGTTCAGAATGCAACTCCTGTCTTCCTCTTTCTGACCTGTTCTTTCTGAAGGACCTGAACCTATCACAGATCTGCAGTCATACAACCTGTGATACCACATCTCTACTCTCAGTGGGATCATACCTTTAATATCACCCAAAGACTCTTAAATTTCTCCTGTTTGTTTCCCATGGTGAACAAGTTTTTTGTACAGTTAGTCAGAATGGATTCCCGGTCACACTGCTTTCTCAATGAAACCAGAGAACCTTCCCTAGCATATTTCCTTACTGCTCTCTAGGCTTTGTATAACTTTCATCAATAAGCCTAGTTTGAAGCCCTCCATAACAGGTTGGGCAAAGATAACCACTTTCAAAGGCAGGTACTGCATTTCCCCAACCATTCCTATGGTTTGAAGGTAAGGTATTTCTTAATCAGAAAAGAGCAAACAGATACAGAAGCCTATCTCTCTGAACAACAAATAGCTGATGTGCTAACTATACTGTTCCTGTTTGCCATCCCTGTTTGGCCTTTTCAATATAACCTAATTGTNGGGGGGGGGACGAGGGAGAGGAGGAAAACACTTATGAAACAGTCACTTTAATTTTTTCAATATGTGGTGTTTTATTTATATAACACTATGTACATTGTACTGCTCTAAAATGCAACAGACAAGAAATCTGCCAGGTGTGCAGCACAACAAAGTTCTAAATACTGTTGAAAATAAAGGTCAAAGTGTGAAAAAGAAAGAATACCTAGGAACCAGAAGGGACTGCCTAAAAACCCACATAGGAAAAAAAAACTTTGATTCCAGGCTGAAATCAAGCTAGGAGTAAAGGATCAGCCTGCAAGGACACAAGAGGCAAAAGATCCTTCTTAGTTTATTCTTGTCTCCTCTGAGTTTCCTCTATATTTTAAAGTTACTTGTTCTAACATAAAGTAACATAAGACTTTTCTTAAACCATTTTTTGTCTTTTGACAGCAACAACAACAACAAATTTTTGACAGATATCTTTTAAAAGTCTGGTCAAGTTACATTTGTACAGTAACTCTCCTACCATTTTGGACTTGTTTCAATAGCAGGAGTAATGAACATGTGTTCATTTGTGTTTCAAATATATTTTAAATTCCATACTTGAGGTATGCAGGTTTGTTCTTAAATAATGTCAGCAAAGCTCCCCATTGGTTAAGACAGGTTACTCACCATCACTGCAGATGTTTATTTATACCCTAATTAAACTTGGTTCAGTTAAAAGTTTAATCTATACTTCTCAATAAGTTTCTGTCACTTGTCTACATTTTAGGAGACCTTCCCTGAGAGGATCCAGACATTCCCATGTATTCATTTTATCTTTAAGCTTTAGCAGTTGCTCAATATTTTGACAGGAAGAATTTTGATGCCCTGCACTGGTTTTCAGCATTTTCGTTTCTGTGAACTAATAGCATAACCAATTTTTTCAGACAATGTCAGACAATTTTCTGACTGCTTTTCTCATGTCTCCCTGATCTGCATTCCTGGTACATGGTTCCTAGGTTTGCAGTTAGACACACTTTTTCATGTTTACCTCATGCAGACTTTGTTAATACCATTTTTTCTCTTTCCAAATGGTAACAGAAGGGCAATTCTACCACCACCATGGCTGGTCCTGTCACTAATACAGAGAAGGTGCGGTCAAACAGTGCTGTGGCAGAAAACTACTGCACCATTTCTGGAACAGTATCAGTGGTTACTTACCAGTGATTTATATAATATAAAATTTAACTACTTTTTCTTCTTCACATTTGTATTACTGTTACTGGAATGCAGTGAAGTGTTGGCTTTTGTATGCACTCCAGACCTTGTCACTTGCTCTTTTCCTCATTGTTCTTCAGTTGACCGAATGAACCAAGATCCCTCTCAGGAACTTTATGCAAGTGATATACAAGGGTAATAAAATTGGTGGTTTAATATGTTTGCTTTCTTTTTTTAAGGACTTCAGTTCCTGTAAACTTAATCTCAAACTAATTTTAATACATCTTTGAACCAGAGAGGAGTATGGATATTAACACTCACTGAGACGTCTTGACTATTCACTCTTGTTCTCTGCAAGACTCAGAGTTTGAAGAACTGTCTCTAAATGTTTCTTTGTATCCAGCTTGTATAAAGTTGGATTCTTGATGAAATTATAAGTTTTTCTATTTCTTCAAAGACAAGTTCAAATATATAATAAAAAATATTTTATATTTGAAGCAAGTACCCTCATGTTCCTCAATAGCTATGAAATGGGACTTTACAAGCTACAGATGGAAGGATAGAGGATTTTTGTCTCTATAAGACCTCTCTTTATTTTGCCAAGTATTCCAGATTTTGCTTTTACACTGCTGGATTTCTCTCTCTGGGATGGACTGCCTGTGTTCACTCTATGTAGCACTTGGCATAGGTCTTCTCTGGGTCCCACATGGTATGTCTGTGGAATTTATAGTAATGTATTATTACAGTGGTTTTGGGGATGAGTGATAGTGCAACAAAAGTAAATGGTATGAAAGCAGCATCCCAGCCTTGAGACATAGTACTTAAATAGTGTGAGCATAAGAATGTATGTTAGTGTGTGATAGGAAGGTGACTAGGATTGTCTGAAGTGCAAGGTCTTCAAAACAGTGTTGGAGACCTATATGGAGTACAAGTAGCCCACTGTGATGGCTTTTCTAGATTAAGCTCTTCTAAAGCAGTTCCTGAAGTGACGTTTGGAGAGTACTACTTAATTTGCTGCAAAAAGGAGCCCTTGAGGAACTAAAATAGATGCTGTGGGGATGTTCAGGAGCGCATGCCCCCAGGAAAATCTGTGAAGTTAATTAGGTAAATTGCTGCACCAGCACAGCCTTAAAAATAATCCAGTACAACACTCACATTAACATCATAAAGCCATCATATATAATATGGGAAGGGACATATAAGTGTCTTCTGCTGTACGTGGAAGATATGATGGATGTCATTCTGTAGGAAGGTAATTTTAACAAGAAGTGGCAGTCTAGTCACTAGTTATGCATACAATCAGCTCTGGTTTAAATAATATAAGAAGTCCAAATTTTAGTAAACCTTACTTCAGTAATTAGTACTGCTAAACCAGTGAAGCTGACTGAATGAAATTTGTTTGTTTTGTCTTGAAAGAAGTTGCCAAGAATAATTGTCTCTTGTCAGGAGTAAGGTACGAGCTCTAAATAATTTGGTTTTAACCCCACCAGATGGCATTGTTGAGAGGCTTAATTAAATTCTGACAGCATAACATCTTGTTAGATCATGGTGACAATTAAAAACTGAATGAAGGAGAGCGAGAAAGACAAGACTCATTATTATTCCTCTGTATTAGGAAAACCAATCAATATATAACATTACTATAGTATAGAAGTTAGACTCCTAGAAGAATTTTTTTAAGTGAAATTTAAATTATAGATTATCAGCTTAATCCCGGCCAGTGACACCACAGAGCCACTTACTTATTCTCTCCACAGTGGGATGAGGGAGGCAATCAAAAGGGTAAAAGTGAGAAAACTTGTGGGTTGAGATAATGACAATTTAATAAGTAAAGCAAAAGCCACACATGCAAGCAAACAAAATAAAGGATTAATTCACTACTTCCCATCAGCAGGCAGGTGTTCAGCCACCTTCAGCAAAGCAGGGCTCCATAGAATCATAAAATTATTTTCGTTGGAAATGACTTTTAAGGTTATCAAGTTCATCATGCATAAGAGTTACTTGGGAAGACAGATACAATCGCTCCAAATGTCCCCCCCTTCCTTCTTCCCACAGCTTTATATTGCTGACCATGACATCATATAGAATATTCCTTTGGTCATTTGCAGTCAGTTGTTCTGGCTGAATCCCCTCCCAACTTCTTGTGCACCCCCAGACTACTAGCTGGTGGGGTGGTATGAGACCTAGAAAAAGCTCTGACTCTGTGTAACCACTGCTCAGCAATAATGAAAACATCCTTGTATTATCACCACTGCTTTCAGCACAAGACCAAATAACAGCCCCATACTAGCTACTATGAAAACAATTAACTCTATCAAAACCAGCACAAAAATATAATGTGTTTTTTATTGAAGTTGCTGTGGCACATTTAAAAGATTTTATTATCTATATAGAGGAAAAGCATGTAGTTATTATTACTCTCTGGTTTTGGTTTTATCAAACCAAGACAGAGACTTTCATCTGCTTTTGCAATCCTAACTATTTTTGAGGTCTAAAGAACTGTAACTATTTTATATACTTCCAAACCTTTGGTGTTGTATCATTTACTAAAGCAGAAACACTATCATATTTAAAAACCTGCTTTTGATATTTACCTTTACATTTTATGGGCATTTATTTTACCTTGATAGTAAAACAGTTAAATCATATCAATAGTTGTTTGCTTGTGACTGTCAATTCTGAAGATTAAGGTGAAAGCAAAAGAGAGTACGATTAGGTGTGTGGAAGTGATTCCCAAGGCAAATAAATCACTGATGGATGTGGACAGCCCAAAGAACTTACGATAAAAATTTAGAAAATACAGATATTATATGAATTAGAGAGAAATGGTAGAAGACTAGAGTATGGCCAACCAATGCAGGGGACTTTTTCAAGAGAAGAATGGTTATTTTAAAAATCATTATCTGACTTCCTTTTAGCATTCCTTTATCTTTTTAAAAAAATGAAAGGAACTGGTGAGATTAAGATATACAAATAAGCTGAGCCACTCAGCAGTTTTTGAGAAAGGTGAAATTTAAAGAAATATGAGCTTATAAAAAATGAATTTTGGGTTTGTTTTGTGATGCAAAAGACCACACATGTTTAGCACCCCAAATTTATATCTCAGGAACAAGTAACATGTATCTTACACAAATTTTGTTTCCTTTGACAAGAAGTAAAAATGTCTTTTTTCAGATCAATAAATTACATAATAGTGTTTTCTGAAATTATGTTTGTATCACTGAGGACAGTTATAAGAAAATATATGATGGTTAAATAACACAGACCTAGAGATTAGAAGGTTGTGGGGATTTTTTTTAATATAAGAGGATAATCAAAATTCAAATTATAATTTCATTCGTAATATGTACATATTTCAGGAGTCAAAAATACTAACTGCCTCAGACTCAGGAAAAGTCACTGTTCAACATATAAGAGTGTATGTGCACAAAATTACTACTTAATATAGATTATGAGTGAATTTTATAGTATGACTATTGCATCTTCTTTAAAGAAAGATCAGCAAAGACTCTAACTTAGTGATTATTTTTATTAGATAAGCTGGGCTCTAGAACCTTTTGATACATAAGATACAATGAAAATGCACTAGGTTCTTTCCAACAGCACAAGATCAACACTAGTGTAAGTTAGATGTCTTGTGTTGAAATTTTTACAGTAACATGACATACAGGCCATTTGTGGTAACAAGTATGAAGCCTAATCTTATTCATATGTAAATTATTGCAAACTTTAGAGAACTGCATAAGAAAGATTACAAGCAAGGGAAAGAATATATTCTGTCCTTGCCAATAATACTCAAGCCACTAATGTATCATTATTATTATCAAAATTACTCAGTTTGAAGTTATAGAAGGTAATGTGGGGATTTGTCCTAACTAATTGCAACCACTTAGATACAGGTACCTAGAATTGTATGGTAGTAGGAAAAAGGTGATACTTTCTATCTTGAATACCAGTCTGGAATATAAGACTTTAGTGGGAGTCTCATTCAAAACAAAGAAATTAAAGTACTGAATAATCATAACCATCATTATTATTATGATACAAGGCAGTAGACCTGTGAAAAAAATGTTTAAAATGCAAGAAAATAACATAGGTTTGAAAAGAAATTTGAAAGACAAGAAACTTGGAAACATTTGAAACTAAGATCAATTTCTGTCTAATAAACTATAGTGTGCTCAGAAAATCTAAAAAGTAGTCAGAAACTGAGAAAGTATTTATTAGTGCAAGTACCCTATATACTTGCCTTGTGTTTATGGTGTCTTTATAGTAACAGTTGAAGACAGTACTGAGATAGATGGACCATTGATCTGAAGTACTATGAATTTTCTTATCTTCGTAGTTTTACTGATGCTTTCTGTTTTGGTGAGGGTTTTTTATTTGTTTAACTTTTGGGGTCCTTTTTCTTTTTCTTTTTCTTTTTCTTTTTCTTTTTCTTTTTCTTTTTCTTTTTCTTTTTCTTTTTCTTTTTCTTTTTCTTTTTCTTTTTCTTTTTCTCTTTCTTCTTTTTCTTTCTTTTTTCTTCTCCTTCTCCTTCTCCTTCTCCTTCTCCTTCTCCTTCTCCTTCTCCTTCTCCTTCTCCTTCTCCTTCTCCTTCTCCTTCTCCTTCTTCTTCTCCTTCTCCTTCTCCTCCTCCTTCTCCTTCTCCTTCTCCTTCTCTTATTTTGAAAGAATAAATACACTATGAAATCTGGTGTAAAAACCAAATATTTCAGACTAGGGTTAATACTTGATAAGGTTGATGGTATGAGATCCCTCTTATTGAACTCCTAATTCTTCAGTATATTTGGTAAGACAGAATACAGTATATTTACATGCCATGACATGAATTGTTAAATTATGCACTTGTTTTCTTGACATTTCTATTTAAGTAAACTAATAAAGAAAAAAGAGAGGGGAAGTAAGTTCACACATAGTGTCTTTAAGCAGTAACATCGATTTAGTTTCAGCTTCCTCAACAACTTATATTAAGACAGAAATCTCCAATTATATTAATCAACTCTTCAAAAAGAGTTCAAAAGTGTCTTGTCACCCAGAAAGTCATAAATCACACAAAATATTTGCCAGACAAGGCAGGGAGAAAAGGGAGAAAAGATTGACCTGAGCTCCTAAATAGCTTTCAGATTCAAATCAAAGCTGTGGGTTTGAAAGGGGAGTTGGAGAACAGGATGGACTACATTATTCTTGTTGTTTTATTTGATTCTATTTTCTGCACTCTACCTTTGCACGTTTGATGGCAATGTCTGTAGATTTACAGGAATATGAGTCAATAAATGACCATAGCAATTTGTGAAGAAATTGTAGTACTTGCTAATATAAGAAAAGAGCATCTGCAGACAACAGGATAGGAGTGAATTGTGGTTGCTGTTTTGTGACTGTTGCAGGTGCATTTGGTGTCTCTGATGTACTCCCTGTAAGAATGATGTTCTTATACTCAAATGGGTCTTGTGAAAGCTTGTTTTTCTACAAAGATGTGATAAATACTAAGACTAGCGTACTCCACTTGCTTAAATGTTTCTATAATGAAACTAACCATAAAAATAGTGACTAAAAACATTTTTTGTAACAGAAGCAGTGATAAGTTTTAGATCTGCTTCCATAGCTTGGATGATTATTAAGCCCCACATGGATATTCTGGCAATAACCTAAATCAGTATCTGAGAGAAACTTCACAGCACACCATCTCTCTCATCTTCCTTCACAGAACAGAATTTCAGAAATTAAGTCAGTCTGGAGTTCTCAGTGTTAAAATTAAGTACTTGGCCTAGAAATTTGGAGGATCAGGTCTCTAGGATATACAGTGGAGTAAACTACTATAGGTAAGTGCAATCTGGGCAGAAATAAAGAACATTGAAAACAATGCACATATTATATTGATACTTGTACATGAAAAATTTTCCTAGAGTCTTTAATTAATTTCCTAGTACTTTAATTAATACATGATTGTTTTATATGTTGTCAGTTCCATACAGTTCTGTGAATTAAAATACCCTCTGAGTCATTAGCATGTGTCCTAGGCAATGATTATATTTTCCAGTATAATTACATAGACACATGTTTCATGACCACTTGTACTCCTTTCAAATGGAGTATGTAGAATAAACATGTAAAGCATAACCAGCAGTAACAATTAATAACTAGTTATTCATCAGTTGTTTGCAATTAAAGATGTGTTTGCCATCGGGTACAGGAAGAGGACCTGAGAGACAAGGGGGAATGGAAACAGGTCCCTGCCCAGCGAGGCAGGTGAAACCCCCCTTGGCCTCCCTCCCCTTCCTGGCTACCCTTGAAGAACAGGTATGGGGCTCTCAAAATCGAGGAGCAAATAGAGGGGCGAACAGACCAAAATGGAGATGAGG
>VZRW01010376.1:0-239398 GCA_013398125.1 Aegotheles bennettii
TCTGTGATTCTGTGAAACAGGGATTTAGTGTACATAGTACCTTTCACAGACCTCCAGCACCGCGCAGAATGGCAGATGCTGTATTGTTAATGCAGAAAAGGACAAGAAAAACAGTGTTTTGTGCCTGGATGTTGTAGTACATGTTTAATATGTCCCTTATAACAAGAGGGTTTTTTTGCTATAAATAAGTCAAAGTGCCAGGTCCTGCACCTGGGCTGCAACAACCCCATGCAAATGTACAGGCTTGGGGAAGAGTGGCTGGAGAGCTGCCTGGCAGAAAAAGATCTGGGGGAGCTGGTAAACACCCAGCTGAACATAAGCCAGCACTGTGCCCAGGTAGCCAAGGGGGCAAATGGCATCCTGGCCTGTATGAGAAATAGTGTGGCCAGCAGGACCAGGAAGGTGATTTTCCCCTTGTACTCGGCACTGGTGAGGCTGCACCTGGAATACTGTGTTCAGTTCTGGGCCCCTTATTACAAGAAGGACAGTGAGGTGCTGGAGTGGGTCCAGAGAAGGGCAACTAAGCTGGTGAAGAGTCTGGAACACAGGTCTCATGAGGAGTGGCTGAGAGAGCTGGGTTTGTTTAGTCTGAAGAACAGGAGGCTCAAGGGAGACCTTATTGCCCTCTACAACTACCTGAAAGGNACTGTCGCTGGAGGTATTCAAAGAACATTGGGATGTGGCTCTTGGGGACATGGTTTAGTGGTGGACTTAGCAGTCCTAGGTTGATGGTTGGACTCAATGATCTTGAAGGTCTTTTCCAACTGGAGTGATTCTATGATTGTAATGTTTGGCTGAACACACTGCTTAGTTACCATGTTATCCAACAAAAATATCAAAGCAGGTCACAGAATCACAGAATGTTAGTGGTTGGAAGGGACCTCAGAAGATCATCTAGTCCAAGCCCCCTGCCAGAGCAGGACAACCTAGAGCAGGTCACACAGGAATGCATCCAGTCAGGTTTTGAATGACTCCAGAGAAAGAGACTTCACAACCTTTCTGGGCAGCCTGTTCCAGTGCTCTGTCACTCTTACAGTGAAAAAGTTTTTCCTGATATTCACCTGGAACCTCCTATGTTCCAACTTGCACCCATTCCCCTTGTCCTATCACTGGACATCCCTGAGAAGAGCTAATGGTAAATTCTAAGTTTCCTCTGTAAACTGGTACTGCCAACTTTGTGTGGCTCATGTTGATGTTTGTGTCCCTTCCTTTCTGATTTACCAATGAATGCATAATGTTTGGGTGTTATTACTTTTTGTCTTTGGCAAACAGTAGGCATTCATGTGCAATTGATTGCTTCAGAGAGGTACAGAAGGCCATTTGGCAGCCAATATAATTTTATTTGTATAAGCAGTATCTTTGGGATAGTTCTAAAATGAAATACAGATCTCCTCACTTAATTTATTAATAGCACATAGGCTAGCCCTGGACCTGTGTTATATGCCTCTGCTAACACAAGTCATGTCAAGTTTCTCACACAGTTCTATGAATGGGAATCTTTCTTACATGATGCTGTGTTTGAATGTTGACGCGATTCCAGCGCAGTAGCCAACTTTTTGCACCAGGCTAGCAACTTTTTGAAGCCCAAGAGCCTTGAGTGGCTGAATCATGCAGTAGGTGTCTTGCTTTGCCTTGTCAATGTTTGTAATGTCACTACTGCCAGTGCCAGAGAATTATAATCTGCCTGGATTAAATGCTATAAAACATCTCTGCTGACCTCCATCATCATCTTTCCATCAGCTGCAACAACAGGAGTTGCAACAACTGGAGTCCTAACATGGGTTTGGCAGAAACAAACAGAAAAAAGGAATCTACCTAGGCAGAAATGCCCACTCTAATCCTGTCTGAGAGCTAAAAACGCCTATGCTCTAATAGGACAAGCAAGTTCTCTCTGAAAGCTTCATAAATCAAATCATTGGCTGGAATTATTCAGGAGCTGATTGAGAGAGATATCCCCAGGAATCCTAGCAACAACCCCGTTACCTGATATACCTGTTTGATGCAATTACACACAGAGGTTGAGTGCAGCTCTGCAATGTATCTCTTAATAGGTGAGCATGCTAATCCTGGATGTGTATTCTAAATTAAGTACATGTTCCTCTCTGTGTATAACATCTGCGCATCATTTCCTTATCTGTAAATTAGAGATGTTAATACATGTTCCAAGGTTCGCGGCAAGTTTTTCATGTGGTGCTTTCTTCTCAGTTATTGAAAAATGTGGCAAGAGACTTGGTGTAAATTCTAGTTCTTGTTCAAGATTATTATTATTTTCTAATAGAGTCAATGTTATTAATGTTTGAGGAAAGTCTGCATGTCCTTTTGTATTTCAGCATTGCTGAACATTGATAAATCAAAGGTTTTGTTTTTAGAAAGGCTTTATTTCCACTAGTTTCCTATACAGAAACAGTTACTTCAGGTCTTTTAGTATGATAATGAACACAATAAAGTTGTAAACTATAATATTGCAAATTTATATAGGAGGCACACACAAAATTAAAATTATTTGAGAGTGTAGGTTTATCATATGAATGATGACAAGCAAAAGCAACTTCTCTTCCCTCGTCTTCTCCTCCAAAACAAGCAAATGTTTGATTCCCAAAGCTTCTTGTAAGCTTGCTAGTTGACTTGCTAGTTATAACTAGCAAGTCAAACAGAAGCTCATTTTGTAACTCAGCTGTATGTTACTTAGACTACAGAAGCAAGTTCTGTGCTTCATTTTAATGACAAACTAGAATAAGACCTAACTTTAGAAATGCAAGCAGACAAAAACCTATGTTAATGAAACACTAGGGCTAAAATATTACAGTCTAGAAATAACCCACAGCCTATAGCACAAAAATTATTTTCAGTCTACTTTTCAATATATTCCATTTCCATACAGAGCAATAGGAGCTTTATCTCTAATAGGGGGAAAAAAAAAAGGCAAATGCCTGAGAGCTTCTGAAAGAAAACATAAAAGATTTTTCCTCCCTAAATCTGTTTGCTGAACTTTTAAGGGAAATACATACAGAATTATCTTCTTAACATATAGAAATGTTAAGGAGTAGTTTGAATATTTTAGAAACCTGGAAATGTAAACTGAAGATATAGTAGAGCATGCTTCATAGCTGAAATTTACTTAAATTTATTATGTTTATTATAGTAGTTATTAAGAAGCAGCAACAGAATAGATTCATACTGAGAGAATGAATGTATTGAATTAATTTATGAATCTTAAGAGATTAGTTGATATCATTATACAATTGGCTGCAATTTTTCATTTCCTAGTGGTCTTTAACAACAAAGATTGTCTTCAAACTATTCTTTATCATTTTATGATAGTAACAGAAAATTACCATTTCACTTTTGTTCTTTCTATTTTTGTTTTCCAGTTTCTTTCCACTTTTCCAATTAAAAAAAAAAAAAGAGAGAGAAAAGGAAGAATGACCTACAAAGGAAGAACTGGCACTATTTGCTCATTAACATTTAGGGGAAATAAAGTGGTTTTGGCTAATAGTTGTAATGCAGGTAAGGTTTCAATTAGTAAATTCTCTCTTTTCTCCTTGACCAGGAAGATGAAATAAACTTTTCCTTTATGTTTCTGAAATGGATGTATATTCAAACCAGGAATGGTTTTTGAAGTAGTGTGCTACTTCTGCTATAATATTCCTTTCTACATGTTTTACAATCTCAAATTTGAGAAGAAAACGTGCTTTATCTTTAAAGGGTACTAGGCTTTTGTTTTCCCATCTAGTAATGCTAGTATAAAGTGAATGCTGAATCTTTTTATAAAGGTCTATTGTAAAACTCCAGTTATGATAACAATTCTGTCTGTGTAATGTGTCTACTGGTTTTCACTGTCTGTGCATGGACAAGGCCAGAGAATGGGGATCAGGCTGGGGTGGGCTCTGGGTGACTGGAAGTTGGGTAGGGGTTTTCATGTTCTTTCCCCTGAGCTCCATGTTGGCTCTTGCACTTCTTGTCAAACACTGCACAGCACTGATGGTTTTGTCAGCAGCTTTTATGTTCTGGAGCTTTTTGCTCTTCGTTATTGATATTTCTGAAGACAGATTTTGAGCTATTTTGGCGTAGTATCAAAATGTTTGTATGTTCTTCAGATGTTCATTTGCCAGAAATACACTGTCTGTCAAAAGCCTTTTTAGATTCCTGGATTCTTTCATTTTCACTCAATTCCTAGCCTGATGCAGATAGGAACAGCATAAGAGTTTTGGTGTTGGATGGGTTACTGTGAGAGAGAAAAAGAATTTTTGTCACATCCTGTTTGTTGGCCGGGTAAATGCTTGTAGCCCACTGCAGACGGCACTTGTGGTGTTATCAGAGTTCTCAGGGAATTCTTACATCCCAAAGCTCACAGCTATAAAAGAAGCAAATGATGACTGCTTGTTGCAAGAGTCTGTCAAGTACCTGATCCCTTAATGACTCTGTATGTGATTATGTTCCAGGAGCCTGAGGATAAACTTGGTTTCGAAGCTGGAAAGAGATTTTGTTGTCAGCTGCTCCTGGCCAGGGGAGCAAGCAGCCAGGGGGAAGTCTGTTGGCCACTTTAAAACATCATTACTTCATCCTCTTCCTGTGAAGGCTGCAAGGTTGGCCAGATTTCAAGTGTGATCTGCTGGATACTGATACTGAGTTCTTGAAAGACTGCTGGAAAACAGAGGTACTGACTCATCTCCTTTGAGGGTCCAGTGTTTCGAGAGCTGCCAGCTGCCGAGAGCTTCAGGTGAGTGTTGGTGACCTTGGGTTTGCTCCAGGATGCAGCAGGTGATGGCCAGGTTTAGTGTAGGAAGGCTGGTAGTACTGAAAATGAGGCCAGAGATGAGACATGGACAGCCCAGTTTAATTTAATTTGTGACAAACACATCAGAAATATACCCAGTACTTAGTCAAATGGCTTTCATATTATTACAGATAAATGGATAATGTTTCAGAGTCTGCCAGAGAGGTGCATTTTGACAAAGATCTTACAGAAAGCTACTCAACTTTTAATTGTTTTCCTGTTTATGACTGTTTCATTGATAGATCTTCAACTGGCAAGGGAAATGTGCTTTCACGACTCAGCTAAATTAATCCAACCTAATTACTTGCCGCTGAGGCAGTGTGCTAGCCCCGTTCCTTTCCTGTTGTCTGATCTCATATTCTAGATAAGGATTTTTTACTTGTCTGATACAGTCAGCTCTTTGAGAGAACTAAAATTGTGAGGGATAGCAGTGGTAATATTAGTGTAACTTTTTTTTTTTTTTAAGCTGCTTAATTTGCCATGCTATGAATAGATAAATGCCAGTGCTGGATGCACAGTTCGCAATGACAGCATATTGTCATTAGACTAGCTTAGCTGAATGGTCAAACTATATGCATAGTCAGTGAAGGGAATTGTTAGGTATGTGATCAACACGACTGGATTCTTCGAATAAAAATAAAAATTCAGATATAATGATTACAGTACAGGGTGTGATCATTATCTTTGTCTTCTTTACTGGTGCAAAGGATTATATGTATGTGATACTGCAAGCTTGAGAAAGTATAAAACTAGAAATGAAGACAATAAGAAATGCTAAATCAATTGGAGAATTTTTTATCACATATTGCAGATGTTTTCTTTTTAGTTTATCTTGTTTTTCTCTATCTTTTATTGTCGACTTGCTGTTTTTTAACAGTTTTCCTTTTCATCTGTCCAGCATTATCATCTTGATGTCCTAATGTTCTCCTTTGCAGTTTATCACTCTGCTGCACTGCCTGGATTTATTCCTATTTTAGGGATACTAATTGACATTTAATAATCTATTTGTATGTTGCTTTTTTCTATGTGGTCTACTTTTCTACTTCTCACCTACCTACTTTCATATGCACCCAGTCATGTCTTAATCTGAATTCTAGTCTCCACCACTCCTCTTGTGCTGACGTAAGAACTCTTCTCCGGTTTTATGACCAGAATTCATAACTAGTAGTTTCATTCTTTTTGAATCTCTGGCTTAAGTGTACTGGATTTATTTTGTTCAGGACTGCAATGGATTTCTGACTGACAAAACACCAGTCTTGTCTTGGCAGTGTGTTTTAACTCAAAAAAACACACCCCAAAACTAAAACCAAACAAAAACCCAACAAAAAACCCCCCACCCTCTATTAACTGTCCATAGGACAGAGAGAAGTCTTACCTTTATAGAGAATAGCAAGTACATTGTGCAGGGCTTCTGGTGAAAAGCATCTAGTCACTGCTTCCTGTCTAGTTAAATCAGAGGGGTGGTACTCACTTGGGTTGTTTGGTAGTGGATCTTGTGAAATTAGAGAGTAGTATCCTAAAAGAAGCCAGATTCCAAGCATTGTATTGAAATTAGTATTTTCTATTGCACTTTCAAAGAAATTGGAAGTTGAGTCAGATTTTCTTGTGCACAAGCTCCGTCCTCCTAATGCAACTTCAGTAGGCCAATGGGTATAGCAATATCTGCCCCCATCTAATAGGTGGCAGCCACAGGGCAGTAGAGATGTGTACCCAGGCACTGGTGCTGCCTGAAAAACATCCTTATCCAGGGTTTCAGTGGAAGTCTTCCAACCAAAGCAAGCAGAGAGGTCTGCAGCACTTGTTTTGGGCACTTCACCAAACTAAAGTTACAACGTTTTATTTTGACTGATAGTCATCGATGAAATCCCCATCACTGACAACTTGCTGGATTGGATGTGAGCAATGCTGATTGGTGATTAGTTGGTTTTGAATCTTCCTGTGGGTGGTTTGGCTGTCACCAACCAGGTAAGATGAGGACTGAGCTGCTGGTTCTGGGACAGCCCTGGGGAAGGCAGCGCCTGGGGACTTCCCACTCCTCTGGGGCTGGGACTCTGACCCAGCATGTGCCCACACAGCTGGTGGGGTATGAAGGCAATGAGAGAGCTGTGTGGTACCTTGGAAGGGGTGTGTGGGTGTGTGTGCCTGTGTGACACTGGATCCTGTGTAGGATTCTGTAACGTGGGATCACAAGATGACTATTATAGCTTTTGAAAATGACTGTGGCAGTAACTTAGTTTTCAGCTGAACAATTCTGAATTTTTGCCCAATTTCTGAGAATGGCTTTCTGAAAATTCTCTCTTTCAGCTTGATCTATTGGTTTTACTGTTAGGGTCTATGTAGGCATTCACAGTTCTATTGTAAACAACAACAAAAATATTTTCTTCGTAGCCAGAGAACATAATTATTAAATATTCTTTGTGCTACAGTCAGCAAGTTCAGCAATGGGCCTTAATTCCTGCCTTTTCAGTGACAGATATTTGTCTTTTCCAGTGGTAGGTAGCTTCCCTTTCTGTTGTAGAGTGGTCTTTGATATATTAAATCCAGCTATTAATTGTCCTGCATATTGGGCCATCTTTTGTAAATATGAGGGAATACAAATTAATCTTGTCTCTCTCAGGGTTTGAACTAAGAGAAACTTCCCTATAAACCCTCAGAAAAAAATGAAGTAGGAGACAAAGTTATGAGTAAGGCAGTGATGAATAAGGCAGTTAAGGATGCAGCATCAGGAAAATTAATTTTAGATCTATATGATTTATCAATGTTTATATGCATCAATGAAAAATACTGTTATACGGAATAAAATTTTATAGATTTAACAGTTTGTAAAGCTGTTAATGGAAAATTTCCATCCTAAATTTCTCCCTTGGGGTATCTGCTTTAAAATTGTTTTCTCCTTTGAATGTGGACAGACTCTTGCTAAGAGATTCTGTGAGGAGGTTGAGTTCTGTATTTTAGGAGAAGTACATTGTGTGCTGAGTAAAACTGGAGGGAAGTTGGACGTATTTGTTATTTTAGCATCAGGCTTTGGGTAAGGCACAGGATATTGTGCAGTGGTGCAACTCTAATATAGTTTAGGAGAAGGCTGATAATCTTTCAGAGACTTAATTTTTGTTTGTTTTGGATTCTGTAGTGTTCACTTGGAGCTTCCATTAGCCCTTCACCATTTTGTGAATGCTGCAATCAAAGTAACAATGACATTGGCAGGATGAAGGCTTCACTTAAAATGTTCAAAGAAGCAATGTTTGTACATGTCAGCAGTCTACTTTAGCACCCTACCTGAATGACTGAATAGCTAAGCAAAATGCAATCGCACGAGCATTGTCACAGTGATCATACTGTAATACTATCAAGCTGTTGTGCTCCTGCTACCTTTCAGACAGTCGTCATTACTCAGCAGGACCAAACTGTGGGGACTGTGTGAGTTGTGATAATCTGATAGATTGCATTTTAATGTTTGCCAGATCAGTTTGTTAACTCTGAAACTCAAATTCAAGTTTTCTTTCACTGTTGCATTATATTCTATGCTCTTCTTCACTAATAATTTTTTGAAAATAAGAAAATGATCAGTATGGAGCGGCTAGTGCCATCCTTACAGGGATGTTGGTAAGAAAATCCAAATCCTCTAGAGGTGGTTCTAGGCTTGGTGGTATTTTTAAAGCTTAATATTTTGTCAGCTGTCAAGAACTACCTGATTGAAGAAATTGCATTTGATAAAATTTAATGGCTTGGGAGTCACTTTAGTAGTAATTAATCCCTCTTACTTAAGCATTTTCCTAAACTCTATAAATTCATTTGACTGCTTTAACAACATTCTGTTAAGTGTTCCTGTTTTGCAAGCATATATTGAAGAATTTATTTTTGAAACATTATTTTTAAATGCAAGAAGAAAGTAGGATTTACATGAAAATACAACTCTTTTCTGTTATTTCTTCTCTCTGTGCCATGTTTCCCTTTTAAATTGGTTGGAACAGTCTGAAGGGTAAGTGCTGAGGACAAGTCTAGTTCATTTGCAGTTTATATAAGCAAAATGGTGCAAGCTGTTCTCTAAAATAAATTGTAAAGTAATTTAATGATGATATTTATATAAATACAAAGCATTATATGTTCAATAAAATCTCTCTGTGTAAGTTAAAAGGAAAGCAATTTTCTTCCACTGTGTTAATTTGTTCACAGGGAACATACCTTCCGAATAAACAAACAAATTGTATCACTTTGATTTGGAAGAAAATAATCTGTTTTTAATATGGAAGTGTGTAGGAAACTAGAGTTCTGAAAATGACACCACATATATCATCTTAAATCAGAGAAAGGTGTGAGAATCTGTGTCACTAAGTCTCATGTCTCCTGTTCAGATTGGAGTAGATGGAGTGGAATGTGTGGAAGATTTTCAAAATATTCAGACTAACTGCTGTCTCTCTCCTAAATTCACAGAGCCTATTGAATAAGAGGACATATTTGAATTCAGTCTGACACATATGAATCTTTATTCTAAATGAGGTTTGCACATTCTGTGATAAAATAGAAGAACCTGCTCCAGAACAAAACCAGACATTCTCTCCTATTTTGAATCTTGCATATCACTAGAATCATGACAGGTTTACTGAGCAGTTGTTTTAATTCTTCTTCCACAATTTACCAGAGGTTTTGTCAGCTTTCATGAGTGAGTTTTTCTTCACTGTTTGTTTGATACCAAACAAATGTTGAGTTATGAAAACTTGGTAGGCTTGTGGGTACATACAGTCTTATGGATACATCTGTATCTTTTCTTAACTTTTCACAGCATTGTTACAAATACTACCTATTATCTATGTAATATGTCCTGAATTTGTGACCAAGATCTTTCCTGTCATAGGTTTACTTGTCTTTTCACTCTCTCTTTCTTCAGCACAGTAAACTGGCTATGTTGCCGTTGCAAGATGATGTAGTTTATTATGTGATAAATATCTTAAGGTGTATATTGGTAAGTTACGTGAAACATTAACTGACACAGGAATTGTTTGAATGGATGAGACTGGTAGTCCTCATTCTCTGTTTACTCTCAGAGAAAGGTATCAAACTTCCATAACAGAAAAGTGAGCAATGGTATTCTCTATTCCCTTCTGTTGCAATATACTGGGAGCTGTGTCCTCTGTAAAGGTGTATACAGCCTAATAACACTGGAGATACTATAATTTTTATTCACCTAATCATATCATACTGCTTTTCCATTTATAACCTGAATAATCTTTCTTTTTTTTTTTTTTTNTCAAAAGTCAGAGTAATTGATGTTTGTTTTTCTTTGGACTTTTCATACTTTTTACATTTCCTACCCACTTATGATTTACTTCTGAGAAGAAGTGGAAGTGAGGACTCGTGAAGAATATGTACTGTACAGTGGATATCATCATAACAATATAGTTTAATTCTGTATCATAATCATAATGAAACTGGGCAGTATTTTCATTGACTATTGTCAAACCCATTTTTCGTTAGCTCTAACATCTTTTTTCTTTAATAGTTTTATAAATTAAGATTCCATCAACATGCAGCAATGACAAAAATGCTTTTTGCTGCAGCTGTTGTCAAGTCCTGTTGTCAAGTCAAGTAGCTTTTTTGTCTTAAATGTCTTCTACAGCTTTCAGTGCCTCTTCTACTTTCATTAATCTACGTAACTATCAAGAGATTTTGCTGTGTGGTTACTACTTACTCCTGAACTCCAGTATATTACCCTTATTTGTTTTGAAGTTTTCTACCTTATCTTGATGGGGAGGGGGAAGTGGTGGTGTGTGTAACCAAGTTAATTTACAAAGTTTAAAATATGTATACTGGAATCTAAAAGTTTATGCTCCATTATGAAGGAATGCCACATACTTTAAGTTCAGTAGGAAAATGTCTCTCTTCTTCTGAAGAGAGAACTACTACTAATCCTCTAAGTGCACTGAGGAAAAAACAGCATCTGCTTGATTATCAGAAGTGGTTTTGTTGTAGTTAAAACTTACTGTATATTATGGCAGCAGGAGATAAGCAAAGGAGATTGTCTTCTTGACATTTAAACATGGCTTTTGTAGAGAAAGTGAGGGTCAACATTTTTTTTTCCTGGAGGCTGTGTGCTTAGGCCTACAGGTTGATTTCCTGGTTGGTTTTGGTGATCAGTTTTCAATTACAAAGATGATTAATGTGGTAAGAGTATTTAATACATTACCTAGTATTACTCTAAGAAGGACAACATATTTTTCAAATTATAAATTGTTTTCTTTTTCAAGAGAAAACAATTTTCTTTGTGTTTTTTATATGTTGCATTGTCTTGGGATTCTTTTATTACTGTAATACGAAGTATCCCAACTTTAGACTAAGTCTCTATTTGGGTATCCTCTTACAAGGTCAGAAGGAAATGAAAGACCTTCCCCTTAAAGTGTTAAAAGACAGCATGCAGCCATTTTGCGCAGTTGGAGAAGGTAAGGAGGCAATGAGTTGGCACTACTGAGGGTTGTAGGTAGTGGTGATGAAATAATTTGTTTTAAATATAGTTTTAAAAACCTTTCATAGGTTATCTTTACATTGTGAAGTCCTGTACCAGATTAGGTTTCATCATTCCTACCAGAGCTAGTATAAAGTCAGCAGAAACTCGATATTGTGCAATCTTACAAATATGGGACACAAAAAGAGATTGTGAGTTGATATATAATCTAGATTAAATGTGTATTGTTGAGCGATCCTGTAGCATAAGGATTTGTGGTGGTGGCACGCATGTATGGTTATCTTCAGTTCTTTCATTGGGCTGCAAGGTTCTGACAAAGGGGCCAGGCATGGGGGAGTGTTAAGAGAAAAAGAGGACAGTCCCCTGGCTCTGCAGGTATTTTTGGGGAAGTCCTAACACCTGTGAGGGCACCATAAGATAGAGCATGAAGGTATCTGCTTGAAAATTTAACGAATGGAATGTATAGATGGTGTACTGAACTGATGAGACATGCAAAGCTGTGATTTTTCAGGGAATAGCTTTGACAGTTAGGAATACATAATTTTTTGTGTGTGTGTGGTGTTGCTATTTATACTTTATAATATATGCTTGTTTTGTCGGCTTTCTGATAATCATAGCTTATTGAAGGCAAAAGTCTTTTCTTTTTATGGTTAAAAATGCTTTCCTCAGTTTTTAATATCAAAGTGTATTGAAGTCTTTATTTCTGTAAAGCTCTTTAAGCAAAATGCTTTAAAGCAATTTTCGTGTATATGTTATTGTCAGTATTTTTGTTTTGTAAGTTTTATTTCAGGTGGTAGATTTAGATGATAGTTTAAAACAAAGGGAAAAGGAATGAAAAAGTAAATTAACAGCTTACGGGTTTCAGTTCCTTGGCTATTTTCTGTCCTATGATGGCATTCTCTGATGTTTTGGTTAGGAACCATGAAGGATAGGAATGCTATGATTTTTCTTTACAAAAGGTGTTCTACTTTACTTCCAATAGATACATGATTTAACTTGAAGATTCCCAATACTCTGTTGTTACTTACCAAATTATCTGTCTGATGTTGTAAATAGTCAGCTTATTTGCTCTCTTTCAGTCCCCTATCATTTACATTCTTTACCTCAAATACTCAAATATTACAGGACCGGGGTGGGGGGGTGGGGGTGGGAGAGAGAGAGAGAGAAAAAAGCTCTGTTATGTATAACTCATTTCATGTTTGAGGTTTTTTTGAATCCTTTAATGTCAGACTATAGAAAAAGATCATTTTTTTCCACTATAATGTCAGATGATCAGTTGAATGTAAAAATTTATCATTTGAAAATAACCTACAAAGATACATCCCAAGAGGTTTTCTGCTGTTCTACATACTAGACAGAAAAGACAAACATGACTGGAAAGGGAAGGCACACTTTGCCCAGGGTGTGTGGTGGATCTCATTGTAAGCCTTTTGGAATAGCACAGGGGACTTGATGTCTAGTACAGATCCTAAATTGGTAGTGGTTATGTTACAAGCATTTCACTTAGGATGAAGGATATCTAATTTGGTTGTCCCTAAGAATCTTGGATAGTGCTTTGGAAAAAGTATCAAAAAGAGGTAAAAGACAGTTTCCCAAGTCCCTTCAAACCCCATGCTCATGTAGTTCTTTCAGCTCTGTGCATCTCTCTGCTTGCTTGTCCATGGTCAGGAAGTCTGGAACCACTGACTGCTGATTTTAGCAGTGTGGGACTCTGGGTGCAGAGCATGTTTTGTAAAACCACTTAAGGGCAGAAAACTTGTGATTGTCTTTGTCTTTCTCCTGTATTTTGACTTCAGCCTCAGTAAGTTCTAAGGTGACTTGAGCTGGTTTGATATAATTTGGAATACGTAATTTTGAATTTCCAGGGAGCTGGTTTTAGCCAGGAAGCAAATTTTGTGACTAGACAAATATCTTCCAAGACTCTAAGGAAATTTTGCTGATTGCAAGTATTAATTACTTATCTAGAAGCCATGTCTCATTTCATAATAAGTTCTTCTGTAGATGGTGCAGACCCCTATTCTAATTTCGGAGACGGTTAAATGAAGTATAATACATTCCATGATATGCCATGTATTGGCATATAGCAGCTAGGGTGCAGTGTCTGTCATACTACTTAAGTGAAAGTCATCTCTTACATCCAGTTTTAAAGATACTGCTACAGAGTATTAAAGAGTAGCATTATAGTTATGCTAGAGCAACTCCAATCTGTTTCAGTACTTGTAGCAAGACCAAGCTACTGCAAAATTATTTCACTGTTTATAGTTTCCTTAGGAAACAAAAGGCATTCTGAAGCGTGGTCATTAAGGTTTTTAAATGTATGGTATATGTGAAGGTTTTAATAACAAATGAACTAATCTGCTAGGGTTGACGGAGGGAAGAAAGGCAATAATTAGTTACTTGGCTGAAACGTTTGATCTAACACTATAATAAGTAACCTGTGTCTGACAGATGTGATGCTTTAGGAGAGTATGCCAGGTGTAAAGTCTGTCTTTTATCAAAATTTTACTTTTTCTAATTTCAGATAAACATGCTCGTCAGAGGAAACAGAAGCTCAGGCTTAATGTGAGAAGTGAAGAGTAATGAGACTTTAGCATAAATTTTTTCCACTTGCAATATTCAATTTAGAAATGGCCTTCACCAGTTAGCTCTGGAGCAGATGTGCTGGGAGTTTTTCCTATTCTTTTTCTCCAGTATAAAATGTATATGATTTTTTATTTGTTTAAGTCAATATAAAATGAGGATCATATCTAAATTGCAGCAAACAAGCAAAAAAACGCCAACAATGACACCCCTCAAAATGACCTCTCTTTCCATGTCCCTTATGCTATTTATATTACTAACAACGGGATGTAGAATTTTAATTTTAGGATAACTAACTGGCAACTCTACTAAAGTATAAATTTTTGGGTTTTTTAGCTTATTGTTTATTAACCACATCCCCATTACTCAGTCTGATCTATGCAAGCGCATCTTTTCATGAAGACAGAACTTTTCAGGCCCAAAATGGTGGAAGCTGCTTCAGCATAAAGCAAATTACAGAATCAAGAAGTATCTTAATAATGTTAAGTCACTTGTAATATATCTTGTAATTAGCAGTATAAGTCTGCGTGGAGCATCTTGTAAATATCGTAGTTGATTTAAACATGTATCTGGAACTATTTTATTTTCCTCATGAGTTTGAAGAAGCTTGTTTTTTCTGAATGTAAAACATGCATACGGATTTTTTTTAGAGAGTATTTGTTTGGTAATTTACCATCATTGACACTAATACAATGATTATTCTCTACAGGATTCAAAGGGCTGGAAAATAATGATTAGAGGCTAAATGTTTTTAAGGTGCTTCAGATGGAGTTTTGTTGCAGATGGTAGATAGGGAAAAACCCATCTTTGGCATTCAAAAATGAGGGAAATTTTTATTTGGCTTGTAATGGAATTTGATCTGTTTGATAAGCCATGACCACTAGGGTGAAAATCTGTTTCCTCTGTGAAACTTTCTTTACAGACTGTCACTTTAGAAATCTCTAGGTTGTGTTGGAAGTTTGGGAAACTGTTCATGAAGTTAACCATATTAGCAGCTGCAATCACTTGAGTTTAAACATCTGTTTGTCCTGACAGGTTACAACTTAATTACCCCTTCATGTATCCTTATTTAATCTTTTTTTTTTTTTTCTGGTAGCAAAAGTAGTTCACTGAAACGTCTGTCTTAACATTTTCCATATTTTAAAAATGCTCTTGCATGACTTTAGCAATAACTTTCATCTTGAACCTATGTTTTTAAATGTAAAAATATTACTCTGTGGTATCAAGTTTGCAACAAAGTTACAGCTGGTTAAAGTCACTGCAATGAACACTGTTAGCACGCAGCAAATCTGAGGTAATTTCTCCAAGTGCCTTTGCACTAGAAATTCATCTAAGTGCATCTTGAAGCTTATTGTGGCTCAGTTGGATGGTGATGACCCATTCAGGTGTTCTGCTTGGCTCAAAGTCCAACCAGTTAAAGATCCTATGCATCCTGGTCATTTTTATAAAAATGGAAGTTTAGCTTATAAGTCATTTTCTGAAACTTCTTAGTATTTGCTAAAGGAATGCTAATTATCCTACAAAACGTAGTGTTTATTATGTTGACTCAATGAACAATACACGTGGAGGAAACCAGAGGAGAGATCCTAATTCCAGTGTGTGCCAAATGGCAAGTTGGGTTGCATCAGGTAACACTTGCTTAGCCCTTCAATCCTCTTGGCAAAAGTTATTTTCAGGTATGAATATTCTCTGTCTTGCTCATCTCGAGCTTCTGCTCGTACAATGAAACTTAGGAGTCTGCTGGTTTTGATTCTGGGGATCTTTGAGGCCTTTAGATTCAGAAAAATTGTTCTAAATTTGAAAGGCCTGAGGAACTGCAGCACCCAGGGCATTGTTGTTTGAGGGGCAATTGCTTGGGACAGTTTTGTTCTGATACATAAATGGGTAATTGGTCTGGTAGTGTTCCAGTACTAATGAACTATCAGTATCTGAGGAAAGTTTGTATATACTTAGTTGGTCAGTATGGCCTGAGATACTGAGTCATAAGAACAATAATCTACATTTAATGCCCCTGACATTGATAGAATATCCAGAAGGCTTATTATGGCTTGTGTTGGGAAATAAAGCTCTCTGATGCTTCAGTCCCTTCTGCAACCCCTATGGGGCTCCCAGAGCATGCAGAAGAATCTTTGAAATGAAGTTCAGGGCAAATGTGTATGAAATGATTTTTGCCTTTTGACAGACTACCCAAGCTACTGCGCAGATTTCGCTCTGCAAGAACTAGTCATTAAAAATGCATTTAGTAGGCTGAGGCATATGGAAGCTATAATACATCTGGTCCCTAAAGCCAAATTGTGTATGAAGCACTATTGGTCTTTTTTTCATTCCTAAATGTTCTCTACTCTGATGGTAGATTAAATGCTTTGTAATGCTTCCCAATATGTTGATGTTCATGTAAATCAACACATAATCTATCAGCGTTGTATCGTTTTGTCTAGTGGCATTTCTCACTATTGATTTTGTATAGGATTGAATGCAGAATACTGGAGAAGTGATTACTTTAGTTACACCACTCATAGTTTTAAAACATGAGATCATTTTGATGCATTTTGTTTCTGGTTTAAAAACTCCATCCCCAAAACAACAGCTGACAGTTGTCTTAATGAAGAGTTAAAATTGAGGATATGAGTACTTGAACAAGCATGAAAGGTACTTGGTAATGTATTATAACATTCCTCGAGCAAAGCATTGCTAAAAAGTAAAAGGGAGTCATAATGTAAGAGATAAACATAAAAGATGTTAAAGAGAATGCACAGACTTGATATATACACTTCCTTTCACCTGAGGAAATCTGCTAAGTGTAACACTGAGTAATTGTACTACTTCTGTTTTCAGAAGAGTTTATATTAATAATTAGCTTAAATTTCAAAAATATATTTCCACCTCTTGGCTAACTATAGAAAGCAGACTTGAGGCTCTTTGGGACTGCAACAACATCTTCACTGGTACAAGAGAACACGTGCATATCTCTCCTGAGCTAACACTAACCACTTTGCTCCAGACCTAAAAGGCAGTGTAGCTGCAGCACGAGGATGTAGCACATGAGTTTTTTCTTCACATCAGGCATTCTGAGGGCTTCTGATGCAGAGAGGTAAAATGTTTCTAAGACCTCGTGCCACTGACAGATTCTGACCTTGCTAGATATTTCTAGCGTTTGCCTACAGTATCTGCTCAAGAGCAGATGTAGCACATTAGGATCTGATCTTGTCATAAGTCTAGCATTTTATTGGCAACATGGATTTCCATCTCTGAAAGAGGAGTTATTTAATTCACTTGTTAATTAAACCAAGGTTAATTAATTTAATGAAAAAGCTGTGGTTTGATGTTGTAAAATTTTCTGACAGGATCAGATTGATGTTGCTGCCCCCTGATGCCCATTCCTACTGCCAGCCATTCATCTGTACTGGCAGAAGTGCTGGTGTGGTCAGTGCAGTGCCTGAATCAAGGGACTGACCCAGCTGAAAAACAACGCAGTGAAATGAAACAAAGTGTTCTCCATCTTTTACCATTTCTTACACGCAACAAGGCCAGCTCCTCAGTCTCATGTGTCATCATGGAAAGTTAAGAAGTGATGAGAGGCAGGATGACACAGTAGATAGAGATTTTAGGAGGAAGATTTTGTGATAACAGACCACAGCTACAGATGGCAGGGACTGCAGACCTTTATTTCTCTCTCTTCCACTGCATAGTTGAGTGACTTGGAATTTATCATTCTCTTGGTGTTTGTAATTCTTTTAAAATTCTACTGAAATTTGAAGGAAATATTTTTTCATTGAAAGATGCTAGCTCAGAGAAATGCAACCATTTCAATTTTACCAGACTCCTGTTAGACCATGTGCTTTGCTGCATTGTCTGGTCAGTTACATGGTGACTGTGGTCTTCCTTGACTTTGCTCAGTGCCTGAAAGTCATCAGTACTTGGTCTTACATGCAGTCTCCTGAAGATTTTGCATCTCCCTATGATGTAGAAAGCAGTCTGAGAACCTTGGGAATCACAGTTCTTCCAGGAGGCTTTCAGAAATTCTCTGCCATTCCCCTTTTCCATCAGGGAGAACAAGTTATATTCCTGGGGGTCAAACAGTATGGTGGTCTTGGCAGTCAGGGTAATTTTTTTCTTAATTTGGAAGTTTCTAGTATTCAGCTGACTAAAGAAGATTTTATTTATTTTTTTTTTCCAAAATATTTGGCTTCTGCTAACAGAAACTCTCTATTTTGATCATCCCTTTTTATGCTTGTGCTTGAGGCAGCTATCTTGTTTTCATTGTTTATATTCCTTCATTTATTTGTTTTTAGCATTCTTTCCTGGAGAATGTCATATAAAGATCAGTTCTTTAAGAGCACATTTGAGTAATCCACTTCCATCATTCTGTGAATTGGAGGCCTTTTGGCTCATCATTGCAGTCCTTCCTTTCCATTATCTGACACTGACATACCTTAGTCTTGGTACAATATATATTCTTTCTAAATGAAATAATTTTTCTCTCAGAAGATTATTTGTAGGTTTCTGTCATACTCCTCTAGGTAAGTTGTTTTATTGAGGGATTATTTCATGTTGTAGATAGATAACTGCAACCACATTTGATAGACTGCAATTTGACAGAGAAAATCTTTTGTATTCAGTATATTAATAAAAATTGTGTGTTAAAAGTATTTGTTTTTCCTTCTCTAATTTAGTGCATCTACACACTGATTTAGTAAACTGCATATGAAAGGAGGGATGTGAATAGTTTTTGGCTGTGTCTATACAGAGATCTTGGACCCTGTCATGACTTATATTGGCCTGGAGGTCACCCAGAATGTGCTTATTCTGGAGTAGAGCAGTAAGATGGAGGTAACAGACCAGAGCCTGATCTCGTGACTGAACATACACTGGGTGTCATGTAGCTATAATGTGTCCAGTGCTTGTTTTTCAACTGTGGCATCCCAGCTGAGATGTAGCGTTGTGAAGTTTCTGTGGTTTGTCTCAGGGCAAGGTGAAACAAGCCCTAACTGCAGTTACGCTGTTAGGAAATATGTCAGTGTTCTGAAGTCTAAAAATGCTAGTCCATTTGTGCTGGGAGATGCTTCAAAAAGCTGCGCTTCGTCATTTCTCAAGTGTTCATTGACCTTCCAGCTGAGCTGAGAGGTGGTACAGACCTATGGTACACAATACCAGGTCAAGTGTGAGCATAAGACTGGTGCAATAGCAGTTTGCCATGGAGAAGACTGAGGTAACGTATGTATTTGGGTAGTCTTACAGAGAGATTTTCATATTTGGAGCTTGTTTAGTTTGTCTAGTAAAGAGCTAATACTTCTCTTATGTGGATTTTTGTGGTTTTATATTTGAAGGGTCTCATAGTAGGATCACTGCTTTGTTTGTGCTAAGAAATGGTAGAAATGACTGAATGCTGTGGTGATCTGTGCTTAATTTATGTAACAGTTATCAGCTTAAACTTGAAGTTGATTTATTCCACTTGCGAACTGTGGGGTGTGGGAAGCACCTTTCTGTGTAGAATGTGTTCTGTGTAGCCTATGGAAGGACTCAGATTCTTTGTGCAAAGTGTGAGGATTAACTGCCCGGGCTGTTTTGTGCAATGATTGAAGCTGTGGTAGTTTATCACTTTGGGGATGGGGGGAGGAGGAAGCGTATTATTTTATTTTTATTATTTTTATCCACACATAACTCAAAACTGACTTGGTGTAAAAAGTGTCAAACTTACTTTATAATCTTACTTTCGTCAGCATTACCTTGGCTGTCCATTATTAGACTGACCTTCCAATAATATGTCCTGTGTGGCCAGTTGAGCTTGATTGATGATGTGTGAATTTTTAGCAGCAACTGGGACTAGTAGGTACATATAACTGGGCAAGAATTTGTTTAGTGTGGAAAACAGTAGGAAGAGATATATACACAGTGTATATGCATGCTCTTCTGTGGACTGCTGATGCTGATTTTATCACTGTTCAGTTCCAGTTCAGTTTATGATACTGATACTGACATCAAGATAAATTTTATTTACCATTTTACTATTTAGTATGTTATTACTTAAGATGTCTGAATATACTAAGTTGTGTCTGGTTTTACTACTACTACTACTATAGATTCTGACTTCAAGGGGAAAATTAAGTTAGTAAATTTTCCTTTTCTCCCTGGCCCCATAAGTTGTCTCTACCCTTTCTGCCAGACTGTTCCCAGTATTCCCTTTATGCGATTTTCCCTGTTTTTTTAATCTTTGTTATCTAACATCACCAGAGTACAACAAAGTGAGTTGCTTTACATTTCTGCTGAATAGAAGCATGGCTTCCAGGTAGTTGCATATACTTATAGAGAATGCTCATGATTTAACTTTGATTTTAAAAAGCAATTCTACTCTGAGATGTGATCCCACAAAGTACTTTATTCTGCACTAAATGTGTTCATTTTGTGAAATCATTATTGTATCTGGATGCTATAGATTATTTAAAACAAAAAGCAAAAAAAAGCCCTACTGAAAGAAACAACAAAGTTTGTCCTACCTTTGACTGTCTGAAGCTAAGAAGAGTGAGGGGTAACTGAAAGCAAGCAAGCTGGATTTTGTTCATTTTTGGTATATCATTTATTGACATATACATAGCTGCAAATTATCTGTGTGCAGAATCTTTGGAGGATCTTTGATTGTGCTGGTGAAAGAGAGAATACAGTTTGAAGATGATGAAATTACTAGACAGCTGCACCAGAGTATCATCTTTGGAGATGTGTTTCCTTTTATTGCTAATGCTAATTAATGATGCAAGGAAGGAACTGCCATTCTGCATAAAATCCTGAGATGAGATGAAGGATCTGGTGCTTAATTTTGAACAAATACTGTATTTTCATTTTGTAATAATGGATCCTTTGGAGTCAGTCAACATAGACTGGTGCCATTTTTTAAGAATTCAGATGGGAACTGCGCTTCAAGACATGGTACCACATACAAAACTGCACATCCTGTAGAGATCTGTAGTAATGTAGAGTCCCTGAACTGTTGTTTAAATTCTGAAAGCTGATCTTTGGCAGGATTCTTAACTCTGTGAGATCTTAGGTTGTGATTGTTCCCCTTGTTTTTAAAAAGTGAAGATATTTATTTATTTATTTGTTTTACTTGAAGCTTTGAGCTAGGTGGCTTGGTGATTTCTATAAGCTGCACTGCTTATAATGTAAAGACCACGATACTTGTGAGGCCTGAAACATACAGCTTATGGTTGTTGAAGCAAAGCATACAGCCAGTTTGTTTAATCCTTTTGATTTTTAAGCTGCTCTGTGTTGGACCCTTGGTTTCCCTGACTCAGGGCTTCAAAACTTTCTGCTTTCTTCTGAGTGCGCATACTGTCAGTGGATTGGGATAAAATAGTTCTTAGCTTTCTGTACAACTAGAATGCACTTCCAAGTTTAGCTTGGATCAATTGCTTTTCTGGAATCTTGCAGACAGCTTTTGCTTTCAATTTTTTGATTTTAGCTTCCCAGCCAAGTTAGTAGTATAGCCTCAAACCTTTCTCTGCATCTGAACCCACTTGCTGCTTCTAAAGTTGTCAAATTAGTCTTTCGTACTAAAGTGTCTCTGTAGTGCTTTTAAATTTAAGTGTTAGTCTGTAGCTATAAAAAAAAAAGCACTTTTGTGCCTGCCTATGCAGAAGATGGGCAGAATTAATACTTCACTGATTGCTGCGAAAGGCTGGATAAAAAGCTTCTATTAGTTCTCTTGCCATTTCTCCTCTTCCCTGGCCATAGCTAAAAACATCAGTGCTGGTCCTTTGGACATGGGCTGAGATTACACCAAATGACAAGTGATCCAATGGCTTGCTGCTGCTGAGAGTGGCTGCCATGCATCCTGGGTCTCTTGCCAGGATTTGTGTCCTTACTGGCATTGGTGCTCATCTGATCCTTGGTGAATCACTTCAGTTCACTGCACTGTTAGAAAATCAGCTTAGAGAAAGGGAGGAAAAAAGTGAATTGCTTTCCCCCGATTTAAGTCTGGACCAGCTTACTTGAGAGGACTGGGCCAAGGAGAGATCCTGACAGCATTTCTGGGAGCTGAGGAACACCAAGGAAAGGTGCACCACCCCTCCCTGTCAGTGTCTGTGAGCTAAATTTGATCAGCATTATAGTGAAGCCTTGCTCTTCCTCAACAGATGCTTAACATGGCTGATATGTCAAGATGGGCTGAGGTGATGCTAACCGTTTATCATATACTTGAGTTTGGCACAGCACTTACAGTAGCTTTGCTACCTGCCTGATTTTCCCTAATTGTAGATAACCAGACCTATGGCTGTGATTTGAGCTCACAAAATCAGTATGTTCTAACATAGTGGGTTAGAGCCCAGAAAGCTGTGCTATGCCTGTGTAGTGAGAATATATTCTTTGAGTGCAAACATGCCATCTCTTTGAGAGTAGCCAGTAAAAACTGGCAGCAGTCTAAACTGCACTAGGCAATTTTTTAAACAGTTTTCACCACTGGTGGTAAAAATTCAGAGTTCAGTAATGTAACAGTAAAAAATCATTTTCCTTTTCACTAAATGAACAGTGCAATACTTCTTCCTACTGGGGAAAAAAGAAGCCAACAGTTGAAAACCTTAAGCCAAAAAATTTTAGGTACCAATGCCATGATCTAGTCTAGAACTCTCTCTAGAACTCTCTCTCATTTCATTTTTCAGAAATACAAATCAGAAGCAGTCCTTAATTTCTAATACTTCTAATACATCTGTTTTTATCTTAACTGACATCAGCATTCCTTCTATCTGTGTCCTCTAATAAAGAGGCCAAAGACCAGTTACTTTGTCAGCTTTGTGTAATCCTATTGGTAACTGCTCTAACAGTGTGACCTGCAGGCGCTCAACCAGATGATCATCACTTAAATCTTTACTTAATTTTACTGCAGGAGCTCAATCTACTGTGTTTTGACATACTGCAAGAATTAACCCTGTTCATTCTGTGAATTGAAGCAGAGGTTTTTAACTTCCCTGTCAGCGGCTCTAAGATTCTGGTGTCTGTTCAGCATATGCTAGCACCATATGTGAGAAAGAGAGGTGTTAGCTTTTCCCTTCTCTGTCTGTGTAACCTGGGAAGCTGTGGGTGATGCCTTGCATACGCTTGAGGAGTACCGACAGCAATTTGTGTGTGATCAGAGCAGACTGAAGTTCTGTGCTGCAATCTCACAGCTGTATAGGTGGCTAGTTAAGAGTCCTATCCTACTGTCTTATTCCTTGCTGAATGTGGTGTTTTAATATAATTCATACATTCAAATGTGGTTTTGTTGGGGTTTTTTTAAGTTCATTCAACTACGTTTCAAACTACAGCCATGTTAACTGCAGGGTGCTCTCTTGTTCATGCAGAAGTGGCTGAGAAATCAACCTGTAACAATTCAAAACAGGCATCCTTCAGAGTTCCTTTTACAAAATGTCATAGATGGCAGTATGGCAATAAAGGACATTTTTCTTTAACTGAGGGGGCAATGCAGAAGAGAGAATGAATTTTGGGAGTGGGAGGGGGAGGATGGTGGAGGAGATGAGGCTGCTTCAGCTGAAAGAAATGTCTGTCCCCTGCTCTGAGAGTCGCTGAAGTAGATCATCCATTTGCTTAGCAGGTTGATAGCGCTTAATGAAGAAAGTTCACAAAGGTGTGAAAGGGCCATTGCGCTGTCATCAGCAATGAAAGGCTATCACTCACTGAGGGAACAAGAGATTCGGCTTTTGCCCTGTCTTATGAAGTCTTGAAATTCTTCTTACCTCATCCTAGCCTGATGACACAGCTGGAGGAGCAGGGAGCTTTTTAATTTTGACTTTTTGCTTGGCTAGTTGTCAAAATACTTCAGATTTATTTATTTATTTATTTATTTATTTAAACAGAAGGCGCATTTTATTCTTAGGGGTTCCTTTCCCTGCTTAGAAGCAGGTGGAAAATGAAAAATATGGCTTCTGACAGGAGAGACCAAAATGTAAAGGGTCCTCACAGGACAGAAGAGAACACTGAGGGGATGGAGCTGTCATTTGTGTGCATGTGTGTTTATTTCTTCCCTTTGATTTTTGTGCAGGCTTTGAGGTCTAACCAAGTGTATGTGTAAGATGCTTTTTGCTTTAGAGCTCACATAGCTTACCAAGGCATTAAAGTTAATTATTGATAATCTTTGTCTTATATACAGCTCTTAATTCCAGGAGCTGCATAGATGCACTGTGGTTACTTTTTTTTCTTTTTTTCTTTTTTTGAAGTTAACTAATCTTGCAGAGAAACTACCTCAAGTATTGCTGTTTAAATGTCTTTGGTTTCCCTATACTACCAGTCTAAGGGCAAATAATGCTTGAAAAAGAATGTAGTAAAGCTTTTTTCAAATAGGTGTTACAAATTATTTGACAAGAAAATATCTCTCTGCACCATGGAAACTCTTGACTTCTGTCAGTGAAAATTGTAAAATGATTATAATTATCTGGGATTTCCTGGCTGTGCCATAGGAGAATGATAGTGTCACCTTACTAGTAATTTTATTTTAAAACTGATGGTGAGCTTCAAAGACAAGAATATATCCTTACCATACAATGTGTGTAAGGTAAATGTGCATATGCATGTATCTAACTATCTTTTATAACTCCTAAAATTTAAAATAATTGAGAAATATCTGTTTCACTTCTTGGCAAAAAAAAATATGCCTGTTCTCAAGATAACTTAGATTCCAATGAGAAGATTGATATTTTTAACAATCACCTAGATTCATAAAAGTCAAACAAAAACTTAATAGAAATGTTTTAGTGGGAGGGACCCATGATAAAAAGAAGATAGTTTTGATAAAAAAGGTGATGAGGAGGTGGATGTCTTTCTGTGAGAGTATAGGAATGGGAGAAACTATAAAAGTCTAGGAAGAATGGCGCATCACAGCTGAAAGACTTTTAAAATATATATATATGTTTTAAAGTGTTTTATATTTTTGAGTTTTGGGCAGGACCTAAATGCAAAAGGACATATCCCGAATATTATAAATTCTAATAATTTCTTTGAATCATTTGGACTCCACAAATTGTTGAAAGTTATGTTTGCTGAGATTCTAATATGTTACATATTTAAATTGTGTGTTCTCTGTCTCTCTCATTACATCTATCGAAAAGTCTTTGAAGTTAATGGAAAGATTCCCACTGGCTGTATACTGTGTATCAGATGCTTTGTGAAGTCTTCCTTTATTGTGTCATTTCGTATCTTTTACATAGTATTCTTCAGAAATATATTGCCTGCATATTGACATCTACTACAGGGACAAGAATGTACTGTGTTGGCACTTAACATATGGTAAAATGATTCTGTTTTTTGGAATAGGTTGTTCTTTGATATAGGTGTGTTGGAATTCATAAAGATTTTGGAAATATGGTTTAATATGAACCTTAGAAGTATCACCAGGGATTTTGTGCACTTTTTCTATAATAGTATAAATTATTTATTAGTAAACTGTAATAAAACTGCAGTCTTCAGGCTATAAAAATAATGCTTGTCATCTGCTGGTTCTGGAAACTTCTAACTGGTAACTATTATTCACTTGTGTTCTTCTACCACAAAAGAAGGTCATATGTGATATGAAGAAATGTGAGCTATTACTAAAACTTAAAAGAAGAAAAAAAAATAGGGAAAACAAAACTTGGGCAACTGTCTTGCTAGATCCAGGATGATCCCTATAACAATGTCCCTGTGATTTAGTTTAAAAAAAATGTTTTGGACATCTCTCTAATTTTTTTCCATCACATGTAGGAGGATGCAATGTTCATATATGGTTCCTATGGTGCATGATCATTATTTGATTATCTCCCTTTCTCATTTCCATTTTTTTTTTCCTCCACTTTGTGAGATTTGTTTTTTTAGTCATTTATCACTGTATCTTTTGGTAGTGTGTTCTTTTTCTCACTTTAGTTATTATTTCATTAATCTTCTGATAGAGAATGAAAAATTTGTCAGTTTGAAAGAGTAGAAAGGAAAAATAAGGTTCAATTTGGGGAGATACCCTGATGATCAAGGAGAGATGGGATCTGTGAACCGTGGAAGATAAGAACTCAGAAAACTATGAAATTCATAACCCTGCTGTATGTAGAATGAATAAGGTATCATTAGACACATCTACTTTCCAATCATAAGTTTAAAGTAAATTTTAGCAAATCATTATTTAGTAAGTAAAAGACAATTTTAAAAGAAATAATCTGTTTGGTGCTCAAGAGTTTAAAAAATTTCTAAAGACAATATGTTTTATATATTGTATGTGGGTTTAAGTGTCCCATTTGTGATGCTGTAGAAGTGAACATCAGCAGCGTATTGTTATTCATATAGGTTTAGATACTAAATGATTTTTTTGTAATTTATAAAGTGTGCTTCGTGATTCAGACTACTTAGTAAGCAACATGAAAAGCATCCTTTTGTAGATGTCACAGTATTCAACAGTGTTGTTTACGCCATGGATCAAATATACAACATTAAAATGCATTATAGGCATATTACTGACTCTCATTATATGACAGAAGTGTGTCAGTGAAATTAACAGCAACAAAAAAAGACAAAGATTTTCTTACCTCTTAGATGGAAGGTAGCAGCTGTTTGAGTAATTCCACAGAGGGGTAACAATGACCAACTGACTTGCACGTTTTAAAGAAAAAATGATACCAAATCCTTTGAGGATGCCATATGTTCCATGCTTTGAGGCAGGCTGCATAGGATATGATAGCAATTAGACAGACTGGAGATTCTGCTAAAATTTTATCCAAAATGCCAGCAGAGAAGAATTTCTTGGGGCTTTTAGATAGTGAACAGGGACATACCTATTTATTTATTTACTTACTTATTATGAAATAGTTAAGGTGCAGATATTTTTTTTCCAATCCTTTCCCATAAAGAACTATATGTAAGTAAACTGGTTTGGTGTGTTTGGTTTTTTAATTATGGTTGAATTTATTTATGTGTTTTGGTTTTGTTTTGGTTTTTTTTTTTAAAAAAATTATGGTTATTATCCTTCTGCTTGCAGAGGGACTGAAATAACAATGCTTAGAATAATGTTAACCTATTTTGTCATTTGTGAATGAGGTATGAAGGATGCTAAGTATGCTAAAACAGCCTTGGTAATTGCCACTGGGAGTCAGACTATTCAGATGATGACTGCATCCAGCTATCTGTTCTGTAATTTGCTATTGAACTTCTGTAGTTTGGTATAACTTCTTACCAGACCTATTCTGATTTAAGAAAGCCTGTATCGACTGCTTTCCCAAAGTGGGCACGTACAAATAATCTGTGATGATGTTTTGGAGATAAGTTACTCACCAAATTTCGGCTAGCTGAAAGCAGGAGGCTTGTATCACAAAAGATATACTCCAAGCCATTAGGAAGCAGAAAGGCCTATTAGCTGAAACTGCTACAAAGATGTTTTCGGTCTGTGCAACACAGCCTCCAGAGACCTGCCAGGACATATAACCCTGCATTAACAAGCTGAGAAATGGTTTGTCTATGGATACCTATATATACTCTGAGCTACTATATCCATTTTGAAGCGAGGCCTTTTCTGCTGTGCAGGTTGTATTATTTCTTTGCCTAATAACTGACAACAAGATCCACAGTGGTACTTGACTGTTTTTCCAGTGTCTTGGTTCTGTCTGGCAGTTCACAAAGAGCCTGTCTGACCCTCTAGGCATTTTGGCATTCAGCTTTTCTTTTATTTAAAGCATGTTTCTTGTACATGTATGAAAAAAGTCCCCAGAGCTTTATAATTCCTGCTCATGGTGCTTTGTAATGCAGTATTGCTGTATCAAGTACTGCAGTTCTCAGATCCCCTTGTAGCTCCTCTCCTTCCCCCCTTCCCTCCCCAGGTCCTCATCCAGAAATGCACTGAATCCCGAAATTGATCTCTGAAGTCAATAAGCTTATTTAGGTTTACTGTTTGATGAAGTCGAGGACTAGGAAGAGAGCCAGGTAACCAAAGGCTTGCTTAAGAGGCAGTTTCAAAACTAGAGGCATGCAGTGTTGAATGGTTTAAGGTCTGGGATGTTGTGATCAGGAAGAGCAGAGGAAGGGATGAAAGATCCCGCGTTTGTCTGTGATACAATGAATGAATGTAAAACTTTGAATCAATATTGACCATCCAAGCCTAAAGGCAGTACAATTTGAAGGGTTATTTACGTATTTGAGAATAAAAATAAAAAATATTTCTGAATGTTTTAGATTTTGTTTCATTTTTGGGAGTCTTTTTTTCCCCATAGAGACAGCTGTTTGAAGCTGTGAAGCTTGCCATCACAGAACTAGTATGGATCGATATAAATTAGCATGTTAATCATAAGTGAAGAGGCTAGAGGTGTGTGGTGAATGCAGTTTTAAACATACTTCTGTAGTTTTCATGCTCGTTCTGGTAAATTGAGGTACATGTACATGTTTACATGCATGACAGAAGCTGAGTAAATAATGCTGTATTTAAAAGAAGAAACATATATGAATTCTGTTTTTTGTGTGTTTTGTTGTTTGTTTTTTTAAAAAGAAACATCAAGTAATGTTTGTAATGTGTGGCATAATAATAATAGTGTAATTTTCTGCATTACCTTGGTATTATACACTGAGGTATATACCTCAGTTCTTTCCCTTTATTTTTATGTAAAGAGCTTCTACATTTTCTTTCCTGCTTCTCACATGTTGCGAGCAGTGACATTTCTGATAAAAGCCATGAACTGTCAGTGACTGGGACTATGTGATGCTTTCTGGATCTGTCTCCCTGGCTGTGGTATCAGTTCTTCAGGGCTCTTAACAGCCAGTCAAGGTGAATCAAGAAATCTGCTGTTAATGGCTGTTCCTTTGAAATACCTTTGCTGCTGCTGCAGAAAAAAATGGGGATGCAGGTGGTCCTCCAGGACTGGCATTGCTGTTGCCTGCTTTAACAAGCCATGGCAACTACGAGGAGAGGATCCTGGGGCATCTTGGCTTTGAGGGTGCCATCTGCCATGTCTCAGCCGAAATAGCCCTCGTCTCCCCATGTCTGATGTGAAGGTGGTGATGGGAGGTGTTTGCTCTTGAAGAAAAATGCAGTCTCGGAGGGAATGGAGCGAAATGAAGATCCTCACGGAGGTGGGGGCCTTGTGAAGTGAGAGGATTGTTTGGCAAAGGGATTGCTTTGCTTTTAAGGAAAGAGTGTTGCTGTTTGTCTCAATAATGTGATAGCAGACTGTCTCCTTCACTTTTTTGCTTAAGGTTTTATATGCTATTGTCAGTCATTTTGCACCCTCTGGAAATTGCATGCAGTCACTTTTTACTCCAAGTCATAGACTCAAAGCAATGTAGGGCAATCTGGTAGAAAGGATTAAGTGTGAGTATTGTAATATCTTCTTTGTTACACTTGAGAGGTCTTTCCTGCTGAAATTAAATGTAATTGAAGTTGCTGCCTGGATACCTCACAAGTGCTGTGTGTCAGGCTGGGAGAAACAGCCTGCAGCACTTCTGTTAAAGGTCGCATGTGGAGAAGTTTTGACAGTAGGGTCAGTTCAGAGCCAGGACCGGGGAGTCATAATATTTTGCGAAACAGATTTGTAAAGGGCTACTGACTAACTGAATCCGGTGAGGTCCTTGGCTTCAGCATTGTCTACAGTCTTCTGATTTGGAAGGCAAAAAACAGCCCAGCATCCTTAAAAGGATTCTTTAAGAGGCTAAGAATAAAACAGATTGTCTCCCATTTTACCAGGTGACCTACACAGAAGCAGGATTGTCTCATGGAGTAGCTGGAAGGGGCCCTCCATAGCAGGTCTAATAAACGCAGGGGAGTATTATGTGGTTGTTTGGACAGGAGTGGGGACAGCACGCAACTGGGTACACGCAGAGTGAAGTGCCACCTTACTTAGCAGAACAACAGTCACATTTCCAATGCTTCTTTAAAGGTTTTGACCCTTTGTCAATAAAGTAAAATGAACCTTATAATGAATGAAATAGAAAATATGCAAAAATAGTAGAACATTGATATGAGCTATAATACAATATACAATATAATAATATATATAATATAACATGCATCTGTAAGATTCTTTTTTTCTTAGAATTTTTAATACCTTTTGCTGTTTTACAGTTGTTACTCTGTACATCTGCTACTTTAATTGCTATGGCAATTTACAGTGGATATATAAAAGCATTGACTGTTTTTGCTATTACAGTGTGTTTGCTATTGACTTTATATATGCTTCTCTATCTAAAAAAAATAGATTTCATAACATATCAGTGGGAAACTCAGTTCAAAAAGCAGACTGATTAAAAAATGGTCCAGTGTTTTGGCTTTTATGGATATCATTTCATATTGTCTCACTGTGAATTGGTAGGTTATGTCAAGCAATTGAGAACAGAATACAGTTCAAGTTCTTTTGTCCTACTGAAGTGTCTTTTAAGAGGTAAAATACTATAATTAAAAAGGCAGCTGAAATCTGAAGTCTAATTTTTGTTGCTTTATCAGATTTTTAAGTTGCAGTCTTAACTGTAACTATTCTTATCTTTATATTGGATGTCTATTTTAAAAAACTACTTTTTTCATTAAAAATATTCTTTTCAAAATTTTTCCTTCTGGAGATTATGTTTAGCTTACTGATCTTAGGGAGCAAAATATGTCAGTACTCATTCCCTGACTACCTATTTCTTGTTTGAAATTTAAACTGTCTTAAATTAGGCTTTCTATAGCACAGGCTTAAAGCAAAAGCCTACTACCAGGCAGTCTGATCATAAATTAAGCATTGCATTATTTTGGTAGCGTAGCTGGACATGACTGGTGTGAGAATTGATCAACAGTTTCTAAAATTCTCATATAAAACAGAAAGTTTATTTAAGAGCCTGATTTTTTAAAAAATAGGTAAAACGGGTGAATTTGTTATCCGATAACCTGTACTTGAATTATTCCATACATATTTGTGCTTGGATATCATATTTGAATTTTTTTCTCAGAATAATTTTTTTTGAACTGTTCTTTTGTTACAGGACAGGTAGTCAGGGCACTTAGCACTATAGATCATCTGGTTTGTATAATCTACCCAGAACCGTGTCAGGCCTCTTTTCTCTGTGTCTAGATTGATCCTTTCCTCAGATCACCCATCATCTTTCTTTGTCTCTTTGTATGTCTGAGAAACAAAAAGAGTGTGTGTATGGGAAACCTCCCAAACAAAAGAGGAGTAGAAAGGCCAAGACTGAAGTGAGGGAGTGGGTGGAAGGGCAGCAGGAAGAGCAGAGCAGGATTTTGACAGTCTGTCCTATGAGACTAAAATGAGCTGAAATAATCAGTCAGGGCACTTGAGTGCCAAAACAGCAGTATCCAGATTTCAGGGAGTCGGACTTTCCAAGTGTCCATTCAATGCATCATCTCCTTCCAAGCAATGGACTTCTTATCCATGCAAGAGACCCAGACCATGTGCTTAGCTGCTTCCCTATCCGGACTTGTGTCCAACAGCAAATAAACAGTAATGACTATATGCAGACCATGGCTATTATTGTATGATGTATTGTATTGATGTACATTCTTTCCTTTAACAAGGATTGCTACTGGGTTTGTGGATCAAAGCCCAGCTACCCACATTCTGTCTTTTTGCGGGCTCTTTGTGTTTAAGGATAGAAATGGTTCTGAAGGAGGCAGCCCAGACATCAGAAAAAATGACACTGGTGATAGAATTGCTTCAGCTGTATCGGAAAAGATCATTCTACTTTGTTTTGAAAGCTACAAGAACAAAGTGCTCTTTCCCTGTAATAAGGCCTGTGGCTCCTGAATTCCTCTGCACATCATCACAGAAGGTCAGGCAAGACAACGAGTGGTTACTTCTCTGGGTCTTCGATAGTTCTGTCACCTTGGTTTCTAGAAGTTGATGAGTCTGGCAGCTTGTTCATTTCTGGACACTTTAAAAGACGCTGAACATTTGTTTCAGTGCCCTGTACTTCAATATCCTAGGTGACTTTTGAAGGTGACTACAAGGAAGATGAGTAGAGTTGCTTCATGCAGCAGAGTTTTTCAGCTGTTGCTTGCTTTAATAGCAAGAAGATGCTGACTTTATACATGAATTCTTTCCTTTTGCAAGTAAGAAGACAGTGTAGCATTGCCAGCTTCCAGCTTCCTCTTGAACATTTGAAACTTCTTTTATTTGGAGCTGATAAAAATCTGTATGCCCAGGACATTCTCCCTGCTAGTAGTCTTGCAATTAAAAAAGAATTAGAAAAGAAAATGAGAGGTTAACATCTCAAAGCTTGCAGGGCTCTGCTTTTCATCCTGGGATGTCAGTGTGGGAGCCTTGCTTTGGTTTCAAATTCCCAGGGAACTCTCCATTGAGAACGCTCTGCAACATAACAACTGTAGTATAACAACTCCCATTTTCTTGTAGCAATGGACTGAGAGATTTGAGAGCTATAGTAATTTTCCTTTTCCCTGAGATTATTTTTTTCTTCTTAAAAATATATATCAAGTAGCTTTGATCTTCTCAATCATTTTGGCCAAAATTTGCTCTGAACTAGTACCCGTCTTGTTCTCTCCCTTCTGTGCCCATGACTTCTGCAACTGCTGCTGCTGAGACTTCTTTTGAAAGCTTGATCTCCTGCTTGGCTGCTTGGAAACATTCTTGATTAATGGCTGCAGTAAAGTTGACTCGAAGTAGAGGTTACTATTGCTAGATAGTTATGCATGCAAAGGGAGGTTGTGAAGGTGTTGTGGTCCTTTAATGAAAGACTAGATAGCCTTTGGCTGGGGAAAGGATTGGTGTAGGTAACCCTGCCTTGGTGCAAGGGAAGGACCAAGTGCACTCCCGGGACTCCTCCTCTCGATTGCTATGCCATTCTGTGATTTTCCCCTACTTTTCTTGGGATCAGGCAAGGGTTTCCTGGGCTGTTTGCTTTCTTACCAGCAGAGTTCAGTGTGACATTAATGAGCATTAAGACTCCATCTCAAAGTTACCAACTAAATACTCTGAAGGCTTTTTATCAGCACGAAGGGGGTCGAACTGTGGTGTGGACAGAAAGGGCTTGTTGCTCAGTTTTATTTGACAAATTCATCCATCCTGGATATGTCTGCAGTTCCCAGCAAATTCTAAATCTCTCTAACAAAAGAGGTGTGTGTGTGGGGGAGAGGGAAGGGAAAACTAAGGGTGTATGTGCATTAGGAAAATGATTTCACAACTGAGTTGCTCCTCTGCTTCCTGATAGGTGGCACCATATTGCTGACTCTCTGAACTGCTTGTCATGGGAAGGGAAGAGAGCAGACTATGACAAACAACTAGTGGAAAGTAATTTTTCTTTGTGTCAGTAAAATTGAATAATAGAGCAGCATGCAGGAGCTCCTTTTGTAAGTGATCAGCTTCTAATGTGTATTTGTTATTTTATTTGCGTAATGCCTTTTTTTCAACAATAACAACAACCAAAAGATTCTGGCTATGTCCAGGAGAGGCGTAAAGAGAGACAAACTGATTAATCTTAATCTTGTCCAGTGTGAAAGATTTTATATATAGACACTATGATCTCTACTCTGACTTTTTTAATCCGGGGTCCTGGGAGCTGAATAGCAATTTTAACTGTGCCATAATGCTTCTGCAAATCCATATTGAGGCATCATTTGCAAAGGCTTCCTTTGAGCACCCTCCTGCCAGACCCCTCTAAGTCTTTGACCTGCACAGTACCGTCTTTGAGCTACCTACAGCAGATGCCAGCATTATCTGCATTTAGACTTGTGTACTAAAAATGTAAGGAATGAGATTATGGACTCCCCTCATAGTACAGGGCATATGTCGTGTTTCCTTAGTTTTTGCAGGCAAGGTTAGGTCAATGTGGATTTGTTAGTTTTAGGGTTTTGTTTTGTTGTGGGTTTTGTTTGTTTGCTAGTTTTGGTTTTTTTTGTTTTGGTTTGGTTTTTTTTTAGTTATGAATAATTGAATAGCAGTATGGAAGCTACTCAGTCTCCAGTGGGTGATTCTGTGGAGGAAAGAGCCTATAGTTTCTGAAGTTTATAATTTAGCGAGGAGCATCTCAATTTGCTCTGGTTATATTAACCTAGGACCTACAAGGGATCCTTGTAAATGCTGTGTCATTTCTGTTGGTACATCAGGGATTTGTTTCTTGTACATTCATTATCACCTGTTACATTAGCATTTAGAAAATGTTACCAGATGGGGTGGAAGGAGGAAGGAAATTATGTAATGTGTTTCTTGGTCTATCTTCCCTCTATAGGGGAAGCAGGATCATGGATTTAATTTGATTTAATCTGAATGCTAAAATCTGTGTCTTGGTTTGATAGACATGAGATACGTTAGCTTAGCTCTCCAGCTGAGTGCAGGGATATTTCTCATACAATACAGGAAAACAATTTGGTTCTGTTAGTAGGACAGAAAAGGGAGATATAAACATTAGAAAGCCTGTGAAACAGATGGTGATTTAACTGGTAAAGTTATTACAGATAGGATGGCAGCCATTCAGGCAGAAGATGTGCAAATCATAATAGCTTCTCAGGTGCATATGCATGATATGAGCTGTGTTACAGAGCAGGTCAAGCAATCAGTTTTACATTCATATCCTGAGCTTCAGTCATTTTTGTTAGATCACTCTCCTGTGAGCAGCTTATTCCGTCAGGGCATGGAAATCTATTCTCAGATGAAGAACATTTGTTTGGCAAAAGGGGCAGGAAATTCAGAACTGTTTTGACAGTTTTGCAAGTATTTTTATGTGGAAGACAGTATCCTTAATATTTTTCCACTTTTCTTTCATGTTTATAAAGTGCTTTTTGTTAGAAATATCCTAATTCATTTTTTTAAGCTTTTATGTGTAGTTGTGGACCTGCTTATTTTGTGATTCTTTGTAGAATCTATTCATTAGCACAAAGTCATGTAGATGGATCTTAAAGTTCTTTGAATAAAGAAAGAAAAAGAACATTTCCAAATACTGAACCAAGTATAAATTGATGTACCGTCATCTCCTTGAAAGTGCAGAAAGCCTGCAGTGGTAACTTTGATCTTTTGGACCATTCTTATTATCTCTTTGGAGTGTCAACACTCAAACTGTGTGATAAAAATGTCAGTGGCAATGTTATCCATTTTTGTGCTGATCATTTTCACAGAGGTATTCAACAACTGAGCCTATTTCTCAATCCCAGGTCATTTTTGAAGCATTAAATCCTTCATCCCCTTTTTCTATGCCACTGCCAAAATTTCCTTCTGCTACAGTAACATTGATCATGCGCTCTTAAAACAAAATGTACTTATTTAATACTAAATGTAAAGTAGGTGTGATTATGCATTTTAATATAAAGTTTTTCCTCATTAAAAAAAAAAAAGAAAATTAGCAGTGGTCTCTGTAATGGAAGGAAAATAAATTTAATTTAATATCAGGGAATATTTTACTGACCGTTTTACCAGCTCACATACGGTTCAATAAAATTTGTCAAGAGCTGTGGAGGTACTTCTGGTAAAGTACCACAAAATAAGAGACTTTGATAAAAAACTATAGATCTGGCTGCAGGTTTTGGAGTAGGAACTATTTAGCCAAGTTTAGGGTCAGAACCGCCAGGTGGGAAAGTTGTAGTTCCAATCTATTTTTAAGTAGATGATGATTTAGAACACCTGGGCAGGACTTAGGTGCAGGGATGCATGAATGTATGCCATCTCAAATGCCAGCCTCTGGTAGCATTTTCTTAGTGCTTCTAGTTTTGACATACTGCAGACATATGGGAGTAATGCAACCAAGAACACCTTCCTTGCCTGTGAAATGCCTCTGTCATATTTCGAGGGGTTGGAAGAGCAGAGTGTTCAGGAGCTCCAGCAGCCTTACTTGTGCCATGGTGCCACTCTGGCTCCCAGCTGTAACCACCTTAAAGGAACAGATGAGAAAGGTGCACAGAGGAGATCTAGAGTGGTTTGCAAGCTGCCTAAGAATTTAGTCCCCAAAAAAACGGGTAACTGTGGAGGTGGCCATGATAAACAAAAGTGACAAAGGAGATGCAACTAGACTAAACTTCCAATTATGTAAGTGGAAATCAGCAGACTAGGCTTGTGAGTGAAAGTCAGCAGAACCAAAATGAAAATTAACTCTTTTTTCTCAAAGATTGTGCAATTTCCATCATAGACTTTGGAAAAGAACTAGTTTATGTCATTGTAAGACCAAAAAAAAAGGTAGATGTGGGTGTATAGCAAATCTATCATGTATGCTCTAAGAAGAAAACTCTAAACAAAGCCTCAACAAGCCAATAGAACACATTTTACATTAAATATAATTATTTAAGGCTTGAAGATAATGCAAAGCAGGATAAATGCTGCAGGGGTTTACTGAAGGTACATTATGCCAGGTGGAGAGGACAGATTTCTTTGCTAAACTTAATGAATTTCTAGACTAAGAAGGTGTGGTTGACGTCATCTCTCTGTCAAACTGGAATGTGGGAATAAGTATAAGTAAAATATATGATTAGCTAAATGAGAGACAGCGGTAGTTAGTGCTGAACGAGGAAGTACCGGCTTCTGTAGGTGTCACTAATAGAGTTCCTGAAGGATAAGTCTTGTGATCAGTCTTAAATTTTTCCTCAAGTGACTTGGGACACTAAATGTGAGAGCGAGATGATGAAATTTGCCAGTGTGGAGGAAGAAGGAGTTGGGTCAATTAGATGATCACTAAGTGACTATTATTATAGATCAGTTGGAAAAGGAAATGAAAAAGGATAGGATAGATTTTAATTTGATTCTATATAGAAAGAAGAAATATTTGTCATTATTCAACAAAATGAAGAGGTGTCTTTTAGAAGTGAGGTGTCTTTTAGAAGTGATAATGGACAATTTTGTTTACTTGTTAGGAAACAAACTTATAAGTTTGGTTTAGCAGACTCTGAGACATAGTACTGTTTTTTCTTTCCAGGGTAAAGAATCGTTCATTTAATCTAAAAGATGAGACTACCCCATGAACAAGTTGGTATAACCTAGATGTGATAAATTTGGAATAAATATGGAAATTAGAAGATTTCAAAAAACACAGTAGGGGAGTTTTACCTTCTGGTCTGTGCAAGAGAGTGAAATAGTTTGAAGATGGTGTTGGAAGAAAACTTTATGAAAAAAAATATGCAAAATGTTATGCACAATAGCAGAGAACTGGACTAGGTAAAAGGCCAAGAGATGCTGGGCCACCAAGATTCGTCGGCCTGTTTGGCAAGGATAAAAACGTGAACATGTTTGCATAAGTAAACTCTTGCCTTCCCAAAAAAATGGTAGTTTTTGTGTCCCTCTTCCCCAGTTGGAAAAGAGGAATAAGAGGAAGGGAAGGCTACTTTCCTCCTTTTTTTGGTCAAGATATGTATCATAACTGATTTGGGAATTACCCAGAAAGAGGTGGTTTGTTAAACAGTGAATATGGCATGTGCATGTAACAGCTGCCACGCATGTTGACCCTGATTATACTGAGAGCTGGAAAACATAAATCTCTGAAGCTCGAGTCAGTGTCTTGGCCTCCCAAGCTGACGTAACTAGAGTAGCTGGACCGATGTTGGAGGCCCACAGTTTGGCCTATATGTTGCTATGTAGTTGTTAGGGATGTAAATTCTGTTAGACAAAGCACAACTACACAGTTGTTTTGAAGAAAACTATGTAACTGGCAGAAATAGCAGAACTAAACTCACACAAGAATATTTGTCTGGCAACTTGCTACGCCAGTCATGAGCAGCAGCTCAGAGTGGTCACCAGCCAGAAAAGGTCAACCAGCCTGGGAAATGCTCCCTGTCTCGCAAAACTCATCCACTTCAGCCTGACCATATCGGAGACATCTGACCATGCCGAGTCTCCAGAGATGCCTGGAGCTAAGCTTGCATGGCTAGAACTGATGTCTGTAATACTCTGCTCCTCCTGACTTCTAATGATCGCTGCTCCTCCTGGCAAGGAGAAGGGAAGGAGAGATAACCACATGTCAAGGTTTAACACTGGTCAGGCAATTAAACAAATGACAGATGCTCTCTATTAACCACTTTTCCTTCCCAGAAAGGGAAAGGAAAGAGACTAAGGGAGAGAGACTTATGGGTTGGAAAATACGCAGCTTTAATGAAGCAATAATGAAAAATAAGATAATGAAATGCACAAAAATATACAAACCCGGTATTGCTGCTTCCCCCCAACAACACTCATGTCACCAGTGAAGCTGCAGGGCAGCCCCTGAGAAAGTCCCAGACTGAACTCCTGGACTTAGCAGCAGATGGGAGCTGGATGCAGGAATGCATAGATTCTGGAACGCATGGACTGAGATCAAAGGCAGAAGATGGAAGGAGTCCTCCCAGGACGCTGGCCATGGACGAAGAGAGTTTGATCATCATGATCTCTCAGATTTATACTGAGTATGCTGTGTATGAGATGGAATACTTCCTTTGGTCAATTTTGGTCACCTGTCGGATCCACTTCTCCCTACAAGAGCGTCACAGATGTGACCCCTTTTCCTCCCTTGCATCTCCAGCATATAAGAAGTTTAGCAGAAGTTTAACAGTGGCCTTGGTTCTGCATACTATTCTCCAGCAATAACTATATAAATTGAGCTTTATCAGTCCTGAAAGCAGACAGTGACTGAAAAACATGCTGTTAATTTCAGCAAGTGCAGTTACTTAGAAGAGATTGAAAATTACTAAAAGAAAACTGGTTCTGTTCTGGCTCAAATCAGGACACCACATTTCTGTAGTTTCACATTATTATGTGCATTACTGATTGCTCCTTCACAGGGGCAATAAATATTTCATATGTATTCAGCTATTTTCTAGTAATTAATGCATGTATTTAGTTTGTCATGACCTAAACTGCAACAGTTAGGCTCAGGGTTGTAACAGATCCTTTTATTTTGCCAGTAAAAACCTGATGGGTATGCACAGGGATGCCTTAACTACTTGGCTTTACATGGAAATGGGCCCAATAGTGCAGTAATATCAGGAAAAAAAGATGGGCAAAGCGTTTTGGGAGGCTTTGCCCTTTGTGCCTGTTGGTAGGAAGCAAGGATTCTTCTGCAAATTAAGCCGACTACCGTTAGATTTGATACAGCGCTAAATGGTTTACAATGCAGGCTTGCACACCTCTGCACATGAGCGCAGAACGCTTTTCCTATAGAATCAATTTGTGAGATCAGATCAGAGAGAATTGGAGAGAAATGGTACAAAGGGGAGACTGAGGGAAGGATGGTACAGATAAGGAGAGAGAAGGAACCAGAATATCAAAAAGATGGAAGGAAGAAAAGGACAAAGATAAGCAGGTATAAGGAATACATAAAGAGGGGCTGAAAAAAGGGGAGAGGGCATGAGAGAAGACAGGCACACAGAGGAGGGTGTGCATGGATGCCCGTAGGAGTTGCTGGGAAAAGACTGTGCACAGCAGATGCAGAGGAAGATGCACGATGGATATGCACACTGGGGGAGGGGAAGAGGCAGTGAATACACACAGCAGGAGGGAGGAGAGAGATAGATGACAAACATGCATATAGGAGTGGTGGGAAGAACTAGTGGATGTACACAGCAGGGAGAGAGCAAGGGAGAGAGTCACACAGCAGATGCACACAGCAGGGGGGAGAAATGCATAGGACGGGGAGGGACAAGCAGCGCAGGGAAAGTATCAAGAAGTTGCAACAAAATTAAACAGTAAAATAATAAGAAATCATAAAATTCATAATTTGAACATTTATCATTATTTAACACAGGAAATCAAGAGACTTTGAAGAGAATTTACATCAGTTAAAAATGTTAAGCACTTCAAATGTTAATAGTGTTTGGTTTGGAATAAGACTATGCTTGACTTAATGAATTCCTCTTTGCATTTGCGGCAAAGCAGATGCCTGCTTGCTTTCTGTGTCTGACAGGGGACCCAATCCATTGCTTTTTGACATAAATAAGACTCTGGCTCTTTCAAGGAGGTGCATTTATCTGGTCAATGTGGTCTAACCAACCAGCCTGGGTTCTCTGTTCTGGTCTCGCACAGGTGAGGAAGGTGGGTGGGAAGTGTCATCACCTAAACTTTGTGAAATCTAACAGCTGTCGGATGCTTTTTGATAGACTTATGCATGTTTGGGCACACAGTTGAGGGCGTGTTGCTGTGATGTGCCTCTGTGTGTGGCTTGTAGAGGTACCTGGCCCCAGCCCAATGTCACAGGCAGGATTAGACCACCCTGATGGTAAATATAAAGCAGCATAAATAGCAGAGCAGTCAAACTGTAAGATTGGTTAAAGGACAGCTTGTGGAGGAATTTCTTTTTCTTTTATTGAATTAGTTGATGTGTATCTTTTCCTGGTTTCTGTGGAAAATATATAAGAAAGCTCTAAAAATTTTTATGAATGTAACATAAACTCCACTGGTATGCATATGGAGGGACCACTGGCATTGGAGTGATTTTGTTATTGCAACTGTTCACAAAGTTGCTCCTCTGTGAGTGAGATGACAATTTAATAAAGAGTCTATAAGGGAACAAAGTAACATGGGACAAGTGACTCAAAGGGAGACACTGCTCACTTGTGAAGAGACAATGTCAATACAGCAAAGGCAGGAGAAACTGAAGGTTGAGGAAGCTGTTTATCAAAGGATAACAAAGCAGGGTTTCTTCAACAGGAGAGGGGGCATCTGTGTGGAAGAAATGAGGTGTTTCTGGAAAACTTGCCCTTTCACAACTGTTTTTGTGGGTGGAATCACAGGAATGCACTTAAGCTGGTCAGCAGTGTGGGCTGTTAGGAAAGTCTCTCTCTCCTCCAAATGCTTTCTACCCCCTAAAATAATTTATTCCTGTTGGTGTGAGGAAGACTCTGTATAGTGTTGATTGCAGGCTTTTGAAGGGAGAGTTGCCAGTGTCCAAATCATAAAATCATAGAATGGTTTGGGTTGGAAGAGACCTTAAATATCATCTAGTTCCAACACCCCTGCCAGTAAGTGCTCTTATTCATATCACTGTTTTCCTCCCTTGTGAATTCTTACTACTTCTAAAAGCTCAGAGAAAAGATTTATTTTCTTCAATTTTCATTTAACCTCTGCAATATGTTCTGTGGTTGCTGCTGTCCTCTTACAGTATAAGGGGTTCCAGGGAGTGCTGTGTTGTCTGGCCGAGCAGACTTAGCAAACAGGAGAGAAGGTGGGTGAAATATATGTGTTTCAAGAGACAAGACGTGTGCATCAGAGACCATGTCAAAATGACAATACTATAGGTCATGCTGAGAAATTAGGAAGTCCTAGAACAATCTGTTTGTCTCTTGTCCAGATTTGGAAGAATCTCGCTGCCATTTCCTTCTGCCAAAGAGAAGTCTGTGTGTGATTTGATAAGTAATGTGGAAAAGTAGGGAGGCAGAGACTCCTGCTGTGGGAACTTGGCTTTTTGTAGAAGTGGAACCAGAAATAAATATGTAGAAAAGTATTGGGACTGATGTATTTGATTAGATTTTAATCTGTCTGAAAGGATCATTCATTCTATTTCTGTGTGTGTGCATTGGTACATTCTCCCAGGGTCCGTTAGCGTAGAGTGCCATATGCACTCCTTGCCTGTAAAAATACTTCCCTCAGTCTTCTTCTAGCTCAGCATTGTGAATTTCATCTCCTTTTTTTGACTGGATGGGTAGGAGGATTTTGCTTAGACACTGCTGGATTGGGGAGAGGTTTGGTCTGAACTGCTGTCATGGCCCTCTCCAGCCTCAAATGCTTTGTTCTTTGATAGCATCAGTCCAGGCTGTTGTCACTCTGTGCTCTCTGTTTTGAATAGAGGAGGACATTACTGAGTCATTTGAAGGAACAAAACAAATGCTGATGAGTAAGAGCTCTCTCTTGTGCATATGTTACCTTCCGACATATTTGGGAATGCTGCTGTGGTTGAGGCAGAGGGATGGCCTTGCACCACTCCCATGGGCCCTGTGCAAAGCTGGCTGAAGCTAATGGGAAGATGTGTCTTCAAGCTGGGCCCAGTATACATAAAAGATTAAATAATTGTTTTTGGAATGCTAAAAATAGCTAAGATACTCACATTGCCTCTTTCCATGTTACAATAAGTTTTTTTCTCTTTTCTTAGATGCTTTAGATTTCTACACGGGATTCAAAAAGAAAAATCTTGTTAGTCCAGATGTTTGAATAGGACTTGGAAAAAGTCTCCCTTGGCATTCTCACAATTCTGTTAGGTAACTGATGTCAGCCTAGAAAAACAAGGATTATCTTGGGCAATTCAAGTATGACAAGACTAGCTGAATCTTCTTATCAGAAATAAAAAAAGAGAGAGTAAAGTACAAGGGAATCAGTAAATGGTGGTGATTTGAAAATCCAGTAGATAGTCTCAGTGGGCCTGTTGTAAAAGCAAGAGCTAAGCTGCGAGTTTCAGATGGGTGAGAGGTGACAACTCTGTGAAGCAAACATTGCTGCTAAATAGAACCCATGTATGAGTGTGGTGGTTCCAGGAGCACCATTTGGTTTTGGGTACCATGATTGCTTTGTAATTCTCTGAAGAAATCTTTGCTTTTCGGTGTTATTTTAATTTTTTTAAAGAGACACTTATATGTTAATAGAACAACCAGGTGTATTGTGAAATATATTCTACTGCATATGTAAGTAACACCTTATAAAAAAAATATCTTGTTTATGAAGTGGCTGCTATGAAGGTTTAATCCTAGAGGGACAAGCTTTAGAAATACCTATAAAATACTATAACCTTTCTGGTTTTCATCAGCCGCTCTATTGAAATTAATGTTACAGAATATCAAATCAGATGCTGTTTGTTTAACTGCTTGAACTGTAGGGGTTACGTACCAGATAAAGAAAAGTGTTTTGAATATAAAATAGTTCAAAATGAAGTAATTTTAAAATGAGAATAAATATTGTGAGAAAAGCTCAATCTCCTTCAGCGCTGATTAGTGATGGTGTGATACTTAAAGGAATAGACTTGAATATTAGTATGGTTGATGTGTCCTATCTCAAATCTGTTCTAGAAAAATTAGAATTAGACATAGAGCATAAATCACATTTCATTCTGTCATTTCACAACATGGGGTTTTTTTTTGTGTGTGATTTTTTTTTTTTAAGGAGAAGATGGTGTTTGTTTTTAACTTCAGCATTAGCAGTGTTGTGATTTAAATTATGCTTTGTATTCAGAATGAAATTAGACGACTGTATCTGGATGTTGATTGCAATTTTGATGATTTTTGTTCAGGACCACGTAGTCCGCAGATAACATAGCCTCTTTTTTCCTCTTGACAACCAGAAGAAAAAACATTGAATTCTCACATGTAGTGAAAGACTGGACGGAAGAGACAGAGAGAAAGACAGCAGAAAGTAAAAGGGCAGGTAGGGGAAGAGAGCGGTGAAATGCAGCTGAATTTCTGTGCATCTATGCAGCACAAACTGGGACACTGCAGCGACGTGACAAAAATTTCAATTATGACCATATCACTACTAAAAGGAAAGGCCTGCTCAGCTCCTATGTTTCCTGATATATAGCAATATATTGCATGAACAGTGTCTTGATTTCAGTTATGTTATTGAAGCTGAATTTAGCTAAAGTCGTAATTGCAAATACACTACAAAGAAGTCAAGGGCCTTTGCTGTGTAACTATCATATTTCATAATGTATCAAGTCACTGCTTTGTCTTTTGTGTCCTGTTTTGGCTGTACTATGTTATTCACAGGAAAATACAGGAAATATTTTATTGGATGACAATAAAGTAACCTGTCTATTGAGAGAAATTCTTCCTACTCAGTTAATGGATACCCATTTGGCTCCTCTCTTGAAGGATACTCTCGATGATTTGGGGAAAAAAGAAAAGGCCCATTGAAGTTCCTGGCTTCTGTGCCAAGGTGACCTGCTTAATGGATGAGGGAAAGGCTGTAGATGTTGCCTATCTAGACTTTAAAAAAGCCTTTGACACAGTTTCGCACAGCATTCTCTTGGAGAAAGTGGCTGATCATGGCTTGTATGGGCATACATTTCGCTGAGTAAAACACTGGCTGAAAGGCTGGGCCCAAAGAGTTGAGAATGGAGTTAAATCCAGTTGGTGGCTGGTCACAAGTGGTGATCCCCAAGGCTCAGAATTGAGGCCAGTTATCTTTAATATCCTTATCAGTGATCTAGACAAGGGGATCAAGTGCACTCTCAGTAAGTTTGAAGATGACACCAAGTTGGATGGGAGTGTTGATCTGCTTGAGGGTAGGAAGGCTCTGCAGAGGGACCTGGACAAGCTGGATCGATGTACCAAGGCCAATTGTATGAGATTCAACAAGGCCAGGTGCTGGGTCCTGCTGTTGGGTCACAACAGCCCCCCATGCAATGCTACAGGCTTGGAGAAGAGTGGCTGGAGAGCTGCTAGGCAGAGAAAGACCTGGTGGTATTTGTCAACAGCTGGCTGAATATGAGCCAGCAATATGCCCAGGTTGCCAAGGAGGCCAACAGTAACCTGGCCTGTAACAGAAATAGTGTGGCCAGCAGGATGAGGGAAGTGATCGTTCCCCTGTACTTGACACTGGTGAGGCTGCACCTTGAATACTGTGTTCAGTTTTGGGCCCCTCACCGTGAGAAAGACGTTAAGGTGCTGGAGCAAGTCCAAAGAAGGGCAACAAAGCTGGTGGAGGTTCTAGAGCACAAGTCTTATGAGGAGCATCTGAGGGAACTGAGATTGTTTAGTCTGGAGAAAAGGAGGCTGAGGGGAGACCTTATTGCTCTCTGCAACTACCTGAAAAGAGGTTGGAGCGAGGTGGCTAATGGTCTCTTCTCCCTAGTGACAAATAATAGAACAAGAGGAAATGGCCTCAAGTTGCACCAGGGGAGGTTTAGATTGGATATTAGGATATATTTCTTTACTGAAAGGGTTGTCAGGCACTGGAACAGGCTGCCCAAGGAAAGGTGGTTGAGTCACCATCCCTGGAGGTATTTATAAGAAATGTAGATGTGGTTCTTAGGGATATGGTTTAGTGGTGGACTTGGCAGGGCTGGGTTAGTGGTTGGACTTGATCTTAAAGATCTCTTTCAACCAAAACAATTCTATGATTCTGTGATCCTATGATGTCTTGTGTCATTCAATTCTTTAAGCTAAATTTATGTAATGAAAGCAAGTATTTCTTTTCAAGAAGCTAAAAATGCATTAAAAAATATTTTTGTGTGTGTTGCAAGAAGAGTTAGCTCTACTTATGTTTACTCTTCACTGTGTGTATATGGATTTATTTATTTACTTATTTTTACATACAGGAACCTTAACTTAGGAGGCTCCTGACCAACTGTGAGGTCTCAAGTAGAGAAAAGGACAACTTCATGTTCATGCAATATATTGCTATATATGTTTGCTTTTTGTCATCAGTCAGAGCAGGTCAGTTTTCTAATTACAGGGTGAAGAGTCATGGATACAGTATAAGATACAAGGAATGGGCATAAAGAAGGCAAAATTTGTGTGTATGCCTTTCTAAATCAGTTGTAGGAATGGTGTTTGAAGTGCTCAGTGCAATATTCTATTAACCTGTTTCACACAAAAATGTTGGAGAGAATACAGAAAAATCTGAGCATGAAAACCATTTTTAAAAAGAGAAATAAAAAAAGGCTGAAATTATCTTCAAAAAGATCTTTTTGATAGTTATTGTTAGCCCTTTTTTAAAAACATGACAGAATATACAGTTAAACGTAAAGGTGATACATTCCAAATGTTTGAAAGAGTTCTTCCAGAGGCCTGCTGTGGCATAGTACTGAAAATAAATCAAATGAATTAAATGGGTTGTGTTGGAGGATAGTTAATACACCTTTTCAGCATTTGAAGAGGGAACCATAGTTCTAATTTACTTTGAATTTCAGAGTATTTTTTATGAAGTTCTTTATCAAAAGGTCTTAAGAAAAAATGCAAGAAAGTGTACTTAGATGATTTCCTGTATGAGGGCATGCTGGAACTTTGAAGCATAGAAGAGGTACATATGTGGGAAGTGCTTTGGTAGAGGTGAATACAAAGATGATTGCCCCAGAGGGGATAAGTAGAGACTAGCTGTTCATCATCTTTCATAAGAACCAGGGGAATCCAGTGTAATTATGACCTAGTAGGCTTACACAGGGGGAAAAAACCCACAACATAGCAGTTTTTCCCCCCTGCACTGAACTACAGAATTTAAATTGGGAATGCATCTACTCTGTTTGGAAGGTCAAATGTACAAACTGACTTAAAAAGGGACTGGAAAATAAACAAGGATCTGGCTAATGAGTAGCTATTAAAGACAGTGGTGTGCACACAATTTGTGACTCGGGAGATACTATCCTCATTTCTTAATAACAGGTATTTCGTATGTTCTCAGTGACAGCAGCTGTGGAGATGGGCTACGTACTAGATTAACAAATGTACTGATCTGCGGTTGGATTTTCTAGGTTCTGCATTTGTATATGGCTATATATATAAAAAAATCCCCACTTCAATCTTTTTTTCCAGAGCCATACAAAGATCCGAAATAACTTGCTGTAGTGTATACTCATAAGATACTCTACATAAAATGTAAGTTGCTGTGTGATTCATTGATACCTGTTTTCTACTTGATAAAGGTGCATCGCAACATCAAGACCAAGGTGTTTTGCTGCTAAACTGGGTAAGTACAATAATATTAACAATTGTTCTTGCTCTGAAAAATACTTCAGGATGTGATGAGGAGGAATGTTTTGAAAAGTCAGCTTTTTGTATCTTAAGGGGCACTTATATTAAAGTTTCTAGTGGCGATTACACTCCTGTTACATTCTGCCTGTCTACTGTTGATTGCATTACTGAGCCATGATTGAACCTTTGGAAGTGTTATAATGTGTATACTGTTGGTGAAGGACATGGTAGAAAGCAATATCCTTCTATATCCCAGTCCAGGACTGAGGAAATAAATGCACTGTGCAGTTTTGAGTAATTACTTGCACTCTGTCATGAATCTCTGTCTCTGCAATTTATTTAAACAACTCTCTGGTTACCTCCAACACTGGCTTTTCTCTTCTTTGGCAGAAGAATCTTTTCTCCTCTCTTCCAAGTGTTTCTTTTCTCGTCAACCTATCCAAGCTGTCATTTTCTGAGAGCCCGGTTGGGCAGCAGTCATAACAGAAGCCTGTTGGTTGGAGGCTTCCTGCACATTGGGCTAAAAATGAAAGAAAGATCCAGTTTATAGTGGTATCACAGTTTAATGCTGGGCCAGCAATTAAATGAATGATAGATGCTTTCTATTAACCGTCTCCCTTCCCAGAAAAGTAAAGGAAAGATTATAAAGGAGAGAGACTTACGGGTTGGAAACTAAACCACACAGCTTTAATGAAACAGTAATGATGAAAAAGAAAATAATTAAATATATACAAATATGTACAAAACCAATATCGTGCCTCCCCCTGTAATGCTCATGTCACCAGCGAGGCTGCAGGGCACCCCCTGGGAAAGTCCCGGACTGTACTCCTGGAGTCAGCAGCAGACGGGGTCTGGGTGCAGGAATGTATGGATTCAGGAACACACAGATTGGGATCAAAGGCAGACAAATGGACAGAGACCTCCCAGGAAACTGACCATGGGCAAAGAGAGCTTGACCCTCGTGATCCCTCAGATTTATGCTGAGTATGACGCATGTGGGATGGAATACTTTCTTCGTCAGTTTTGGTCACCTGTCTGGTCTGCTCCTCCCTGCAGAAGGGTCGCAGGTGTGACCCCTTTTCCTCCCTTTTGTTTTCATCGCATAAGAAGTTCAGCAGAACCAAGCAGTTGCCTTGGTTCTTCATACTATTCTCCAGCAGTAACTATAAACATCAAGTGTTACCAGTCCTAGAGGCAGACACTGACTGAAAATCATGCTGTTAATTTCAGCAAGTGCAGTTACTTAGAAGAGACTTAACTGAAAAGTAAAATTACTAGAAAGAAAACTGGTTCTGTCCTGGCTCAAACCAGGACATATAGCCATTATGTTATTTTTTTGACTAATAATATTTTGCCTTATTTAAATAAAATATTTATTAACTTATTTTAAATATACTTATTTAAATGTAAAATGTAGAAATGTTAATCAGGCAATTCATATTTAGGTTCAACTACAACAGTCTTTGAAAAAAGTACATATTATAAAATGTAAGTATTATCAAGTGTAGAAACAGTAAAGAAAAAATACTTCCTAGCATATGGATCTGACCCTTCAGAAAAACAAACCTGACTGGGAAATGGTAAATTTATACTTTTAAAGAATCTAAAAGCTTAAGGGGTCAGCTGCTAGATATGCATAATAAATAACACTGCTACTATTACTATTATTACTGCTATTATTACTTAAGTTGGGCAGCAGATCCAAATATCATGGTTTTGTCCGCTTGTATCAGCAGAACACTTGGTGTTACACTCAATTTTCAGCACATATTTATATTTCATTGGCTTCTGAACCGAAAGTGAAGTGCCTATGTGGTTTGCTGAATAGTGGTGGACCTCAGGCCACTTGAATGCTTTTGTGTGCCTAGGCCTAATCAAAAAGTATGTTTGGAAGGGAGGATGTTTCTAGCAGAGTCTAATATTTTATGGTTTGACAGATCTCAAATGCAACTTGTTTTTAGCACAGCAGTGTGTTTTCACTGGAGCAGTCTGCTTTGACTTGGAGTTTTATGCTTGTGTAAGGACTCTCTCTTATGACTTTTAAAAAGAAAACCAAATTAAAAAAAGAGAAAACAACAAACAAACAAACAAAAAACCCAAACCCAAAACAAAACACCAAACCCAAACCAAAAAACCAAAATACCCACCCCAAAAGCCAAAAGAGAAAGAACAACTCCTGTGTAACTCTTAAGGGAAGAGCTGTGCTTTGTTCCAAGGTTAAAGAGGAAAATTGAAATAAAAGAAGGACCAGTTAATAGAATGTAGGATGTTCGGGTAAGATGAAGTTAAGTTTCACCTACGATGAAGAAGATACCTACTGTCTAGCAAGCACAGTCTGAAGAAGATATACATTATCTGTACCTGGGTTATTAGGATAAATCTGCAGATAAAGATGTCTGTATAATGGAAGCTTCAAAAGCTGCAAATCTGATAAATGATTCAAAGTACAACACATTAGCTTAGATTTTAATGTTTGTAAAATGAATGAAACAATACATCTATATGCCAAAGCCATATTATCATAAATGTATTTGCCAAAATATAAGACATAAATTGCACTTAAATTTAGTAATCTCTGATGGTATGCTTGAATGTATCTTCATGATTAAATGTGAACAATTGCTTCTTTAAGGTAAAGGTCTGTGTACGTGTGATTAATCAGATTGAAATGACAGGGCGGACAGCTCATGCCATGCCTAGTTATCAGAATGATTGATTTTAGTTGATGTTGCTGGATGAAAAAATATCTGTTAATAACTACAGCTGCAAAACCCCTGATGTCACTGATAGCACAAATCACTTCTCACATTCTGTATTATCTGGCTCATTTGCAGATACAGAGCATGCAAACTGATCAATTGGAACGCAAAATTATAACGTACCGATTTATGCAAGAGGGATGACTGCAAAGTGCATTGCATGAGTAGTGGAAGAAGCTGAAAATTGCTGCTGTTGTAGCTGTCATAGACACATTATTTTCTTTGGTGTGTGTGGAGTTTTTGCTGTCAGGCTTTTATCCTGCAGATTGTTTGTGCTGCACCTCTTTCCCTGCTTAAAATAGAAAATCAATCACTGAACCTGGATACTATTAAGTGTTCTTAGAATAGTTCTTAACTAACTTGGTTGATTTGCACTTTCTGATGAGAGAACATTTGGTTGTTTATTGCAGGCTCTGAAAAAACATGTTGTTCCAAAATCAACAAATAAGATTACAAATTGCATTGCATCAACAGAATTGTTTATTTTAGGTATATTCCTTGCCATATAATATTTATCTGTTTAGTTGGTATGTTTTCATTTTGAAAGACCTGGAGTTTATCTTCATCAAGCATTGCGTCTTATCTGCATTTTGCAGGGGTTAGCAGGGAATGTGGGTGTCTTATGGACATGGAGGAGGAGGACAACAACAAATAATCTTACATGTTAGGTAGGATGCCCTGTTCTTGCATTCTCTCTATTTATTACTGTAAGAATTTGCCCTGTCCATTTGCACTGCTTCCTTTACTGTCGGTCCAAGGTGCTTAGCACCCAAGGGTGAAATAAGCTGCTTTTTACATAAACTGTGGAATGAACACAGGGCTGAGAGAAGTGCAAATCCTTTTGCATTAGTGTTAACTGCCTCTCCCCCTCTCCCAGTAATTCACCCCTTGTTTTGAATTTAGCCCTTTACCCAGCCTTTCTTCACTAGCTTTTCATCTGCCATTCCCCAATGGCCCAAAGCAACATATTTTATATGCCTCCGAAACCAAAATTTTTTTCAGGTTCTTATAGTCCCTTGTCCCCCCAGAATTCACAAATGCATCTGTTTTCAGGAAGCACATACAATGGTGGTCCAAAATGCCAGGGTTCTCGCTTTCTTGGAATGATAAAATTGTCCTTTGTTCTTTCAAGCTTCTCCTTTCTGCTTCATAGGAAAGTTATTCAACTTCAAAAATATTTATATAAAAAAACCTCAAACTTCTTGAATGAGTAGGCTATTTCATCAGGCTGCAGTTTAATTATGGCTAGTATTCTGCAGAAGGCTAGGATGTGGTCATAGTGATGATACCAGTTAGCCTCAACATTTTATGGATGTAAATGATAGGGAAAAAATGTTAAGTTACAAGAAAGCAGAGATGATTCTTGCTTAGTAGGCTATTAAAGCATTAGTGTCATTATTATTTGGTTTTATTTCTCCAGAGGACCATGGTCTTGATTATGGTTCCTTTGCAGTAAGTGCCTCTATCGATCACAGGGAGATCAGATTCTTGCCTGAAGGTGTGCATATAAAGATACCTCATACAGCAGCATGCCCTGAAGGAGCTTGATGGTAATTTCATAAGTGCTAAATATATTAATGTAAGTTCAGGTAGACTGGCATGTTTCTGAAGTCTGAGGTATTTCAAGATTTATTTATTTATTTAATTAATTTATTTATTCCTCTGATTCTCCCAGGAATAATTGTGATTCAGAAACAAAAGACTTTCCTGCCTTTCAGGTCTGCAATCCTCTGAACATTGAATAGCATATGTGAATATGACTTTATATAATAACTTTCACCATTTAAGAATTTTTTTATAAATATCAACAAAATAACCCTCAACAACACTCTGTGTATATTGTCCTTTTATATGTTGAGAAGGGATGTATGGGAATTCTGTGTTAGATGCTTTCATCAAAGGAATGGAAAACTGAGGATGAATCCTTGTCACTAGTGCAATTTACTTAGGAATTTATTGAGGGATCATCCCTTAATCTAAAAGTCATAACATTTTAAATACCAAACTTTTAATACTCAGAATGGACCCAGTTACCCTCTAAGCAGCTAATAATTTTGAAATGCTGTTGGCCACAGATACCCATAAATTACCTTCCCTCCCTTTCCTTTCATACAAATAATGAGCATTGTACTAAGCTGCAAATATGCTTCCGTCTTTTTTTCAAGCAGAAGAGTAAGAGTTCAGTTTAAGCATGCTCATGTATGTGTGGTGTTCCTGAGTTCCCAGTTTGATTTGTTTGCAGATACAGCAGTGAGAACCGAGAATATGTGTTTAAAATACTGCTGGTTGTTTTTATGTGCAAGAAGAATCCCAGCCATGAAGAAATTTGAACCAGGAGGAGGAAGCAGGAGTTCTTGGCTGCACTGTTTTACTAACATGAGTAAGCCATTGCTTTAGCCATAAGATTGAGTGAAGATGAACCACCTAAGCAATTTTAGATAGAAGGTCACAGTTTTGCACTGTGTACAGGGCATGCATATGCATCTGCTCCATCTCTGGGCAGAGCTGCAGGCCTCTTCATGTATAAATACATAGCCTGGTGTAAACCAGGTTATGTTCCTCGGATATCAATCACTGGCAAATATTGTGTTTCTACTCACAATGTAAGAATACTAAATGGAAACTCATGAAGATTTCAGATTGCTGTTATATTTACAGTCCTGGGGCTTACTGCTGAGAATTATTGGATGTCTTTACCTCTGAATATAGGCTGAAAGCTGCAGTGGGTTACACATTCCCAGCTTGCTTCTTAGACTTTCAAATCAACATTAATCTTATTTCCTACAACCCTACCTCTGAATCACTGTAAATAATGCAAAAAGGTACCAGATCTTCACCAACTGGGCTCATGAGGAAACAAAACCCCAAACCAAATATTTCCTGATTCCATGTCTGGTAAATGGTTTGGACCAAAGTGTTCGGAATATTGTGTGATTACAAGGACTGAATGCAGTAGGGGGAGGAAAAAGCGTAAAGTGTTGGAATGCCTTCTGATAGCTGCACAATCAAAGTGCAGTTGTTTCATTCACTTTCCTTCTACTTGGCCATCAACTTTTTATGTCAACAGTCAGACATGCCCCATTTCCAGTTGCAAATAACATCCCTCCATGTGCTGGCATCAGACAGAGTCAGTTCAACCCTGGAATACTGCCATCTTTCCATGGCAGTGAGTCAAATTTCTTTGCAGTCTGTTCATATGCTTCCCTCACCAGCCCCTCTTTTCTCCACTAGGCAAAATGAAGGTGAGAGATTGTTTACAAAATTCAGGAACTCTGTATCAGGGACCGTCAGTGTTTTGGAAGAAGCCACAATTGGGTGTTTTGAGTCTAGATTCTGGTATTTTTCAATATGAATTCAGCTGCTGTTTCATTCCTTATGAATTTTGGCTTATTAAAAAATAATTCAGGCATCTTATTCTTAGAGGAGAAAGTACAGTCACAATAGATAGATATGTTTTTTCCTCATTTAGTATGTCAACAGATTAGCTTGTGAACTTTTTAATGAACTATCAGGATAAGAAGGAATCCAAAGCTTGCTAAATACTCTTTTAATCATTCTTGTTAGTGGTGAATGCATAATGCTAGATGGATATTTGTTACCCTTTTCCTTCTTGACACAATTGATCTTATTTTGGAGCTGGATTTTTTAGGTTTGCCACATCCTCCATTTAATAATGAAAGGATGATTGCAAACAAAAGAGTAGCCCAGCCATGGAACAGTTGTCAGCAGAGCCAAAACCATCTCAGCCAAAATGGCAACTAAGAGGAGCACACAACACCTCATTAACCTGGTTTTGTCCAGGTACCCTGGAAGTAGGCCTAAGGAGGTTATCTAACCAAGTCAGCCAAGCTGGTAAGAGAATCACCACAATTTGGTGTAACCAGCTTTATCCTTAACAAGCTTTAATGTGGAACAGTAGAATTTAGGCTGAGCCAAAATTCAGTTCTGTGTTGAGGGATGATTATTTTCAACTGGAGTATAAGTAGTATGATTTTTTTAAAGTCCTCTTTTAATTCCATTTTGAGTTACAGCCACATAAAATTTAATTGCAGGATGTCTCTTCATGATAAGAAATTGTGTTTTCTGCAGTCATGTTCTACTCTATACAACATCATGGTTAGCACACCATGAGCTTCATGACAGTGGGCATTCTGAATTTTCTGAGAAGGCGGCTTCAGTGTGAGGAAAAGCTTACTATTTTGCTATCAGTTTGTATATCAGAGTAGATAATTTCCAGATGAGAAATTATTTGGCTTACTACAAAAACGTATAACGTTTTCAAATGTAGAAATCAGAAGCTTATTTTTACTACTTCTATGAAACAGTCACCAAAGAGTAAGCCATTTATCAATAGAGAAAGGGAGACAGACTTTTTAGAGGTACATTCAGCCAATTTTGATTCTTTGAAATTATCTTAGGTATTTTCCAAGCATTTTTTTTCAGTGGATTCATGTTTCGACAGTATTTCTGACAATCTATTTTATGCTTCATTGACCACCAGGTTTGACATTCTAGTCCATATTGACACAGTAGTGCCAAATTTGTGATGATAAATGGATAACTTTTTTATTTTAAATAGACCTCTGGTGTTTAATTTGAGATCTGCAATTTTTTTTTTCGGTTCATTACTTCTGCTATTTTTCTGTCTAGGAAAAAGTGATCAAAAGAGACAGAGGGATCAAGATGGAATATTGCCTTAGACTTTTTCATATAAAGAAGAAGAAGAAATGGATTGTCCAAGGAAGGGTAAATGTACTCATACCATGTGTTCATTTTTCTTTAACAGAACAAATTTTGTAATTTTCTGACTTTATTTTTTTGTTGACAAATGAAAGATCATATTTTTCATGGTGATAATTTTTTCTATCTCAACACTGCTACCCTTGAGAATCTCTTTAAGATGTGTAACCCATGATTCATAATTGAGTAGTATGCTTGCTAATGCTATTTTCATAAGCAAAGATCTTTTATTTAGGTCTACTATGAATTAAATTTCTTGGAATTTCAATAGAATGGTAGTGTTGCTAAATTATAACCTCCTATACTAAAAGCAATAATACCTTCTATTATTATTTAAGTGTGTTGTGCTATGCAATTATGATGATGAGGAAACTGAAGACAATATTAAGCACTAAGCAAATGCTTCTACATTAGCATGCTCTCTATTATTTTTTATCAATTTTACAACAAACTAGATCTCCTCATAAATGGTCCCTAAATCTAAAGAGTTAGTCATGCTGCTTGCCTAATACTACAGAAGTGTACATTTTGTGTTACTCATGTAAGATTTTCCTGATCTCCATCTATAAAATTGTGTAGGATTTTTTTCATATTTTCCTCATGCTAAACCTCTCCTCATATCTTAATTTCAAAGCTTAAGTATTTGAATAAATTCTAACCACCGATATCTTCTTATGCTTGCCTACAGAAGGTCTTTTAGGCAGCAACTGAATAACCTCCATACTTTGTGTAAAATAGGTAGTTTTGCTGGCCAATAGATACTTCAGGTGTATACTAAATCTCAGAGAATGAAATCTGTGTAATCTACACATACAAAGTGGTGTCGCCTCTTGGAATAGGAGTTTGAAGTCCTCAGAGGACAATGAGTTTTAAATTGAAATGATAATACTACTAATAATAAAATGATGAGAAACTTGTTAGCCTAATGTCTTATCATGTAGCTAGATTAGCCACTGTAGCCTGAATTTTCAAAATCTTTATATTATTGTATTTATTAATATTTATTCAGATTTTATATCTAAATAAAATATGGTTCATATTATTATCTGTTTTTTCTTCAATTTGTTGGAAAATATTCTAATTTTTTCCTATGCTGTCCTAGCTGGGAGAGTTCACCTTTTATATAGACTGCAATTAAATAGAGAGGACACAGAGTGAGATTACAGCATGTCAAGAGGGCAAAGAAAGGTGTTGCCTACATGAGGCCAATGAATAGCTTGAGAGAGCTGAACAGTATTATGTTATATCTAAAGGCAATGCAGAAAAGTAACTGATCCTTAAAGTGGAAAGAAAATGCTTGCTTCTGAAAGTGGTGAGTGACAATTTAAAGGCATACTGTGGTGAGGAATAGGACTAATTTTGCTTTCCCTTATTTATTTGGGTCTGTGGCTTGTACATGCTTATGTGTATTACATTTCCCTGTATGTGTTTCATGTTGTGAACTATTCAAATTCCTGGGGTTTTGTGTGTGTCCAACCTATGTGTGTTTATTTTTACAAGGAAAATCCATTTGGCGTATGTTTTTGTTTTCAGTTTTTCCAGGAACCCAGGATAGTGCTCTATTTTTATTTTTTTGTTTTGGTTACATTTAAGCTTCCTTTCACAGTGGTTTCAAAATCTGATTGTTTCTAGAAATGATAAACTGTTACATTATAGTACAAACAGAAGATCTTTTAGCTAAAAAAAAGATAAAATGTTTCAACTGGCACATACTTATGTGCCTGTGCATATATATATGTGTGTATATATGTATATATACATATTCATATGTACACATGTATTCAATATATGTATGCATCCAGTATATCACATATTCATATATTTAGAATACAGTTTTATATATATAATTATTATATCATAAGTGATATATATATAATACTTATGTCATGAACTGTGATAGTATGCTAAAACTTAAATGGAGATTTCAGAATGCCCAGGTGAATTTCTGTCTTTAAAATTCTGGTGAAAAAGCTGCCATTTTATAATTTTCTTTATTGTTACAATTTCAGCAAAACTGTTTTCCATTAAAAGGAAGGATAAGGGGAAAATAAAAATAATTCAACACAAAACCTTCACTTTGGGATTTTTTTGACAGGGTTTACTGTTGGATTTCAGCAGGCTGTGCATTTGAGGAGATGTTGGTTTGTATTCCGAGGTGTGCTCCCTGTGCTTACCACAGTAAGCTGCTGAAATAATAAAATACTTCTAATATTGTTTAGACTTGAGATTACTATACCACTTCCAGATTTGGTAGAACTTGGCCAACAAGTTAAAAAAAAATCACTGTACCTAGAAAAGTATGATCTGATTAAGCATAATTTTTTCAGAAATTAGGCCAAAGTAGTGTTTAGATCAGTGTTTATAAAGACAACTAAGACTTTTTTTGGGGTGGGAGTGGGGATTCATTACTGTCTGATCTCATCTATAATTCATCAGCCTTCTCCTTCATTTATTTTGATACCTGTGAATTTGTAACATGGGCAAAGACTCTTTAAAAAACAAAATGCTTCTCCTCCTCTTCTTTTTCTCACTGATTTTGTTTAACTTAAACTGTGTTGACAGAAAGGAGTTGGAAGAGAGTTTGGCCAAATTTATCTTTGTTGAAAGTCACACTTGGGAAAGAGAAAAGGCAAGGAGGAATTTCTAGTGTTTTAGCATGCATTAGAATATGAATAGACAATTATCACAATTAAATTAAAAATTCTGGCTTCTAAGTAATGTGCCAATTTTCAAAAGCAAAGTAGTCTTTGTTGTCTCTTACTTTAGAAATATAAATCAAATTGCCTACTAAACCCAGGAAATGCTAAACCACATCTTTTAATTACCAGGACATGCCCATCTATTTGTCTTTTCTCCTACTGAAAATGTAGGTTAGTCAGAGATTTAAAATTGTTCATTTTCTACTCACTCTTTACTTGAATCTCTTTTATTTTCATGTGCAGTCAAAGAAGCATGGATATAAGTTTCCATGCTGTGCATATAAATAGCTCCTCTAGCAACTGGCAAGAATTAAAACATGGCATTAGCTGTGATAGCTGCATTAGCTGGAATGGTTTACTCAGGATGCATTAACTAATAAACTTGTATCTATTTAAGAAAGATCTAATTAGGATACTTTTGTTACATAAACAAAACCACATTGTTTATTATAATAAAACCTACATAAAAATGAATAGAATCTTCTATTTTATAATTTCATTCAAATGAGATGACTTAAAGATAATTTCTATGTTTTAAGCATTTAGTTTCATGGCATTCCATAGCAATTGACTGACTATAATGCCTCAAATGTTTGCCATTATTAAGAAACATATAATGTAAGATTAGATCAGTCATATTTTATAGGGAGAAAATATATTCTTTCAGGTGCTTTCCAGTGTCTTTATGCTTGTAATTCTGTGCATTTGCATACAAATAAAATGGATGCTCTCCTACCACATCCTTCTGTTTTGGGTGAGTCAGTCTCAAAACACTGAAGATTGCTTCAGTTTTACTTCCTAAGTCAGCTAGGTAAATTCTGGGAGAACTTGCCATCTCTCTCCTTGCCACTGTTAGCTCAGCAGCCTTTGGGGTCAAGTTATGGCTATTCCCAGACATCTGAAGGGCTGTTCTGGACTGTTTGTAACATGCTTTGTGCCTGGCACTGGGGGGATGGGTTCTGCAGTCTCCTTGTTTTCTCAGCCAGCAATCTGGAGACCACTATGACATATATGCTATGTTGTTTTTTTTTTTTTTGTAATGAAAAACTGAAGTGTTATGACGTATAAATAATGGTGTGGGGTTTTGAGGGACTGTGGGTTGGAGGTACTTTCGCTAAGTACCTTGAATTGCCTTTTGAACTGTATCAGGATTAATGGATTTGGTTTTGCTTCCCAGGGAAGACAAGGTTTACACCATTGTAGTCCCAAATGAGTAAAGCAGATTAATCTGTCTAAATCAACCTGGTGGAGGGGAAAGTGGACCGAAGAAACCAAGTTTCACTTTTATAGACTGTCATGGCAAGACTGCTACAAACATCAATATTGTAAATTTTAGACACACGGTTTAAGAAAAAAAAAAGTGAACCTTCTGAGGAAATAAGCCATAGTCTATAGGTTTTTTCCCCTTCATCTTCTTTGCTTTTTTATAGTCAAGGAACTGTGTACCAACAGCTGCTGGTAAATTAGGTCCACATCCCTCCTGACTACTACTCTCATTTTTATGACCAGAACAGCAGTTCCTGAAGTTTCCCTCTTAGGGGCTCATCACACATATCTGGGTTGCGATTCACCTGTGGCAGTGGAAGATCCCATGGGTTAGTGACCCTATTTGTAAGTACATCCTTACTTTTTTTTGTAAGTAAGTAAGACTACAGCACGTGGACCCTAACTGAGGAACTGCTGATGTGAACCATGCACAGTAGCTGGATGAGAAGAGCAGCAGCAGCAGCCTGGTGTGGAACTTCCTGGAGAAACAGTCACAGTTTTACAAAGAAATAGTACACCTCAGAAATGATGCTTGGTAGGATTAGTCTGCTGTGTGCTTTAGGGCTGTTCGTCATTGTAGAACTTTAATAAGCTTGAAGGAAGCATAATGTCTGCTCTGTAGCCTGCCTGCTGTGTTTATTCTCCTGCTATCTGAAGACAAAACAGAACTGTGTATATATTCTGTTGTGATCATACTTTAAGCAAATTTCTTTCAATGACCTGAAATACAGATAATGCTAGTCACTAAAAAGAGGAGAATAGTATTTCACAAAACCAGTTAAAACTGTTTAACCAAATGTAATTAACAATAATTTTTTTACAGGGTTGTTTTCTAGTTTAGGTCTATCCTCTGTTTTCTGCAAAGTTCTGTGCATCTATAAATTCTGTCAAGTTTTTTTGTTGACAGGCAATATTGTTCTTCATTTGGAAGTTTGGTTTGCTTCCTATGAGATTTCTTGATATACAGTACGAGTGCAGTTATAACTTAAGCTTGAAAAATCCCACCCTCCAAGTGCACATAAGTGAAGATGCTATAAATCATCAATGGGGATCTTCCTATATATACGCTGTTTTTTTCTAGCTGTGGAGGGGGCCTGTGCTGGTGGAACAGATGTAAGTGAGAAGCTTCATGTTAGATTGAATCACTGAAATCTTCCTTGGAATATGCCATTTTTCAAAGTCCACAAAATTAAGTGTAGAGATCTTGAAGGTTTAATTACCTCTGTGATAACATTAAAAATCTGTGTGATCTACTTGCTACTACATGAGTGCTGGAGCAATAATATTCCTTTTAACAATTAACACAATTGTTAAGAAAGATAAGAGGCTAAAATAATGAAAAGTAAAAATATTTCTCTTCTTATGCAGAACATGGGATTCTTATGCTTTTGAGGTAGTTTTAGCTATATGCTTTGAAACTTTTTTGTTGTTCTTTTACTTTCACTTAGCTGTAGATTCCCCTTAGTCATCTATACTAATGCAAGCAGCAGTCCCCATTCAATGCATAGAAGGCTATTATAAAGTTGTATATATATGAATGGTGCTTTTGCTTTTTTATTCTGCATTTTTCAGGAAACAGGAATTGGAAAGAAAGAGAGAACAGTTTGGCAACGTCCTTTCTTACTGTTTAATGAAAAACCGTTCAAAAAAGTCAACAGGATGATAAAATTTGTTTGCTTTCAGCACATACAAAAGAAATACAAAGTTATTTACAATACCACCATTTTTCTATTTTCTTCCCTTTTTTCACTACATGATAAACACTGTATTTCTTATGTAAAATGCCCCTTTCTTGTCTTCTTATACTCTGCAAAAATAATAAAAACAAGTAGTTCCTTGAGCACTGGTACTAATGAAATCTTCTGCTGGTTTGATCTTGTGGTTAGTTTTACTTTGGAGCCTTATAAAGATACAAAGATTGAAACTTTTCATAGGTTTTGTTCCTGAGCTCTTTCCCGTGTTGGCTTCTCGGGTGCGTTCATTCATGCCACGGCCGGTCCCTCTTTAGGGGTGTGTGTTGGAGGTATTTCCCCTTCACCAGAAGTCTCTTTTGACGATGCCTATGGGAACAGGGTGTTTAACCCTTCCACCCCCAAGTTAAATATCAGCAAAACTAACATTTCAGAAAGTGATTAATGAGAGGGGTAAGCAGGCTGACAGAGCAGATAGCATTGACTGCATAAACCTGTTTAGCTAGGAAACTGGGTTAAAAGTCCCATAAAAAATAAATGTAACCTCTATTGCTTCCTTGTCATGTTGTATAGGAAGAGGGAATCACTCACAGTAAGTTACAGCTCCAAGGAAAATGTATGCCATTGTGATAAGAGTGGTATAAATAGGTAGGTGTGCTGGCTTTCACTGCTGCCTATTACTAAGTCATGGTACCATCCCAGATTGCCTGTACTGTAGTGATTCATAGAGAATTTCTGGTAATGAACGAGCAAAACTCTGGTGGAACTTGAAGAATGGTAGTATAGCTTGTTTTTAAATCCCTCATTTATTTCTTTTAGTGATACAGTAAAAGCTGAAACTAAAGGAAGAGCAGAAGTCTCCTCCCTTTGTCCTTCAAATTCTTTTGGAAAGTACACAACAGTTTTTAAAGGTATGGCAATGTACATGATTTTTCTCTGGTTGCAATCCCCATCGTAATTATTTAGAAAAAGTTGGGAAATAGCTGGATTTGTATGTTGTTTGTGCCAGAAGTTGGGGGTTAGCATTCTCATCTGTGGTGATGCTTGTCTGCATCATGGAAGAGAAACAAATAAAATTGGGAGACCTCATAACTTCTGGATTAGTTTTTCTAATAAAACTAATTTTTTTTGACACTCTGAAGTCAGAAAATGAAAAAGTGAATGTTCTCATGGTAACACTAGCTCAGCTGCTTTACACAAATAGATTTTTTTAAAAAATGTTTTTTGTAGATTTCTAATGCTTATTATATTATGATTTGTTTTGCTCTGCATGAAAGAAATTGCCTTTCTTCCAAGGCTTACATTGCCTTCTGTATGCTGTCAATAGCTGAACAGTACTAATAGCAATGATTAAAAGATGGGGTGTACAGCTTAGGTAAGTTTAATTAGTGGCAGTAAATTTTCATTTCCTGAGTCTTGATTGTTGATGATATTGATGTAGCGTTAATTTTAACTGTGTATGTGTTTTGAAATGTAATTATAAAACAGCACATCTGAAAATGTCATCAAGCGTGAGTGAAATGTGCTAGACTGTATCCCTCCAATGCAAAACACAAAAGGTAAGGGAATAAGCAGCTAAGTTATTCGATATCCTGTGCTTCACTCAGCTCTGCATCTCAGCCTTGTCTTCCTCCCTTCCATCACACACAGCTTACCTATCTTTAGCCTCCTATGCAACAGTCTTTTTTTCTCACACACAATTATTTACTAACATACTTAAACAATAGAGCTGAAATTTATAAATTAAAACTGTCGCATAGTTCAAATATACTTTGTGTATTTCTGCTCATGCGTTGTACTGGCTAGTGCAGCTAGACAGTGAGATCATGTAGCAGGGCTTTTTAAAGTGCTTTTTTGCATTTTTCTGTGGTTTTGAGGAATGAGGAGGTATCCTCAGCATTGAGTGTGCTGCCCTCTGCTGCTACCTGTCCTTCTCCTTGTAGCCTCAGTTCATGGTGAACATCCCTCGCCCGGGCCAGGAACCTGGTTGCCAGATCATGGCTGGTCGAGGTGAAGTGCAAGTGTATCTACAGCAGTACCTCCTGAGCTGAGGGGCAGAGACAGGCTTCTCACAGCTCTTTTCCCAGCAGCCCATCCAAGGTTATCTAGCAGCACCGGTATTAGAGCTGGCCTTGAGCACAAGCAGCTGAAGCCCAGGAGGGGTGGGGGCAAAGGCTGTGGAGTGCCTCTGTACCTCACTCAGGCCTCTAAAATAACCTATCTCTGTGAAGAGTGTACATCTAGGTAAATAAAGTTTAATGGCTGTCTCTGCCTCCCCTGCTGATAAATGCCTTGAGAATGGGGCCAGGACATGTGGAATTGGCACAAGTGGGAAATTCTCCCAAAGAGAATTTGACTCTATTGGCCACCTTTGAAACCCATACAGTGAGACTTCTAATCATCAGCAGAGCAAGTCTGGATCTGAGGATTGCAGATCTGATGGCAATTCTGATCTTAGTGACTAATGATGTCAGGGGAGAGAGGGGAGCTGATGCCTTACGTGGGATACTGGAAATTAGAGGTGAAGGGAAAATAGAGCTGGAGAAAAGTCAACATCTGAGAATGCCTGAAGATTCACAGGTCTTGTAATAGACTTCTTATAACTCTAAAACTTCTGCTTGGATTTCAGAAGAAAACCTCCCATCCAGTATCTGACACTTTTGCTGCTCCCTAAAATAGTAAATTTTCTCTTCTTAAGTTTCACAAACTGCAATAAACAGCCTAAATATTTCAGCTTTCTTTTGTCGACTGTTTTCTGTAGGAGTTGGGAAACTGTGTTGTTTAACGTATGAGTAGTGAATAATTGAGAGACCTTGCTTCCTTCCCTCATGGATGAAAAAGCCAACAGTAGTTAATTGATGAGAAGACCTGCATTTATTGATTTTTGTAAACAATGCACAAAAGAAAGGAGAGAAATGCTTTTTTCCTTTGTTTTTATTGGAAAAAGAACAGCAAATAGTCTGTGATGTAACATTATTACTATTCCTCATGGAAGAGGATATATTTCAACATAGTTTCAGAGGATCAAAGAACATTGACTAATTTAAGGTCAAGTAGTTAAAAAATGTGCCCTCCAGACTCTTTTTATCCCTCAAGTTCATCAGGTGGGATGGTTACTTTTGGTTCTCAATATTATTAAGGTGGTCCATTTTATTTCCTAAAACTGAGTTAAAGATTGTGAATTTCCCTTTTTAAAAAGGATACCCTTTTCAGCAAGAAAACAGTCAAAGTATTTGAAAAAGATAGGTCTAGAACTGTTCTTTGGGTATCTTTCAGTCTGTGAGGAGAACAGCTGTGGTGTTATATTCAGACACATTTATTCACTGTCTTTTTATTCTTTTCTTGGAGATCTAAATTTCAGTTGTCAAAACTTTCAGATGTAGCAATGGAAAACTTTAAATCCAAGGGAATAACCTTTGGCTTGAATTAAAATGCATATCCCCAGGGATTATAAACTCAAATCAGACTATTTTCTACCCAACAGAGTCTGCAGGTAATACAATATAATTTAGAAATTCTTTTCAGAGTCAGCCTTATCCAGTCTCCTACCACACACATGCGGGATGAAAGGAAAGAGGAAACTCCAGCCGGAGAGCTACAGCTCCTTGTGTTGACATTCCTTTGCATTAATCCTTCTTTTTCACCCTACATCAGCTTGCATGTCTTTGGCAACTGGAGCTCATTCCATCTTTCTTGTACATTGAGTTACTCATAAGTGTCTTGGTTTCATGGTAAAGACTTTAGCTGTAACTTTCCCTCCTTTGCTTTGGCTGGCGTGCTTTAGAATTCTTGAAGTGTTTTTTCTTTTTGAGAAGAGGAGGTCTCAGCGAAAACATAGACAAGTCATCTCAAATTCATGCTGCATGACTATTCTTTTGTCTGTGAACACTCTGAGGAGCTGTAACACTAGGGGTGTATGTGTGCATATATCTCTGTATGGATATATGTATATAGTCCTGGTTATGGCCTGCACACACACACTCAAGCACACATATGCTATTCTCTGTGAGGGCCTTCTTAGTTCATGAGGTGCAACTTTTCTCCATGCAAGAATTTTCTCTAACCAAGGCCATTCATATACATCATTAAACATTAAGGAATGCAGAGACTGATGTCCTTATATGCATTTATTATCATTTTGGTTTCAACAGTGTTGTGCATACATTACTTTGACCTCAGGAAAAGAACTTCTGTAGCATTGGCTGGTGTTAGATATCAGACAGAAGGTGGCGTTCACAGATGGGGTGCTCCTGTTCCTCAAAAAGCTAATGTTTTGGAAGAAGCTTTGCTCAGCCTTCCAGCTGCAGTGCCACAGCAGTCATGCAATGCTTCCAAGGACTAGAATACTGTGGGGAGCATGTGTTAAAATGCTTATGGGAATGACATATAAATGTCACTTGCTGAAAGCAATTAATCATTTCTTTTCACATATGCTGGAAAGGAGCAGGGTAAAACAGCAATTCAGCCCATCATGGACAACATAACTATGATGGACTATTTTAACAAACCAGAGGACTCATCCTATCTAAGTCTTCTTCTAAGTCACAGTGTGCAGTGTTTTTTTTTATCCAGCACACACATTAAAAAGGAACAGAAACAAAATATGCAAACCCTCAAGGTCAGTCAGTCCCAATAATGACAGGCAATACAAATGCATTTTTATACATAAACAGAAAAGGAATGGGCAAGCTCTTTCTCATTATGCCAACTAGCAGTCTGGCTATGATTTAATGCATTTGAAATTAAGTCTGTCTCTTCAGCTGTACATTTTCACTAGGTCTGCAGAACAGACTGGCAGACAGTGTGAGCAGATGCTTCTGGTTGGATCAGGCATAGGAGATGAAGGATAAGTTTCTTTGTGCTGGCTTTTTTTTTTGAATCTTGTGCGGGACAACAGCAGCAGTGAACTTCAGCTGTTTTCCAGATGAGGTGTTGTACCAAAGGAGTCTACTGGTGTTTCATTGTAGGGAGCCTGTAAATGCAGCTTCTGTTTAAAGATCTCTGCTTACCTCATAGGCAAAGAACAATTATGACCTCATGTGGCTTCAATCTCTTTCTCCTTCTTTCCATCCATGGCCTCTTAAAAATGGTTAGAGAATTATTCTCATTTTTTCACCCAGTCAGTACAACACCTGGTCCTTTTTGGATTTACAGTATGTGAGATCAACACTTTATTTCATAAGTAACCCAAAGAAAAGGAGATTGTGGTTTGGGTTTTTTTTCTTCTATAATAGAAGTAGTAGTAACCTACTTTTGCCACCTGCTGCCTTATGTATGTGGGTGTTCCTGGACGGTTCTTGTGGTAAGTCATTCATCAATAGTCAAACTCTCAAAGTCTCAGACTCATAAAGTCCTATCCAACAAGCAGGCCCTAACTGTAATGATCTTTTCCTGAAAAGTATGTAAAACACATCCTGCAATCAACCATTATGAACCAGCGTCTATCTTACTACAATATATACCAATAAACAAGTACCTCCAGATTGACATGAGATAAAGTATAATCAAAATCACGTTTGGAATTATGGCTGAGTGTTGTTGACTGAAAATACTGGAGGTATGATTTGTAATTGTTGATGTGTATAGCTGAATAGCTTAAATTTTTGCTTTAAAACTGAAAATAATCTACAATCTCTGAAAAGTGATTGTGCTTACTTGAAAATCAAAATAAATTGCATTTGATGAAAAGGAACAAGGAGTTAAAGACAAAACAAAAGAAGAGTTTAAAAATGCTCTTCTTGATAGTTGTATATGTTCATGATTTTTTTTCTTCTCCTTTCCTTTCCTTTCCTTTCCTTTCCTTTCCTTTCCTTTCCTTTCCTTTCCTTTCCTTTCCTTTCCTTTCCTTTCCTTTCCTTTCCTTTCCTTTCCTTTCCTTTCCTTTCCTTTCCTTTCCTTTCCTTTCCTTTCCTTTCCTTTCCTTTCCTTTCCTTTCCTTTCNTTTCCCTTTCCCTTTCCCTTTCCCTTTCCCTTTCCCTTTCCCTTTCCCTTTCCCTTTCCCCTTGAAGCTTTGTTAAGCTTTGTTATCTGGATCTTTAGTTCTTCCTGCTTCTTTCATATCTTAGCTGCTCTTTCAGCAAGTTTATGGCCTGAAAGCCAATTGCCTTTTTCTTCTTTAATTATGGAAGCTGAAGGCCACTTTGTCTGACCTGAGTGCTTAATTGAAGGAGGACCATGCATGCTGTTTTGTTCCTGCCTAGCTGCCAAAAGTATGGTGCACTGCATAGAAAGGACAACAGCTTCTTTGGTGATTTCCTTTTTAACTGGCATCCTGTAGCAAGAGGGGAGCCAATAGTACTATGCCCCTTATTTAGGAAGGATTGTGATGGCCTAGTCTAGATTAAGTATATGTGAAATGTTCTTCAGGTTTCTTTTTACATTGGCAAAAGATATGAAACTACTTTTATTTTTTTAAAAGGAGGGCATTTAACATCTGCATCTCTTTGTCTTTTTCTTACAAAAACGGAAAGGGTTTTTATTGACAAAAAAAATCCCCTACTTTCTACCTTTTCGTCACTAAGTAATATTTTTCTCATGAATTTATTTTGAAAGAAATGCTTATACGGTCACTGCAATCTGGTTGTTTGGCCTTTTATATACCATGAATCAGCCAGAATATGACTTTGAACAATAATTATCTCTGTTCGAGTTCTAGTCTTTATTTACTCTTGTTTAATGTATTTGCCCAATTTGATATCCGAGAGAGTCATTGTTTTATAAAAGGCATGTCCTTAAATAAAATTATTAAATATACTGATAAGATTTCTGAGCAGAGAAACATATTTGATTTGCTCTTACAGTATTTATGCTAAAATGACAATCAGACACTCCAGTTCTACCCTGATATACTTACTAAAATGGTAGTGGGATTGAGCTAGGCTCTGACTTTTCAGAACATGCACATCTTATGAATGAGTCATGAAGGGTGAACTGTCATATATCAAAGCTTAATTATTGCATAAGTTTATCCTTCAACTGTTCTCCTCTGATCTTCTCATACAAAAATTCAGATATTTCCTGTTGTGATGCATTTTATTTTCCCAGGAACAAATCCAATGATGCCAAAGGAAGCTGTGGTTGCACTTTAGTGACAAAATACAAAAAGGAATGTGATAATTAGATTATGTTATGAATATTGGTTATAAATTATGTTGTCTCATGTAAGCACTTGAAGCTTCTGTTGTCTTTTTCTTTCTACTGCATCATTTTTCACAATATTGGAAGCTTGGCCGTATGCAGAGACTTGCTTATCTAAGGATACCAGCTGTTTACTGGAGGTTGAAACCAGTTGTTCCTTTCTCAATCAATGCCTGTCACAAGGAAACAAAAATGTGTGTATGACTTACATGATTTGTTTTCATAATGACGAATGTAATTTAGTTAGGAAATTGATTATAAAAATAGAAACCAGGCTTTGAAAAGCAATTTGAAGATACGGTGTAAAACCGTTATGATCATTTTAAGGCTAATGAGTATATTTCACTTACATAGTTAATCTTTTCCATGTCTAGCAACAATGTTAATGTGGGAAGCCAATGTTGATACTAGGATGCACGCTTTGCTGATAGGCACCCAAATTATATGCTAACTATTTAATGCATTATTTCCATGGAATGAGTACATAGAATGCAAATGTAATATAAAGCTGAGGCATTAATCTTCAGAATATACAAGTATCAGCGTAAAAGTGCAGTAATCTCATTTAATCTTTCTTCGAGTAATGTTGAGAGAAGATTTTCAATCATTACTGGTTTAGAGGCGTGAGCAACAGTTTGAGGGTCAGGTTCTCTCAAATTCAGGCTACCCTTGAACTATGTTTCAAATCCCAGCCTTGAGATATCACAAAGCCTGAGCCAAAAGAAATCTTCCTTGTATCAAGGGAATATTGTCTTAGTATGACCCAGACAGGAACTGGATTCTGTGTCATGCTAATCCTTCACTCCTTCCAGTAGTCAGTGTTGCCCCCTGTTACTGTGTATTATCTCTGACCAAAATAAGGGGACATTCTCTGTGTAGCTGTGGAAGAACCCTCTACCTCCCAATATCAACAAACTACTTGGTGTTTACTTTACAAACTCTATGACCATTGTCTAGGCAGACCAGTTACTTCAAATTCCCTCAAAACTTTGGGTATGTTTTTAGTACCCGGCTGCCTTCTTTGATAGCCCTTCTACCAAATGAGGAAACAGCAGGTGTCATTAAAAAAAAAAATGTATGAGAAAAGTAAAATTATCTTGGTCTTAAATTATGTTAATTTGTCTTTTAACATGCTAGAATAGTAAACTTTAAAGTTCTCTTGATTCAGTATGGCCTTTATACAAGCTCATCTGGGGTTATTTTGCTCTCCTGGCAGTTGTGCAAGGGAGACGAGAGAAACAGTGACAGCAGCCCTGAGGAGGTGGCAAGTAAACTTCAGCATGATTTTTGCTTTCTATGATTTGTTTTAATCAAAATCAGTATGCAAATGCCTGTGTTTCCACTTTGAGCTTTATTAGCCCATGCAAAATTTTGCCATTGCTTTTCTTTACTTTGCCTGATATATTTAATAAACGTGGCAGCAACTCAATGAAGAAGGCATAATAAATGAGTCTTTCTATATCTTTAGCAAGAAGAAAATGTAGATTATTAAAAGATCCAATTTTCTTTAGAAAAAAAAACAGACTATGCCTTCTTGATTCTAAATCTTAAGTATGTGTGAATAAACTGAAAGAAATACTGCTTTACTTTAGCTGAGACCAACAGAATGTATACAGATTATTTGCAAGTTAAGTCTCTGTCTTGTAAGAAGACTCCAAAACTTTGCTCTCTGCACTTTTGAGTAATGCTATCTCAACTTTTAAGAGCATGTTTTGAGATACTTGGGTACACACCGTGCAATCTGGCCATGCAAGACCTGAGATCGCTTGTGGGTTTTTTTGTTTCCTTCCAATTCCAGTAGTTCTGTTTTGCCAAGCTGAGTATAAGACTGCTTTGGGTGATGTGAGATGGGGGTGGCTGAAGGTGGAGTCAGAGTTGATTGTTCATGTTTTCTTAAACACCAATTCTTGCAATTCTACCTAATGATGCTTCTAAAACATGTTGGAGAATTTACTTAATCTTACTATGTTTAGCTATGCATGCAGGTGGAGATCTGGTTATGTATAAAAGGACTTTCACAGAGTTGTCACACTAACATTTAAATCTTTTCTTTCCACCACTGTGGGTGTGTTACATAAATTGCCACAATGTCGTGTATTTCAGATCCTTCAGCTCAGAGGCCATCTGTCATTGAAAGTGGCACATTCTTCTGCTCATTGCTTCCGCGGCAGTGTGTGCTCTAGACAGGCTATATCCAGATGAAGTTAACAACAGGAGCAGCTCTTTATACAGCTGAGTTTGGAAAGACTTAGTAATCAAGTCACTCTTTCAGTTGGGAGCAAACACCACGAATAGATTGCTCTTTCTATCCAAGAGAACACCAAGTGCTTTCCGCTTTGCTTCAGAAAAGAGCAAGCTAGTTCCTGAGAGATATTTTTCTACTCAGTAGAATCCAGCATCATCTCTGTGATCAATTCTCTACTGTGCCTGACCCACAGGTAATCACAGAACTCTAATAAGAAAATTGTCCTCAAGTCCTTGGATAGATCTAGACAGTATTCAGCATTTTTGTAATTGTCAATACTTTTCTATGTCTTCTCACTTCCCCTCCACCTTTGTATTTCCCTGAACTCTGAGGAAGTGAAAATAGGCCAGGGCATGCTGTTGATCACTTTGTCTAATATTATTTGTACACAGTGGTTTTTAGTTGAAGAATATGCTCACATTTCTCTATTTGTCTAACTTTTCCTTATTCTACGTTTAATGCAAACTGTATAAGTTGTTGAAGGGGACACTTGACAGTGTGGATGTGTGGTGACAATTTGCTTAAAGAATTCCAACTATGGGTCAGAGATTTTTCTTTCTAATCAGTGACAATGTACACAACCTTTCTGTCTACTCTAAATGTTCTTGTCTGTAAAGTGAGGTTTTACTTGCCTGTCTCAAAGGCACATTGAAGCTTAATTAGTGTAGGTAATAAATGCTAAGTATTATTTTAAAAGATCTATTGCATTCTGAAATTATCAAGTTTGGATCTTAATTCACAGCTTTATGGGGTAAGTTTCAGTGTTGATTGCCTTAGATTTTCACAAAGCCTTTCCTGAATTTAATAAGGGATTTAACAAAATAAATCTTGAAAACACTTGTGATTCATCTTAATAAAAAGCTAACTTGTACTTGCATAAGTAGAGCTTTTTATATAATCAGTTTTTCTGAATGACATAGTCTTTGAAAAGCAAATATTGTACAGGTCTTCCCCTTCTGAAGAATATGTGCTTGTTATTATATTATCATACGTAAAATGTTTTTTTTTCAGATATTTTCTTAATTTATTTTCTTCAGGCTCCAGTATAAAGAAGAACAACATTGAAAATCACATTCATTTGGCATTCTGTCAACATTTCATCAGTAAAACCAAAATACACAGTAAAAATGGATTCTGTTTTTCTAGAGTGGGAGGACAAAGAGTAAAATGTTGTGGTATAGGGCTGCCTGGCTCTCTGCTTCACCATGTTTAATCAGATGGGTGTCAGTCATGAAAGACTGGAGGTCTGAAATCCCTTTCTCAGTATTCCTTGGAAGACAACTGTTGCAGTTCTTTGTTTTCTTGTTTCCGACTTGCTGCAAAGAGATCTCATTTTTTAAAAAACAGAGGTATTGCTAGAAAATGACAGAATAGAATTAAAAAGTGCAGCATAGAAACAAGGAACAATGGGTTCTGCAAAGTTTAGAGGCTCTAGGAGAAGCTTTTCTGACACCAGAAACTACTTTATTATAGATACTTTATCTATGTCTATTGTAAATTTAGCCATGTCTGTGTGTGTGTGTGTTGAATGTCTTTTTCCTTCTTCTCTAAATACTGTTCTTCTTGTACTTCTTCCTGAGGCCCCTTCTTGCTATTGTGGTTTGTAATTAAAATTAACCTTGCTTTAGTCAGGGATTCCGAGCGAGTTCCTCCCATTGATTCTTCAAATCTAAAGGTTGCCTAAAGATTCAAAATGAAGATGTGGTTGAAGGTGTCATTCTTTTCCTGCAATGTAAGCTTCTTTGTTAACGTTAAAAATCATCTCTGCAGGACACAGAACATTCTTGGGGATCATATCAAGACTCTGGGATTCTCTCAGGAGCTAAGAATCATCATAAATCTCATTTTAATCTCATTTTCATCGGTAGGAACACTTTTGACCTTGCCTGTATAGCAGACACAGCTATGTCTGTAGAAAACAATAAAATAAAAAAATCCCAGATCCCTTAATCTTAATCACTCAAACATTCTTCTCAGACATGAAAAAGGGCAGAGGAACAAATGACATGATAAGTATGAATCATATTGCTGGATGCCCTTTTAGAAAATGCTCAGGTGTTACTAAGGCAAGGGCTTAATGTGTGTGTACATGTTGATGTGCCAAAACCAGCAGGTTTTTTTAATGCATGTATTGTAGTAACTACAAATAGTTGCATTTACAGCTGTGGTAGATGCATATACAGAAGTAGTCATGCATAAGGACACTCCCATGTAATGTGCAAATGAATATGACTTAAAAATGATTTATCTTTTGGTGACTAGTTGTTGATTTCCAATGGTGAGAGGTCATCCTTGTGCCCCAGTGCAGTTGTTAGGTACTCTAGTAATGGAATTCAGGTTAGTTGTATCTTAGCAAACATTTGCAATGTCTGAAAACAGCTTTTTTACAATGAATGGATAAAACGTGTTGGAGGATTTTCTGTGTAGCACAGTTATGTCTCTCCATCTATTTGAAGGGAAAAATCTGTGTGCAAATTTTCTACTGAACTGGCATAGGCAGTTAATTATGTCATTGATTCAGAGCTGGCACTATTCTAGATGCATCTGATGCTTTCATTCATTAAGGAAGATTTCCAGCAAACAGTTTTATATCTGCATATTTTAGCAAGTTGAGATGTCACTGGAAACAAAGCAGTGAAGACTTTCTGTATTTTCTAACACTGGTCCAAATAAAGTGAGTGTTTAGCTGTCCTTCAGGACCTTAGAACTAGCTCCCAATGACTAGTCTGATACTTCAGCGTGCACCTCCTGTACTTTGTTAATTTCTTTTCTTGTTAAGAAGCAAGTGACTTCTTAGATTCCACTTATGGTACAAGAAAAACATCTTCATGACCTGAAAGATAGTCTAAAAGGCTGCCCTTTCCCCCCCATATATATATGGAGAGCTTTGGTTGTTCTATCTCAGGAAATTACTTATACCCTAGATAAAGAATTCCTGATACTACGTAAGTCACTGGCTCTCACTCTGGCTGGTAGAAAATAGACTATTGACTTCCAGAGCTGGTGGGTGAATAAGTCAGGAGTTCATTTGGACATGAGAAAATGGAATGAAGATCATGGGAAGTTCAGATTGGACATTAGGAAAAGGTTCTTCACTGAGAGGATGGTTGATCACTGGAACAAGCTCCCCAGGGTCACAGCACCAAGCCTGTCAGAATTTGAGGAATATCTGAATGACACTCTTAGTTATACAGTTTAGTTTTAGGTAGTCCTGTGAGGAACAGGGAGTTGGACTTGATGATCCTTGCGGGTCACTTAGAACTAGAGATATTTTGTGATTCTGTGATCTAAGACTGCAGAGTTTTTGACTGACTGAACTAGGACTGTAAATTTAAAAACATTTTGTAGTTCATGTCTCATGGTAGGTTGCAGATTTTCAGTCTTTGAATAAACACACTTGGTGTAGAGGAGGATCTTGGGAAATCAGAAAAAGTAGCAATTGTTTTTTTCTCCAGAAGGAAAAATTAAGAAAAACACTAGGTGGGTGAAACAAAGGACATTTCTTTTCTCTTTTAAAGGAGAATATGGTCCCTCACTAGGTGTTCAGGAAGGACACTGGAAAGGTATTTTTTATTTCTTTTGTAGGGTGGTTTGCAAGGTGATATGGGGAAAACAATAATGATACGAGTCTGGTTCTTTGGCTACCTACTCTGTTCCTCCCACTCCTCCCCTCCCAGTCTGGAGGTTGAAGAGAAGGGTCTCGTTGCTGAAGAGCAGTTGAGGAAGGAGAATTCTCTTCAGATTTTTTTTTTTTATTTTTACTACATATTTTAATAACCTTGAGATTGAAAAGTATTATTCTCTTCTGCCTAAGCTAACAGTGTCTGCATGAGGTCTACCTGCAGAGCATGGAGGGGGAAGGACTGTCACACTCTGAGCTTGACTTGTTTCTCTTATTTGATGAAGAGAATGAGTGAATGTCCTGGAAGCCCATCAGCTGCAGACTGAAGAAACATTTATGCTCAAGGAGATTTACCTAAAAGTATATAGCAGCAAATACTTACTTCCTTTAATTAGTACATTCCTGCTGTATTTAAGAGTTTTCTCCAAGGACACTATGCAGAGTCGTGTATAAAGGAGCATGAAATTCTTTTTTAACTTAGACTGTTAGTCAACTCTTAATTTTAAATGCCCTGTTTAGTCCCTAACAGTTAAAAAAATACTTAGTTTGTGTTTTGCTTCTATAACAGTAATTTCCTGAGGGTTCCTTGACTTAGAGAAAGATGGTAGATAAATTCAGCAGTTTTATACAATCCCCAGAAAGTCAGTTGCCTTGTGAATCTTGCAGGAAGCATTTGAACATCTTATATATGTAAAGTTTAGAAAGAAAGTCCTGTGAGAATAAGATTTAATGTTCCTAGGTAGGATGAAACTGGCTTTAATGATTTTTGTATTAAAAGACAGATTTCTCATCCTTACTCTCTAGGACAAAAACTTTTCATATTTTTTCATTGATGAGTTATTTTTAAACAACGTTTTTTCCCTTGTTGCATAGAAACTAGATTGATTCAGGTTTGTGTTGAGGTATGCATGCATGCAGGTTTTTAAAATAATGGTAATGTTTAGAAAAAGAAGTGTGAAAAGTCGTAATCCTATCAGAAAATCAGGGTTATAATCCCTAATGTCTGGCACAGGTTGTTTATTTTTACCAGTGAATGAAAAATCTGCACAAAGACAATATTTATCATCATAAGTCAGATGACATTGATTACTTGAATACAGTGCTTAATTTACTCGTTAAATGACCCTTAAGATGTTTGTGGTGGAAAATAGGTATGAAAAGTAGGTCCAGATTATCAGGCTTGCTACGAATGAGTTTGGTGGTGGCTTACTGAGGGGTAACACGACCTTCAGGAGCTCAGCTAGCCCACCTGTATCTATTTTGGCCGAGACCACTGGTGGACTATGTCAGTAATCAACATAATCCTAGTAACTGTCTGCTTTTCATTTTAAATCTCCATTGGTAATCAATTTATATTTAGTCCTTCACTTACACCATGCTCCAAACTATTTCTTCCAATAAACTTTATTGACACTAAGTATTAACATACTTTATGCTCACAGTTACTGCCTGTTTAATGGGTGTCAATGCCTAACAGTTGATTTTAATATCCCAACAACAAAAGCCAGTTGTGTTATTCCCCTCATAAATAGATGACAATAACATAGGGAGTTTAATAGTTATCCCTAGATAATCTGTTTGGAAATAAATAATTCATTGTCAGAAATACATTCGAAAGAAAGTTATTTTTCTTGTTTTTCAAAACTATCTGTTTAGCTGTATTATATTCTGTAGGTTTTTTTAAAAACTGTCCTTCTGAATTTTGCATTAATTTTGCCAATTTTGTGTGAAAATAAAGAATCTCACTATTTTTATGTCACCTGGAAAATTTCCAGCTCTAAGACTTTTTGTAATACGTTTATCACTACATGATATGAATTCAGTGTTTTTAATAAGTTAGACTGTTTCTCACCTACAAGAATAGAAACTTTCATGAGACTGGAGCAACTGTCTAGGGTTAACCACGTACCCACTTTCTACTAAGCCAGTTGAAAGAGGGGTAGGGAAATACTGTGCTTTCATTCAGCAATCTAAAGACTACATTTCTAAAGGCGTAATAACTGAATAAAAAAGTGTTTGCTTAGCTGAGTTCTGTTTTGTTGAGGAGATGACAGTCTCATTTGTTTAGCAAGGGGTTAAACAAAACCTAATCCTTTAGGCTTACTTCGAAAGGTGGTTATCTTTCCAGCAAGAGAGAGCATTGTTTGCTTTTGCCAGAAACAGTTCCTTAAATCGTTATGTTCTCTAAAAGAATAAACTTACTAGGAAGAGGAAAAATATCATTGGCATAAGCACTGTCTTTAAAAGATTCAAAAAATTAATGAAAGTTCTTTCCTTTATATATAACAAGCATAGGCATTTTGCATGATGTAAACTGTATTAAAGCTTTTTGTGAAGAGATTATTTTTTGTGTGACAAGTGCTCCAATAGAAGTATCAGAAGTTATGGAAAACGGAACAGTAATATGGTTGGCTCACATTAATTACATTTATTCAGATGAAATACTATTCCACTGTACTCTTCAGGACAAGCAGAGAAAATACCAAAACCTTTTTTAGCCAGCATTTATCTATTTCAATTATTTTTGACAGTGTGTATTGCATGTGTGCTTTAGCTACAGTGCCTTTGTATCGACAGTTGGTAGCACAAGCCTTTTAAAGCACAAAGGGTAGCAGTACTTCAGCCAATCTGTGATAAAAGGGAAAAAATGAAATCACTATGGAAACTGCAGGAAGAATCTAAAAGCTTTCTTTATAAAGTAAACGTCTGATGTTTGTGTCTGCGGGGGCAAAAAATTCATAAATCTGTACGATGCTATCATTTCTGATTTGTTATCACAGTAAATGCCAAGTCTAAGCAGTCTGACCTTAGCCTTATTAAGTGCTTTCTTTTCAGATACAGTTATTATTTGACAATAGAGAGACTGCAGTGCTGCAAGAGGGAAAACTAATATATTTAAAGTGTGTGTGTGTCTGTGTGTCTGTGTGCGCCTGTGTGCATGTATATATATATATAACTAACCCCTCTTTTTTCCCCGTGAAGCTTATGGAGTTGGGAAGGCTGAACGTGGGAACTCAGGGACTACTATTCTGAGCACAATTGAGAAAACTATGTTTTGTCCCATTGCATGTGCCTGTCTTTGATCTCAAATTGAAAATCTCTGTGCTTCTTCCTCCAATCCTAAAGCAAAGAAAGAAACCTCTCTCCTCTCAGCATATAGGGCCTCCACGACTGAAAAATGAAGGTGACTGTAAGAGCACTGATGAACCTGTTTGGACAACAGACAGCAACAAATACCTGTCTCGGTGGAGGAGTTTAAGAGCACTGAAGAGATCCTCAGACAGTACAGAATATCTTGGCTCACACAGGCCACTCTCTTTATCTCAAAACAATACCAGCCAAGCTCCTCTGTACCTACAACTGAAGAGCTGCAGGAACAGGAGGACAAGAACCAGCACAGCTTTTAAATTTGAATCTCCTTGTCTTATTTAAAAGAAAGAAAAAAAAAGAAAAAAGAAAAAAGACATGCATTCTAAGCAAGAGAAGGTATCTGGTAAGTATTTTTACTGTATTTGGTTGCTTTAGCTTGAAGATTATTTTTAGTTATATGTGTCTGCTATAAACAGGGTTAGAGCTTGTATGAGTGTGGGTTTTTGTAATTATTTTAATGATGGAAAAATTCAATGCCCTTTTTTTGCATTTCCAACTTTGATAGCTTTTGGTTTTCTTTGTTTTGTTGCTCTGCTGTAATTTGCAGTCTGATGTTTCAAGACACTCAAAAGAGCCCTGTTGTTCCTAGGCTCTTTGAATATAAACATGCCCAGTGGTAATACATGTTATTGTATACTATATATATACACAATAACAGGCTTTAATATTTGTTTTAGTATGGCAGTTTTAAAATAAACTGATAATGACCCAAGCCAGGTAAGTACTTTCCAACTGTTTCAAGCTCTCAAAACAGTGTGAATGTTTTAACTCTTATTGAACAAGTTTATATATGAAGATTTAATCTATGACAGACAACAGCATGAAATTATTTGGCTATAAATGTCAGAGGCCAGAAGAATTCTTGATTATATTCAGATTTCATGGTACACTGGTGAATACTACTACAGTGTGTGTTTATGTTATTAACAGTAAAGATTTCAGGTTAACAGTAGCAAAACAGAGACAATACAATTCTTGCAAAAGCAGGTCAGTCTTTCAGTAATAAATATAAATCCTAAAAAAGATATAGTTTGACATATTGACTTCATTGCAGTTTTTAATACATATAATGAAAACCAATTATCTGTGGAGAAAATTTCACTTTGTGGAATGGAATTAAATTGCTTTTTAAAGGCTTCCTTAAACAGCACTAGCTGGAGGGAAGTCCAATAACATTTTAAGCTCAGGATTGTAATGACTTTGCTACATTAATAAATCGTGTTGTATTTTGACTTTTATCAAAAGATTCCAAGGAAGAAAACTATACATGGCAGGTTGAGAGGGAAGTCCTGACTGGTTTTTCTCCATCCAGCTACTTACGGCCCTTCAAAACCAGCAGTTCCTGTGGATCAGCACTCAGAGCGGTAGGTCTAAATCCATCTAAACTGATGAAAACAATTGATAAATATAAATTCCTTCTAACAAGTTAATTGTCAAACTGAAATATATGTAATGTAGTCTGGCTGCTGGAACCACTGTTCTTAAGGAACCAAGGGGAAAAATTCTATTCATGTTCACCACATTTGGGGGAGGGGGATGATGATTTGGGGGTTTAGGGTGTTTTTTGTGGGTTTTTTGGGCTGTGTTTTTGTTGTTTTGTTTTGTTTTTTAATAAGGAAATATCTCATGGAACTGGGTACAAGATTTTTATTTTTCAAAAGTAAACTTTTGGAAAAGAGATGGTTTAATTTACCCAACAATGTGTGAATATGCCCTATTGCTGTAATTCAGGTACTGCCAGTTAGCTAGGTAAGTGTTTGAGCTCAGTGTTGGATGGACGGAGGTTTTGTAAAGTATGTATTTGGGATTCAGAATCTGAAACTTTACAAAAAGAAAAGCATTTATTTAAACAGTGGTTTGGTCTGCTGATGTTAGCTCTAAAGTAACCCAAGGAGGAAAAAAAAGATGTCAGCTTCTACTAGTTTTTCCCAATGGATCACGTATCAAAAGTGTAATCTGTAAGAGGAACGTGAACTGGTGAAATGTACCTCTGATGCCAGTTTCCTATGTTATTATGTAGAATGTTTGTAATTATCTTGCTGAGTCTTAATCCCTGACATTTACTTTCACAAAGCATCTAGTGGAGAATGCAATACCCCAATTATGTTTCTGTGAAAGAGTTGAGGAGAAAAAAAAGTTGTGCTCCTCAGCACAGCATTTTAAAGAAAAGCTATTTCCTTAATAGTATATATATCAAATTTTGGGAAGGCTGAGAATACTTTATCAACTGTAATTCCTGGTTGTTTTATATCACAGTGTGCAAACATAGTTGAGCATATGTTAATTGTAAGTTCTTTTTGAAACTGTGTGCTGTACTTTCCTACATCCTAAGCAAAACAGGCACGGTCTAAATGTTTTTATATCTTTATGTTTGCTATCTTATGTTTATAAGTATTTTATGAGATAAATAAAGGCTGGTTACCACATTTTAAATAAATATAATTTGTTATTTTAAAAAATCAGTACTTTCTCATATGACATTTTACAGTAGCTTTTATATTAAGGAAATGAAGATCAGGAATAACAGTGAGTTAAATTCGAACTGCAGTTCATAAAGTTCTCCTCATGTTATATTCTTTAACTTAGGGATCTAGCCACAAACAATGTAAAGTTGTAAAACTGATTTCTGATCACAAGGAGAGCTTACTTTTTAAAGATATGTTTGTCTACAAACTGAGGCAAAAGGTTAATTAAGGTTACATACTTTTACTACATTATGTTCATTTCACCTCTATAACAGTTACTGAAACAAAGTTCTTTTTTTTCATCTGGTATGAGTAGTTTCTAAATGCAAAGCTATTTACTAAGAATCATTAAAGTGGAATCTCTGAAGGAAAATGGATAAGTGATACTGGTATGTGGCTTTGTTCACCAAATTGGGGCTGTGTGGCTTAGCTGGAAGAAATTACTCCAGCAGTCTGTTCTCAAGCACGATGGTCAGGTACACGGTTATTGTACAGGACATACCTGTTTTCTTTATGCTGTTCTTTTGGGAAATCGGTTCAAACTGTTCAAGTATCCTATGGTACATGAGATGAGATATCCAATGTTCCCGTCATGCCTGCTCTTATCAAATGAGCTGTACAATTAAAAAAAAAAAAAAAAAGAAAGATTTTTTTTTTCCCCTTTAAGCAGTCTTCTTTTCCTCCCCCCTCTGTACTTGTGTGGTTTTTGTTGTTAAAAAAAGAAAAAGAAAAAATTAATTAGCACCAATCAGTATAAACAAACATCACCCTTTACATAGTTTGTACTGTATAGCAAGGCATCTGTTACTGGTGACTTGCAGTAGATTGGTAAGAGCAGCCATCTTCCTGCTCAAACGCAACTCCAGAGAGTGCAGGAAGTCTTTGGACAGAATACTTAGCTCCACTCTTGTCTCAAAACCTGAAGAAAGTTGCGTCCTTAATGGATGCTTAATGGTACAGCTCTGACATGATCTCGCTGCAGAAAGTCTTCCTTTTCGTTCTCCCATGAACTGATTTTTTAATTCTGTGTTGTTTTTGATTGCCATGTGAATTTGTATAGATACCCAGCTAGCAGCTGATGAGGACATACCAGGATAACTTGGTGCTGGAAGACATGTGGGAAGCTCAGTTCAGGGTGAAATATCCCAGAATATTATGCTGAATGAGGCCTAACCAGAAGCTGAAATCAAATATGAGATATGCTCAGGATATGCTCAGGAGCTTGTCACATGGTCCTCCGATGGGCTTCAGACCACTCTTTTCCCAGAGTGGTGCCACTGGACTCCATATTGCAGTGGTATACGTGTGCTGGGTAGGGTAGGCATTACCCAGCAGTAATGTATACTCCACTGCCCTTCAAGGTTAGGACTTCATGGCAGATTCTCACTTGCAAGGTGTTCGCATATCTCCTGCACACTCTACACCAGCATCAGAAGATCTGCCTGGCATATATCTCCTCAGCGATTTTTAATTGCATTTTTGGGTTTAGTGGCAATAGTTTGTTACCAGTTTGCTCAAAACACAAAGAAAATCAGTGCAGAATGTTTCAGAATTTGTAATAAATTAATATTTTTATCTAAGAACACTATTAATTCATACATATTTTTATAATTGAAAGCTTTTTTCCTACCTAACACCAGACATTTACACAAGCTGATAATAAAAAGTACAATTTTATGTATATTTTATGTATATGTATATATACAAATGAATATTTCTGTCTTTAAGGACCGATATTGCAGTTGACATGAATAAGTTACTCTGAAATTAAACAGCAGTAGGGTTTGTGAATGCATAGTCCTTTTTTTAAAAAAAAAACCACATTAGGTAGTCTAGAGGTATTCTGCTACACAGGGTGCGTTACACTGAGGAACACTGATTTGTGTTCCTGTTTGTTCATTTCCTTGCTGCACTGGAAGAATTTTGAAAGGCACTGGGTGCCTGGCATTTTTGTAGGAGTGTAATAAAATTCTTAAACATGCAGAAAAGATTGCTTTGAAACACTAAAGTGACCATTGGCAACTTTCTAAACAAATCACATGCAATTTTTTAACATGTTGTTTGGAAGTTACTGATAAAATGATTATTTTTGTAATGAGTAGGGAGGCTTCTCTGAGTGGATAGGTTCTGCCAGGTTAGAATATTGGTTTTGACATCATGTCTCTAATTTTCACTTGTGTTAGCACTCAGAAAATTTTAAAAACCCCCTGTATTTTATAAATCTGATATTATTGCTATATGAAAAGTCTTCTTGTAATCTCTAACCCTTACACCTTAAAATTTGCTTGAAACAATCCAACCAACCCACCCACCCATGCACATAAACATCCTGCTGCAATGTGCTTGAAATGAAGTTGAGTGGCTTAAACACAAGAAAGGAAAAAAAGTGTTTGAAAGCTGAAGTATATACCTGAGCTGAACTTAGACAATATTTATACAGAATGCAGAATCATTAGCTTTTCATATAATAACACATTACTTCCTAAAAGTCAGACACATAGTGTAAATGTCAGGATGTTTTCTCTAACAACTTCATTGACTGCATCTTTCTGAATAAATTCTTAAGCTCCATGTCATATAAAATAAAAAAAAACCCCAAACATCTTTTTGCACAAGTAAAATTTCCTTATTGAAATATATAACTGCTGCGAGACTGAAATGAGCATCTGCTTCTTCTTATGCCAAGTAATTAGCTATCTACCGACTTGCTCTAGCACAGTTTTCTGTCAGAGACGCTAACTTCATTTCCAGTCAACACCGAAAACTGATTTCTGGTGGAAAAACTGCTAAACATTTGCACTACATTGCTCTCTTCCTTAATAATGAGAATATTTCATCAAAGATGTATGTTATCTATTCAGACTGTTTTATTTCACCATGAATGTTGAGAATTCAGAGGCAGGAAGCACAGGAGTTATTTACCTTACAGAATTGGAATCCTGTTTTATGCTGAAGTGTTCTATTGCTGTGTTGTCCAACAGCAGACTAGATGAGATTTCAAAATTAAAATCAATACTCCTAAATTTGCATAGGATTACTGCCTATGTACATGAAACCTGAAACATATTTCTTAACAAAACCAGAACAATTTACAGGTCTCTTTTTTTTTTTTTTCTGCTTTCCCTACCCCTCCCTCTCCAGAGCAAAAGGAGATCTTTGTAAAAAAGTAAAGCGCTAGTAAATAAAGAGTTAAGCTGAAGGCAGGCTCACTGGTTTGTTGAGATCTGTCAGAGTCTGAGTGGCTGGCTACATATCTGTCTCAGGAACAATAGCTACCTGTATTCTGCACGGACTGCTGGGCAGGCACTAGCAATCTGGGGAAGGTCTGCCTCTGTTAAAGGCTCTTTAGTGGGAATCCCTAATGACAGCCCTACTTCTCATTGGGGGGAGGAAGGGCGGGAGGGGAGAGAAATCTTGCCTACTCTGTTGATGAGGGACAGAGCTTTGATCGCTTTTGTTCAGCCTTGACTTGGCCTGAGGTTTAGGTTCCCAGTCCTGAAGTCAGCAGGCTCTCTTTTCTCACACACGCACGCATACACACTCACACACACCCCTTTGCTGGTCTGTGCAGGCAGATTAGTGTCACAGCTGTAACTGAGGCACAGAGCAATAAACATAGCAGAACCAATCTCCATGGTGGCAAGAGGGGGCACTGGAGGTGACAACAATGGAGAAGGATCTTTCTTCTGACAAGTTTTAGGTAAGAGAGAATATTTATACCCTCAGCCAAGTATTTTATAGCCTTCTAAATAAGTTTGAAATTGTTAGGTTGCAAACATGCCTTGTTATAGAAATATTTTAGTTTGCTGCCGTATCCAGGCTGTTACTAGCTTTTAAACCTGTAATTGCCATGCTTTGTATTACAAGAATGTTTGCAGAAAGCAGGCAGTGTTTTTCCATGGAAGTGGTGGCTACTATAGTTACGTTCTTAAAAATATAACATTTCTAACATTTGCATTTTTAAAATTAACCATGAAGCTTCGTTTTGGCCATGTTAAAATTATGCTTAGCTATAAATATCCATATCCAATAAAATGTTGTGTAGCTCATAGCACATGCAAGATTAAACTGGGCTCCCTCAACCCTAGTTTGTAATTATTTTTACACCCTTAACTACACTGGGGTCAGAGAGTTTTAAAAATTAATGAGATTCCCTGCTGAGTTCAAATAGTATAATCTACATGAGTTGTTGCTGCAGAGGGCTGAAATTATTTCTGCATATTTTTGATTAGGTGTAGAATATTTGTTTCGATATATTGCTTTCAAACACTTTCCTCTAAATGTCAGTTTATGTAAACTGCATTAGGAAGGGAATGACGATCTGTTTTTAATAATGACAAACTGAGTGCAGGAGATACAGGGCGTACGGTGACAATACAACGCAAACATTTGCTGGATACGTTTTCTGATTTCATGTGTTAGATCTGCGTTAGATTCCTGCAGCTGCGATCAGCTTCACCTATTTACAAATAACTACTGTTCGAGGGAGAGGAAAAACAGCAATACCTAATGCTTTGTGTGAGATTGGAGTAATAGGTTACCGATATGTTTGGAATGTTAAAAAGAATTGTTGGAGTAGTTGAAAATATATATAAAAGAGAATAGCAACAGTGCGAAAACAGGCAGTAAAAATGAAATAATGTCCTATCATTTTTCCTGGAAATGCTAGACAGATAGTATCATCAGTGCTCCTGGAAAGTAGAATTTGCTGAATATCCTCAAATGGAAGGACTGGAAAGGAAAGGGGGAGGGAGCTGTTTACTATGAAATTTCCATATTGAAATAATGACAAAGTTTCTTACTGCAAGATTTAAGACATTGTTTATTATTTGTTATAAACTACAGTGCATTATATTTAAATGGTAAGCATTTTAAAGCTGAATACAGCGTAATCAGTGCTAAAGACGCGTTATACTCAGTACTCCATTTGCAACACCCAGTCTGAGCTTCCTGTGATATATTGTTATGTAAATATGGTGCAGCAAGGGAAAGCAGCACTATGGAGATTCAATTTACTTTGAAAGTTGTTCATTATGGAAAGGATGAATGTTATTTATTTGATGTGAATCAAAGGCTAGAAATGACTTTTTCACTGTGAAGTCTATTGTGATGGGTGCAGTATGATCTAATCTTTTTAATTTTGGCTTTCACGCCAGTGGAGATGAAAAGAGATCTGAGCTCGTTTATTGGTTGCTAAGTCTTACTGGAGGCCTAAGTACCATTCTTGGTTGCTATGGCCAATCTGACCTCAATCTATGCAGTTTTAGGGACTTAAGCAATCCCTTTTTTATTTAGGAGCATGTACCTTGATTTATGTCCAAAATTGTGCCTGAATGTCTTTGTCTACAAGTGATAAATGGTGGTGTACAATTCATCAGTTCTTACAAGTAAACACTGCTGTCCCACTAAAAATATGTTTTGTTCTGAGTTAATGGTATGGAACAAGCCAGTCTCCACAAACAGCTATCTTTTATTGTAGAGAGCCACTGAAACTTGGAGCAAAGTGAAGGAAATTGGCATTCATCTTCTCTGCCATTAGCATTTCATTTGTGCTCTCTGCAGATGAGACTGTATGTCAATTGACAATGAAAGGCTAGCGTTGTGCTTCCCCGCTTGAATATATAATTGATCGATTATTAATTTATTTATTCTGCACAGATATTAAAAAGTCAGGGACACTATTTTTTATGCTGTTTGCCTGCCACTTCATTATTATTAACTGTAAAAGTATTTGCAGTCAAATAAACTGTGACTTGGCTGTAGGAAATTCCCAGTTTCTTAGGCAAGTTCCTTGTATTCAGGTAGTATCAGATATTTGTTACTACCAGACATGTACTACTTGCATGGTTCTTAATGGTGCTTAGTCTTTCACATATATCACAACTCCTTTCAGTGGGAGCTGTTCTAAGAGGTAATTGAGAATATAAAGTGGTTTTTATAATACGAACAGTAATAATTTTGTTGAGTTAAAATTGCTGGTAGTCATTCAGGTTGTACATACACTGAGGAAATACTATACTACATGCACAATAGCAGAAGCAAAATCTTTTGCAGGTTTGTTTTGTGGTTGTTTTGTTTGTTTTGTTGTGTGGTTTTTTTTTTAATAGAGTAATAATAAATAAAACTATATGGAGCTGGATGTTAATATGGGTTCTACTAAATTGGCTACCATAGATTTACTAGTCCATAGAGGGAAAAGTCAGATGAATTGTTGATCTTTGTACTTAACACTGTTATACATGCATTGCTTAAAAAAAGCCCAACTTCTCTTTAAAAATGTAAGGAATAGCTTGCTCTAATAGAGTTCAGTATAGCTATGCACATGTGGAGAAAATATAATTCTTCAATTCTATGTATGTTTAAACTTGAACTAAAAGTAGTATTTCCTGAAGCTTGATTTTTTCATAGGTTATTTTCAATAGGCTGCAGTGAGCCTTAGTATTTTAATTGAGCCCATTGAGCCAATTTTCAGTCTTCCTGAGGTGAATTTTAAAAATTTGAATCTACAGTGGTGACAGATTTTCCCAGTATACTCTGTAGATGATAATTGCTACTGGAATAAATTCTCAAAGAGATAGAATTTACAAAGGTTTCTGGAACTACTGAGCTGCTTTTCAGTGTCAGATTGATAGCAGAATTTGCAGAGGCAGTTCCTTGGGGTTAGTTCACAATAGTGCTGCTGCTTCAGGGCTTTTAAGAATAACAGTTATTAGTAGCTATTGCTAAAAATGGCCTGAGATGCTAGTTACAGAGCTAACCTGGATGTTTTTGTAAAGGTCCTTTGTGATATTCCAGTGTTCATATATGGGCTACTTTATACAATAAGAAACTGTTAAACCAGTCCTGCACACTTGGGCGTAGACTTTTTGATATATATTTTTTTAAAAAATTTAAGCACTACCAAGGAAAATCACTTTGCTTTTTTGAAGTGTTTTCGAAAGAGAAATGTCTTAGAAAAACATTTTAAAATACTAATCGGCAGTAACTTACTGTGACTATCATATTTCAGTGTTCACTATTTGTTTCTACAAATATAAGGAAGACATAGCTACTTTGATATCATGAAAAATTTTAATTTGATATCACAGTGATTAAAGAAGCTTTGTTGAAGGGTGTGTATCTTCGATCTTTTTCACACCTGTATTTAAGTTAACTGATTTCTGCACACATAGGCAGAAATTGGTTTGTAGGATCAAGACACACAGTATGTCCTTATTCTTGTTCTTGTTACATTTTGGTCTTCTAAAATGCAAGTATAATCATTGAAGTACTTGCTTCAGAGCTCCAGAATTCTATTTAAAAGACGAGAATAACAGACATTACGTCTTCATATTTCAGTAATGCATAATACAACAGTGTTGACTAACTGGCAAAAATGTTACCACCACCTCAGTGGCGTACAAAAGTGAGAGAAAAAAAGCCATCGTTGCATTTTTTAAGACTCCCTTCAGCTTATGAAACAAGTTTCCTTTACTAGTATTGAAGTTTTAATTTCTGTTGCAGGCTTTCCATTTATGAGATTTAGCATTCATCAAATTGCAAATTGTTGCGAGAAAATATGAAATATTTATAAGCTTATTTTAATTAGTGGTCATCTGTGAATAAAGCTAATCATTATTCTTTCTTCTCAACAGCTGTGTTATCAGCTAATTTATAGTCCAGGTTTTGAAGTAAAGGTATAACCTTTGAAATACAGGTTCAAGCTATACCTCAAAAGGTGTAACAGGAGAAACCTGTATTATTGCTGTTTAAAATGCATGATTTTGTATGTAATCTTTCTGATAATGTACATATTTTGGATATATGGACTCTTTAACAATATTAACTGATATTTCTTATCTTTTGGAAGAGAAGGAGAAGAGTAAATTGTAATACAATGTGTAAATCTGTGCATAACCATAAATCTTAGGGTTTTTTCCCCTCCCTCATGTTTTTCATGAGATGTATGCATGTTCTCTCACATGTACCCGGCGTGAGCAAGCTGTGACATGTAAAACAATTCCCATGACTGTTTCAACTTTGGATGAAGCCAAAACTGTGTATGAATAAATTTCTGGAAGGTACATGGTTTTGACTAAGGTATTTTTACACCATGCCAGGTTACAGTAAGTCATCCACAGGTAAAGCAGCACAGAGGAATTATAAACTAAAGATTTAATTTAATTTTTTGGCCTTTGAATTTTCTGGCAGCTTTGGCACAGATCACGTGTTGGGGACACCAAATGAGGTAGTTCCCAGATGAGGTCTGGCTTACCCTGCCTGCTCTTGCCCCTGGCCAGAAGAGGTGAGTGAGATATCAGTGGTTCCTTGGAGAAAATACTCTTGGCTCCTGTTCCCTGCACATGGGACAACTGAGTCATCCCCTGAGCACAGGCTGGGGGCAGTCCTCTCTAACAAGCGAACACCATGTATTTGTCTCTATCACTGTTGCTGTTTCTCATCAGAAATGCATTTGCATTTACCTAATTGATCCAAGGCTCCTAATTTATTCTTACTAATTTCCTTGTGTAATTTGCCATATTTCAGTAATTTGCCATATTTCAGGCTTTCTGTGGGACTTTATGTTCTTGTCTCTCTCTTGAGATGTGTCATTGTCTAAAGTCTCGTGGAGGGTGTAACCTCAGTCTGGGTGACTCAGGTGGTTTTTATTTTATGTGCAGAGGAGGACTTTTAAGCTTGATGCTGAATGATAATAGCACAAACCCTTTTAACATCTGATGGCTGATCCAGGTACCATCACTATGTCACCCCTCTTCTCCACTGGACATCTTTCCCGTCTTTACTATTGTCTGTATATCACTTTGCAGGCTGAAGATGCCTGCGAACAAAGTAGTTTGGATAAAATAAGCCATTATTCAGTAACAGTCTTCCTCTACACTTAATGATCTAGGGGTCCTATAAAAAAAAGAAAAAAGGTAGTTGTATAACTAAGTGCATCATCCTAAGGTCCAATTCTGAATTGATGATCAGCCTTAATTTTGATACATTTCCTATTATTTGTTTGATAAATTTGCATCCTCTATCATAATCTGTAAAATTAATTTCTGTGTGTGTTTATATGTATAGTGTGTCTGTGTGGTCAATTTACGGTTTGTTAGAATTACAGCTTTGAATAGCATCCATTTTCTTGAAATAAAGTGGCACCCAGAGTAAACCCTCAAGGTTGTCTGAATATTGTTTCCCGTATTGTTTTGTTCCCTGTAAATCAATAGATTCTGCCAAAGCCTGGCTGAGGGAGAACAGTTCACTTTGTCTCTATCAATTTCATTCTCTTCAATCAACCCTATGATACTATTGACCAATTATATCAAATATTTTCATAATATACGGGGTGATTATCATTCTCTCTGCCAAGTGCAAGGAAGTAGTAGTTACCATCCATTCGGCTGGAGATCTTTTGGGCCAGCTGCTCGGTAATTTGACTCTGCTTGAATTGTGGGCTTATCTGCCCTCCACTAAACTAAATACCTCTCTAAAGGGTACATATGCAGATGGTTACGGGGAATCACTGGACACAAGATCGCCTCCTTAGTGGCACAGTGGTTGTGTGCATGAAGGAGCAAGCAGGAGCCTTTGAAACAGCTTAGCTGACCTGGGCCAGCGATGCCACTGAAAGCGCCGGTCCTGCCTCCTCTATGTGGTAGAAAGGACTTCTACAGCTTGCTGATCAACAGAAAACTAATCTTTCTTTTCTTTTCTTTTCTTTTCTTTTCTTTTCTTTTCTTTTCTTTTCTTTTCTTTTCTTTTCTTTTCTTTTCTTTTCTTTTCTTTTCTTTTCTTTTCTTTTCTTTTCTTTTCTTTTCTTTTCTTTTCTTTTCTTTTCCTGGTAGGGTTAGTTTTCAGACAGATCAATCACCTGATCCAGCTGACTGCATGGCTGCTCATGCCCCGGTGTCAGGACAGAGAGGCAGCTGTAGGGCAGCACAAGGCTGGATAGGGCAGGATGACCCTTGTGGCAGCGGCAGTGCTGGGGCTCCAGTGGGAGCTAAAATGGAGTTTGTGGAAAAGCAGCCCTGGCACACCTCCTTGTCCCTTTTGCTCCTGCACTTTCTGGAGCAAAAGCCACCTGCTTTGGTGATTTCGAGTGTCAAACAGCGTTGTGATTAGGACGCTTTTCTTCTCTGCACTTGCATCTTGAAAGCGATCTGATATGGTGTTTCTTCCTCCAGATTGGTAACATTATTTCTTGCAAAAAAACCATTTGAATCAGTCTGTAGGTCGGTCTCTTAGGCAAAGATATTTTTTTTCCCCCTTACACCAGAATGAGGATGGAGACCCCTTTGAATTCCAGATTAAATTCTCAATGTTCTCAGTGTGCTATCCTGTGATTAAATCGCAAGTGCGCTCCTAAAATTGATAAGTTACATCTTCCAGAGGTGTTTCTTACCTCTGCGCGTTTTTCTTTAGCTCATCAAGGTATTTTTTTAGCCCATCAAGGTATTTCCTTCAGCTTCTTTTGCTTTGATTCAGTCTGCTGCTATTCATTACATGGGTTCCAGCCCTCTCCTTTAAACAGGTCATCTTTATGTTCAATGGCAGCCATCATCTTCCTTGGGGCTTGCAGCATTAGAAAATGGTGGCAGTGTATTCATTGCTGATGGCATTGATTTAAATCTGTAGAAATCAATTTTTGCAATGTTATTCTCAGCTTTTGGCATCAAATATTTAAATTTTGCAATACCAGCTAGACTATATAGGCAGCAACGTGATCTCTACAAATAACTTGTGCAGCAATCTTATTTTCATTACTGTTTAATATCTTCTTAAAAATCTTAATTCCTGCCTTTGCATCTGGGAATGGAGAACTGAGGCCTCCAAGACTTTTACTTGGCCATCATCTGGAAACTGGAGATTTAAAAAATGAACTCTATATTGGAGACTGAATCAGCCTTGATTTTGCTATTTATCCGTCGAATTAACCTTGGTTTCTGTCGCTGCTTATATATGGCAAATTGAAAGAGAGTGAGTAGGGTTTGGGTATGGGAAGTTTCTCTGTCAAATGAAACAATCAGCTTGGTGTGTCTTGGTAGGGTTGTTGCATTGAACAGGTGGGAACTGTACTGTCCTGTACCAGGAACACTGATTTGAGTAGACTGTACTCTTCTTTCTATGATGAGAACTCAAATTCGCACTTAACATTCAGTGAAATGCAACAGACATTAAAAAAAATAATAAATCCATAATTCTATTATTGACCCATAAATTATACCTTTGAAAAGTTTTATTGGAAAACAGATTATTTACTAATACGTTGAAGTGCACTATTTTAGAAAATTGGTTTCTAGAAGAAGAAACTATTAAGTGTCTTGGACACAAAATTTTGCTAACATAACTAGATGTACACTGATACTGTAGAAAATAACAGTCTTCCTGAGAAGTAACTTGCGATCACTGCTGTCTGCATTTAGCGTATTGGTTCAAAACTATCATTGCCCAAACGGACAATTTTCCTTTCAGTTCATCACCTTCATGCCCATGAAATTCACTTAAAAGCTACTATTTGTCCTTATACATTCTTTATGTTTAGAAATCCTTCACAAATCTAGGTACAATAAAAGCTAGTAACACAAATGCATTCTTACACCATTGTACACATTTGGATTGCCAGTTTGCTTTAGCATTTCATTGAAAACAATAGATAAGAAGTATCTGTAACTTACACATTGTGGGTGTATATTCATATAGTTAATTTGCATGTTAATCATGTTTATTGTGTATTGTGTAACCTCTAGACCTACCCACACCCACCAAAACTTCAAATCTGTTCTGTAATGCATGGTTTGATTTTTCAGTAAGTACATATTTCATGTAGAGGTTGAGGCTTTAATACATTGGGAAAATAACTTAAAAATCAATCCTATTGCTTCTGGATTGTCAGGAGATCTGGCACACTGTGAGAACATCTCTTGAACAGAAACTATCTGCCAGCCCTAATAGGTACAAAGAGGAGGAATCATGTTCAGTTATTATTGCAGTACTTCTCAGACATGTAAGGATAGTCCCTCCTCTCTCTGGATTTCCACAGGATAGGTTTTGCCACCTCTTACTCAGCATTGAATATTTCCATAGGCTCCCTCATTGTTAGCAAGTTGGTAGCAGTCTTTATTGTGTTTTTGTTTCCATAACCCACTTCTCCCTATCAGGGTGTGCTTGAGAGGTGGGATTTATTTTAAGAACACTTTGCTCGAACTGAAATGAGATTAACTGGCATTGGCAAGGGAAGCCATGCTGAGAGACTGTCTCACTGGACATACCTGTTCATTTTGATGAAGGAATTCACCATCTTGGGAATTTTAGTAGTCCCCTTGGACAGTCTGTAGTGAGTAGTACCTTCTCTTGCATTTGACTAGTCAGTTTTGGTCACCTGTTGTTGACTCATAGTTCTTATATCAAAATGTCACTTTTTTTGTGTATTCCAATTGGGATAAAGGTGATGGAGAAGTTGCAGCAGCTTAAAACAATAATGTAGCTGATTATTCATTTGTAGACCATTTAAATAAATAAATTATTTGCCAGTAACTTCTCTCTATAAAACAAGTGATTGACACTAGAACTAGTGTTCATCTACCTAGATGAACTAATTAAAGTAGACAAATGCCATGGACAAATGGCTTTCCAAGTGTTTTTTTCCACAGTACAGGTGTTGATACAATATTCTGAATATTCAGACTGATTTATTTTTCTTTTTTTTTTTAATGAATGACACTGTCCACTACACTTTTCTAGAAGCAGAGAAAAGGGAGCAAGAATTTGAGAAGTCCCCCTTTTTAGCAGCCAGATGGCTTTTGCAGTACTGGTTATGTAGATAAATAGCCCTCTATTTCACTAATTTTTCAACTTTTGTGGGTTTTAGTTTATGAGGACTGTGGTGTGTCTTTCATCCCAGTCCATGTATGTATCTGCCCAGGGGGGGTGTAGGACAGGGAAACAGCTGGGATTTGGATCAGCCTTCTGCCTCAATCTATGCAATATGGTAGAGGTGACTTCACCGTTTTATATACATGGTCTCCATGTGATGGGAGGTCAACAACATGGACTTCTGCACTGAAGCGTCGCTGCCATTATCCTCTGCCGGCTTGCCCAGCCAGGTTTGGCATCGACTGAATCTGAAGACTTCAGGATAGTGAGGCAGGCAATGCTGCTGTTCGGTTTCTATGGAAACAGAAGTGGCAGATGAGAGGCAACTAATAAGAGCTCAACTCAGCCAGCTCCTGGATGGTGATTTAAAAATACAGACTTTTAAAAATAACCCTTTACCTTATTTCCCCCCACCTAATCTTTGTTTCTGAAGAAAGGGATCAGAAAGGCAGTGGGTTGCTAGCAGTAATGAATGAGAGCTCTCACTCACCACTTTCATCTGTTGGCTGTCATGCAAGAGCTGTAAGTAGCAGTTTACCAAAACTGGCTGCAGGCTTATAAAGTGTGTAGTAATTGTAATTTTGGACTAGAAGAGAACGTGAAATGCATTTTAAAGGTGTTCTTCCACTCCTGTTTTCATTCTTTTGAATGCAATGACTTCAAGAATGGCACAAAGGCACTTTCTAAATCATGAATTTACACTAGATATTAATTCTGGCAGAATGTATATGTATTGTACTGCTTGCAAAATACTGTTTGGTATTCTGTACCCATATTGCAAACAGGATCTAGGTCTGTTATTCCTTTTAATCTGTTTCCTTTCTCTTCATCCTTCCCAGCATTGTCCCTACATTGGCAAGTTTAATTTTGTAGACCCACAATGCTGCAAGAAAAAATTTGTGAAGTTTTTTCCAAGAAGGATCTTAGAGGAAGGTTATTATGTATTAGTTAAAAACGTTTTCTTTAAATTGCTTAGGTATTTTTTTCCCTCAAAGGGTTTAGGAGGTGGAAAATCATGATTGTACCAACTTGTTAGATAAAATTGAAAACTGATACAATAGGTCATAGTTGGCATTAAGGCTGAATTTAGTGCATTCAATCTCATGCTGGATTGATTTTTGCTGTTGTTATGTTAATGTGACTCTAGATGCTTGTACTAACTTTTAGAATACAAGAACTAGATCAGATTGTAACTCAACTTCTTAATGTTTTAAGATCTGTTGAGAATATATATATATATAAAAAAAAGAAATAGAGACACTCAAGAGAGGTAGAGCTCCATGTCTTAGTGCTATGTGTCAGTTCCCATCCGTGCACATACTAAACCAGAATGAGGTAACTAACTAGCTGATGTCCTTGTACATCTGTGTGCCTCTCCTCAGATTCAGCTGTCCTGTCCCTTGGCTGATGGGATCCTGGGAAGACTGGAGCAGAGGGGGTGTGATGCTGCCTTCTCTGTCTTGTTGCATGTGCACAGAAATATTCCCACTCTTCATAGTGTACCTGGAGTCTGATTTGCTTCCCAAGGCCACTTGTGTATCCAATGGGCATGTCTGCAACCACGTGGTGGTGTGCTGCCGCTGGGAAAACTCTCCAGAGAAATGAAGTGGTGGCAAAGATCAGAAATCAACAGTTTGTGGAAACTGGGAGCTCTGTTGGGTGATCTAGATAAAGTTCAGTTCTGTGGCAGGGAATAAACTCCTGCACTTCATGCCTCAGTTAAGAGGCACTTCCAAAATTTTAGAGGAAAAAATCTGCTGGGGGGGGTAAGTGCGGGCAGAAAACAAAGTGGCTGGTTAAGTAGAGGGAGAAAAGTTACTTGGCTGGAAAAGGCCACATGCACAAGGGGGCCATTTAAATGATTTTCTCTGTACATTTAGTAAACATTTTTTTCCTAAAATTTCATATGGAAAATTCAGTTACCTTTAGAAAAAAGTTACCAAAACTGAAGCTTCACTATAGTGTAAACCAAAGGAATTTACTTTGCCTCTAAATGCAAATTGCTGGAGGTTGTGTAAGTTTCCATTACACAGACATTTCAAATTTTCTCAGTCTTTTTGGGGGAGCGGGGAGAGGAAAGGGAATAGGGGAAAGAGTAGCTAAGGCTTATTTTAATTAATAGTGATTTAAGTATGAGCAATTTTCAGCATCTTAGTACTTTTTCCAGAAAAGAAGAGAGTGGTTACTATCTACTGTGAATTTTATTTTTCCCTTTGATGTACTCTGCATTCCTCCTGTTGATTATAATATACTTAACAGTTGTGCTTGCAGACTCGCAGATGTAACACATGCTGATTTGTCCTCCCAGAGGCATGATAGATTTGACATGCAATTTTTGAAATACTGTATTTGTCACTGTTGAAAAGCTTCTAAGACTAAAAACACCATTAATTCATAATAAAACCCCTCAAACCATATCAATTGCTATAGCTTGCTGTGTTTGTACATGTACACAGGTGTAAGTGTAGAATATTGAGAAAAAAAATATTGAGCGTTGCAATGGTGTAGATACCATAATATGTAAAAATACTTTTCAGTAGGTTTTTGCTGCTGTAAAATGATCACTCTGTTCATAATAGCTATTTTTCTCAGCACTATGCTGACAAGGACTTGTTATTTGGAGTATCTCTTAGAGATGCCAGGATAAGAGTAGGGTTACACTGCTGGCAGTATGGAAAGCAGGTTACTTTCCAGGGACAGTCAATGAAATTTAGCCTTGTAAGTGTGGAAGTTCCCCTTGGAATGTGATCAAGGCACTTAAGCACTTTTTAATTTTTATAGCAAATCATAGACTTGCATGGATTGGCTTTTAAATCTTCTACCCAGTGGCAGCAGTGGAAGTGCTGCCAGAAGGATTGGTAGACATACCCATCCATTTGTTGAAAATAACTGAGACTGTATCTAAATCTTGGTGTTCTTAGGGTAGCACCTGTGAGCACAGCCTCTGAGCATGATTTACTAAAATATTATTTTTTCTTTTCTTCTTGTTAACTAGCCCTGCTGGCACGATTTAAGCTTATATATAATATATTTAATGATGTTTAATAATATTTAGACTAGTCCAGCTGGTGTGAGTCACACTAAGGGAAAAAAAGATAACAGTTTTGATATAATTTGCTTAGATACTAGTGCGATAGGTCCGAACACATGCCTGTTCCAGAAATGGAACAGTGTTAACTTATGATGGTGCTATTGCAGGGCACTTTCAGGGTGTGGAGAGAAATTATCAGCATTTTCTCTTAATGTTTCTTTTGGAAGAAAGAGTTAGGAAGCAATTTTACAGCTTTGGTTCTGCTTCTGTGTAGAGGTTTTTTTAATCCCTCCTTATGAGCTTTCCCTCTATTGTTTTACCAGTTTCATTGTTCTTCTGGAATGTTGCCTTCATGCTAGATAGTGCCCTGTGGAGAGAGAGAATCAGAGAGAGGAGGCTTTTAAGTAACTTGAGCTAATCCCATTCATCCCTCAAATTATCCCTGTTCCATAGGGGGCCATATACCCCATGAGTATATGATAGTCATCCATCAGTGTTTCAAGTCTGTAGAGGTTGTTTAAGGCTGAGGTCAGGTTTGTACTTGTATTAAAGAACCAGTGATTCTACAGGTGGAAAGCAACCTGTTAGAAGGTCTGTTTAATCTTTATTTTTTATTTTTTTTCCTCCTTAGGTGGAATTATCTCTTTTTAAATGTTTTTTCTATCTTTTAGCTTTAAATTTTCTCAGAAATGTAGCTTGCAGTGACAGAGAGGACTGGTTCTTAGTTTAACAGATCTCACTAACTGATGGTATTTTCTGCTATTCAATCTAATTTTTTTACCTTTCTTAATGTCATCTCATTAAAACTACCCTATCTTCTGCATCACACTATGTGACTTACTGAATACAGACAAACGTGATCCCTTGGCCATCGGTTCAGACAAAGAAGCTCAGTTAGCATCAGCTCTCTCTAATTTACAGAAATTGTGTCTTATTTTTAAACTTTATCATACTCCATCAATGTCCTTTTCCTCCATTTTATTCATTTTGGTGGGGCTCAGGGGAAACATACTTCACCTCTGAAGTGTTTTTTACCACTTCTGAGCCAGTCTCTGAACTTCCAGCTTTCTTGGGACTGTATATAGCAGTTTTGGGCAGGTTAAACATATGTTAAAATAAAGGAATCAACTAGTAGGTCAGAGGGCTTTCCTAACTGGTTGTTTTAATGCTCACAAGTATTATAGCTCATTTAGATGCAGCCATAACTAGATATTAGCTGTCAGCTCAGAACGAGAGGTACTGAAAGACTCAGGGACCAAAATGCTGTATCAAAATTGACTGCTGGAGTAGTCATGAGTCTCCTGGCAGGACTGTGTTGGGAAAAGAGAGGGAGTTTCTTTGAAGAGGAAGTTTACTGCTGTGTTCATAACAGGATGAACAGGTTGAAATAAGAATTGGGGGNGGAAGAGAAGTCTCTTTCTTTTATGGTACAACAAGTCTGGAGTTTGCTGTCATCACACCAGGATGTGTGAGGAGAAGCAACCAGAGAAGAGCTAGTTAATGTTTCTTCTGGCTGCCCAGGAACAGCAAGTTTTAAAATCCTTCCTGTCAGTGTGAAGCTGGGTTGTGGAACTCAGTGCCAGAGGAAATTAAGGAGGACAAAAGCATAAATGAGTTAAAAATGGAATTAGGAAGGTTCATGGAGGATAGTTTCCATGGTGGCTATGAAACGTAACTGTTCAGATGTAGTTTGCTTATTCAAATTCACTTTAAATCTCCAATTTAACAGAAAGCAGGAGGAATACATCCTACTTTTATACTCTTCCTTAACTGTCTGCTCTGCGCCACGGTCAAGGACAGCAGTCAGGGTACTGGCACGACTATTCTTGCAGGTTAGGGGCCTTGGATTTTTTTCTCCAGAAATAGAAGATATTCATTTCAGTGTGTATTTCTGGGTTTTTTAAAGGTTGCACTGAAAATAGATTCTCAAATTATGTTATTCAAGCTCTGTTCTGACTTGGGTAAGGAGGTAATACACTGTTGTTCATTAGGAACCTGTAGTTATCAAGGAGGTTGCATCTTTTACTGGAGTCTTCTACTCTTTGAGCAGCTCTGGAAGTCTTAGGTAGGAATAGAATTACCTATATATCATTGCACACTCAGCTTGCAGGATGGATCCAACTGGTGTTTCGATTTCATATTTCTAGGAGCCATATGCCACAGTGTTCTCTACTACTTTTATGGTGGTCTGTCCCCTTTAAAATTATATCGTAAGCAGCTTCATTGTGTGTCAGACAAGATAGTTGTTTACATCACACACATACTTGTGTGTCATATAAGATAGATTTAATAGATTCTGACTTCCCCTGATGTTTTGTTTTTTTTCTTTTAGATTTTGTACTGGTACAGATAGAAGACTTCAGTTGAATACAATCTATTTAGATTTTTATTACAGATAATTAAGGAAGAAACAAATACCAGAAGTTACTTCTTACCCAAAGTCTTTTTTCTCTAGCTTTTTGATAGATTGCAATCTTGGGCATTTTTGGAATCAGTCTATTAAAGCATATTGGAGGCTTACATTCCAGATTTATGGTAGTATGCTGATTATTTCTGAAAAAATGTGGCTGGCACATAGTGAATTATACTGTTGAGTTCTTCAGGATTGAAACAAGTACGTCTCAGTCCATTCTCCATTTGATTTCTCTGTTCCTGTAAGATAAGACTGGAGAGATGGTGGGGATGGGCTGGGGTGAGTGGGAGAGAGATTTACAGTACTGAAGACAGATCTAACTATTTGGCTTTACTTTGGATGTTTAAAATTCCTACTTGGGTTTTGAAATCTGGTATATTTAGTAAAGAAAAAAAGTGCTGATGTCATTAGCATTTTTCTATATGGATAATTCTGTTTTAAGTTGTCCTTTCCCAAGAGTAGTTTTAATATTGGTGCTATCTATTCCAGGAGAAGAGTAAGAAAAGATTTCTTTTAGATTGGGAGTTGGGAATTTACTTAAACATGAATCCCTGAAGAACATAACCACTTGAGTTCTGTTTAGCTCTACCTTAATTGCGTTGGAATGTTTCAGGAGGTTATTATATGAAATGTCATCCATCACTTAGAAATGTATGTGAAATTATTTTAGAGTATGAATTGTAAGAGTTACTGGAGTTACTAATAACACTTTTGAAATGTGAAAAAAAAATCCATAGATTTTGGGATGAACACTAGTTCCCTTGATAACTAGCTGAATTATATTGAAATATAGATATAATTAGTGCTATATCTGTACAGTATAACAACATTTTGGTGGAATTACCCTGGGTGCATAACTCTTTAGCAGGATATGTGCCTTGTTCCTGAACTGGAATATATTTTCTGGTTATGTTAAAGAGTATAGAGGTATGGATTGTTAAAGCCCAGGGAGGCCTGCGTTTTATATTTATTGCAAATCTTGTTGGCACACAAGCGCATATGTTGGCATGTACATCCTTTGTCTTCTAAAATTGCAGAAACCAATGAACACAGATACGAAGTTTTCCTGTTATAATCCACATTTTATATCTGTTTGTACAGCAAATTTTAAATGACTGGAGTCTACAGATTCATAAGGTGTAAGCTTATATTTCAGTTGTGGTTCCTGAGAATATGTCCTTTTCCTGGAAGAAGATCTGAGAGGATGTGCATTGGTCAGAAATAGGCACAAGTTCCCAAGCCCCAAAAATCTTAGTATTTCATAGCTCTTCCCAGCTGGATTTCAGCCTAATTTGGCACACATATCGTAGCTGACCTCAGACAGAATAATTCAGATGTTTGAACCTCTTAGATGTGTAGCCAAAAGCGAATTGTCTTGTTGCATGTATTTTTAAACATCTGCAAGCTGATCTGTGAAGCAAAATGCAAATTCTAGGACTTGAAGATACCTGTGAGGCTATGAAAATCCTTTGGGACTATGGGGAATCCTGGAGCCTACAAACATATGTTTTTTTTCCAGGCAGACTGTATTTAGAAGTTTAGTATTTGCTGTAACTTCTACTAACTCAAGTACAAATGACAATAGAAGTAGCTCATCAATAATTTAATAGTAAATGTACAATCTGAGATAATATCTTTTGTTGAACCTTTTAATGCATAGTCTATGAGAACTGGAGGAATTGTTTCCTGCAGTTTGTGCTGTATTCAAACACAGGAATAATTTGTTGTTCATGTATGACAGAAATGTTTAATGTTGTAGCCACTTTGAAACTGTTGGATAATATAAAGATGTGGTGATAGTTTTAGCCTGTTTAAATGTTGCATATATAAATGTGTGTATATATATATACACATAAATGCCCTATTTTCATTATACAGTAATTTTTGCTTGATGTATTCCATTCTTTGACCATGTTTTTTTAAAAGCAGTGTGGGGAAGCCTGCATTTCACCAGGATATCCTACGTTCACCGGTTGACCTCTGAGGGAAAATTGTATTTAAGCATTATTTTTTTATATACTTATGTTGTCTGCAACCATGGGTTTGACTCCGAGAAGGAATCATTTGGTCCTTCACCATTATAAAGCCTATAGCATGAGCTCTGTTGAGATTTTTTTCTCTGGAGGTTGTTCTTATAAGCACCTATAATCCAGAATGCTCTTGGCTACAAAAGCACATTATTGCTTTTTTTTGTAATGGTAAGCTCTTCCTTTTGGCCAAACTCCTATTTAGTCATAGGCCCATAACTTACACCTGCCCTCTTCTGCCAGCCATCCTGAGCAAAGTTGCATTTAAGTGGTTGGGTGAAATCACTTGTCTGTGCAGTGATTTATAAGATGCTCTCAAATCTTTGAAAAGTTGCAATCTGTTTTCAGAAACATAGTAAACATTGATTAAAACAGAAAAGATCTCTTGTGGTAAGGAAATAGACATGTGCCATCATGTGTTAGATGACAGCATCATGTGCTGTGACCCAACAACACAAATTCAGTAGGTTCAAAACTTCCCCTAGGCTTGTTTAATTCCATTCTGAAAGGTCTTTTGTTGTAAAAGCTGTTGTTCTGTGAAAGTAAAGACAACAAACTACAAAGGCCCCCACAAGTTTGTGAATTCATTTGGCATCCCCATACAGGATCTTTTGCCAGTATGCATCCACAGATGAGACCAAACATGCTGTCATCTCTCCGCAGTGATCCCTTTTCTTTTAAAGATCTTGTTTTTAAAAAATAGACAAATATGTTAGCCTGGGATAATAAGTGAAATGCATTGCTTGAGGAAGCAGTAGAAATTGTCACATATGTTTCTTATAATATTGGGGTCATATTTGTCTCCTTATCTTCAGTAATGAGGCATGCAGGAGTTGCTTCTCTGAATAGTCCCCTCACTGATCTTATTTGACTAGGCAATATCTGATATCCTAGCATGGTATCTTTTGCAATCAGTGAAGGGGAGGAGCTGTGGTTATGATCTTTTTCCCATCTGTGCCATGAAAATTAGCTGTCTGTTTCTCTCATGTGCCTCAATAAAATGTTGGCCTTGAGCTTTGGAAGCTTGAGGTGGAGAAAAAGGGAAGAAATAACTGAGCTTGATTCCACACAAGAAAATATCCGGGGAAAAAGGTGCAGATGGGGATTCAAGTGTATTTCTGAGCACTACAATCACCATATTGAGGAATGATGATTTGTTACATCATCAACCAGGAATAGGAAATGGCCTTAGCTGGTGTAATTTCAGTTGAGGACTGTAGTAATTTTCTGACTATATGCATGATAACAGGTTGGTATGCAAATATCTGGAGGAGAACTGTTAGAACTGCACCCTTATAGCTGCACTCAAACTGCACTCAAATACGTAGGAATCTTTTCAAACCTTGGTTTGAAAGGTTCAATGACTTACAGGAGTGCACATTGTCTGGGGAAACAAAGCTCCTCTGAGGCTGGCATTTTTATGATGTTGAGCTGAGAAACAGCTGCCTGAGCAGTGTTTCAAGAGAATGGAAACAAGGAGGGAGATGTGCTATGACTTGTTTGCAGAGAACAATAGTGTGTTGTGGTTTTCTGGGGTTTTCTTTCCTCATAATTGTGACACTTTTGATTAACTCTGAAGTTTTTGGCAGTGTCTCATCATGAGGTAAACTGAAGTGTAGAGCCTGTTAAAGACCTTGTTCAGCTACAGAGTGAAAAGAAGCTTAATTTATAATGAGCTTGAAAAGAAGTCATGTTCTTGGGAAAAAAAAATAATCGGGTCTATCAAGTCAAGCTTTTATGTGAGTCTAAGTGTGTTTGGTAGGAAATCTGTTCTTGTAGGTTTATTTCTGTCATGTCTTAACACCAGGCATTTCATAAAGCAACTCCAACTGTGTCATTTCAAACTAGGATGTCACCTGTATTGTGGAAAACAACCTTTACACTTTCTGTTTCTCGAGGTTTGCTAACAGAGCAGCAAAGTTACCAGAAATCATCTTTGTCTCACCTGTGCTTTTGTTCCACAGATGCTGGGGCCTTACTGAGCCATCACCGACCCTCGGCAGTGAGGCTGTGCCAAGCAGGAGGGCTGCAGTGAGTCTCTTCTCACATCCCGGGGTAGCCCAGCACTGAGTGCAGCAAAACCCTCCAGGGGGTAACACAGGTGTGTGAAAAACATAGGGAACATGGCTCCTTATTGATTTTACATTAGTGTTTGACACGTAGAGTGAGGATAATATTCCAGTAGCAATTACCCTCAAGACATGCACCATTATACAAAATAAATGTCAGCGCTTGCCCTCCATGGCACGCGCAGCCTTCTAACACACACAGCTAATTTGAAGATTTTTAAATTTTAGGTTGTCCACTCATCTCTCCTGGCAGAACACAATTAAATAGTATGTCCTTAAATAATTGTTAAAAAAAATAATTGTTTCTGTTCTTGGGAGTCTTAGAGCAAGAATAAATGTTCAGGCTCGCCAACAAGGATGAGTGCTTAGGTCCTACTGCTTTCTCCTACTCTCTGCTGCACCTTTCCATATCTCCCTCAACCCTTCTGATGACTTCTTAGTAAAGGTCCAGTTTCATTTAGTTGGTAATGCACATCACAGAGAGAGAGAGGGTGCTGATATGGAGCATAGATTAATTTCTAATAAGTCACAAATCAGTGTTTGGTAAAAGTCAGGTTCCGATAAAACATGAGTCAGGTCTCATATTTTAAAATAGATAGTTTGTTGGATTTTTTTAAACAATTCTAATATTTTTTTTCTTGGATTTTGACTTCTAAACTATTACACTTGCACTCAGGTGAAAGCTGAAGCTTTTGCAATTTTATTGTCAATGAAAGGTGAGTGTTTCATAGCTAAGGACTGAAATCAACTATTCTTTTAGTCAAACAAAGGTGCATAAATAAAGGGGAAAAAGACTTCTGCACTCTACTGTGTTTTGTGGTGTGGGGACACCGAGATTTGCAGAGGAAAGTTGTGTTCATTTTCTTTTAGTTCTCTGTTGAGAATGAAAACTATAAATGTCACTGTGGAGAACACTGTCCACTGACGCGTGGAGAGAAACTTCTAATTAATGTGGTTTATTGCCTGGGAAATAATTTGAATAATGTGAAATAATTTGATTGTTGCTGTTCTGAACCTACTTCAATGTAAACATGAGTTACCTTGTGGTTTGTTTCCCAAGTTTTGGGCAGGTAATACATTTGAGGCTTAAAGAACACAGGAGCATAAGCTTCAAGCATCTTTTCTCCTTATTCTCCTTATTCTCACAGTAATTTATGTGGCTTCTGTTGCTCCCCTAATGACTACATACTTTTCTTGCTGTGTTTTCTTGCATAGGAAAGATCACAGGATGACTACACAGCTACTTCAGTGGTATCAGTAATGGACTAAATAATGTTAGATTTCTATACTGGAATGTCTCCACAGTATGTAAAAAAAAAGAAAAAAAAAGCTAATGCTTTTCATGCTTGAAGAAATATAACACTAATTAGAAACTAGGTTGTTAAGATTAAAGTAGTGGAGAGGTATTGCTGGGTACTGTGCTAGCTTTTCATATCTTAGTTTTAAAATGGTGGCACAATACATTTCACCAAAAAATGACTAAAAATATGACTTTTGACCATGTACCATTTTCAGTTCTTTGATACACAAATATTTTCATTTCTTTCCTATTAAACTGCCAAGTCTAGAAAAATAATCTTTATCATTCAGAGTAAGTTATTGTGCCTGTTTTTCACTCAATATTACACTAAAAATATTGCTTCGTACTGGCAATATGCTTTCCAAGGATAAATGTAAATGGTATACCAAATTACCTGAACAATATTTTTATTATTTTTATTTTATTTTTCTTACCCTGTCAAGCACTAAACTTTTGTCAACAAGATAGAAAGTGTATTTCAACTTTCAGTTAGAAAAACTTTTATCCAATTTTTTTTTAATGACACTCTTTTATTCAAATGTTTTCTAAGAAAAAAAACCAAGAGGAATATTTGATTTTTTTTTACCAAGGGAAACAATACTGAGAACAACAGAAACTGTTTATCTGGAGTATAAAACATTTATCTGCTCTTAGGAGATGCAAATACTATTTGTTTCATCATATCAGTTAAGTTCTCTGCTCATGTTGTGGGTTATAGTTTGGTTATAGCTTCAGTACAAAAAATTATTTTCGGATGCAGTTTAGGCAGTAAGCCTGTAATAGTTTACTATGTTGTGAATTTCCATTGCTCATTCCTATTGTGCAGGTAATGACTCTGGGGGCGGAGAGAGAAATTGGATTCCCCATTGAGCAAATGAACACCCATTTATTACCACTTCTCTGGGTGCCAAATTATAGACTAGTTGATAGTGAGACCGTCTATCAGTTTTTAGCCTTTGACTCTAGATGAGTGGGGTAGCCACATGACTCATATTGCCTCCAAAGAAAAAACTCATCTTCAGTAAGAGTGGTTGAAAGACTGTTGCTGCATTATTAATAAAAAACAGAGGCAACACAGAATCCCTGATGTCTCAGGATGATGAGGTGAGACTTTGAATTGTCCCATAGGAAACAGTTTTACTTTATGTATTTTCTTCCAACAAGTTTTGCATTTCCTTTTTTTGCTACAGGCAGCTGTAATGGTTTCAAGTAGAGTGCGAAATGCAAATAGTAACTCTACAGTTGGTAAGTGGTTGAAAATGTTTAGTGCCACAGAATGATAAACCTGCTTGGAATGTGTTATCTCATACATATATTTCTGTTTTGTAGTACATCTGCTCAGGCTTCCTGCGTAGCTTTGACTAGTAAGAAGCATTGCACAGGGATGCTCATGCTCTGCTAATGTCACAGCACTGGCGACACAGTATGGTAAAATACTTAGGGCAAGGGTCAAAAGAGAATAGTATTGCTTCGGTAAAAAAAAAAATTAAAAAAATCATTGTTGCTAATCACTAGTGATAGATGTTGAATTGGTGAAAATTACATAGTCAGAGGCTCGTTGTTTCATTAACTATGGATGATGTCATTCAATGATATAATTTAAAATTAACACTTGTGCTTAACATAGTATCATCAATTTTATTTTGATGATTTAGATTTAATGCTTCAGCAGCCCTGCCTTAGGAACATTGGCTAGCAAGTTTGGCGTGTAGTGTTTAACAAGAGCCAGGGGAGTGATGACACCTAACCCATGTGAGATATGAGGAGCAAGAAAGTCCCTCTGATCTAATACATCCCTGTTGCTTACAGGTCCCTGTCACTGGCATCTCTTTCAAAAGGAACCAGTTATCTTCGTAATATATTGCACTTCCTTATACTTCTTGCTTAAAGGAACTAACTTTGTTCAGGTGTGTGAACATATGATGTTCATTTTTGTGCCGCCTGTTTTTGAATAGCAACCCAGAATAGGTGTATGTGAAATGTCTGTCAACCTCCTAACTGCTTAGCTAATGAAACAATACACTTTAGAAACAATATACATCGGATAAGTGATGTAACAACGCAAGAGTAAGCCACACCACCAAAAATTGCAAAATTTCAATTAATGAGGTTTGGGTTTGTTTTTTTTCAAGTGATTTTAAGTTAGGCAAATATTTGTTTTTGTTGCCCAATTGACAGTTTTATTAGTAAAAACTGCTGAGGGACAGTTTTAGTTTAAAAACAGCAGCACTCGGCAAGTGTTAAGTGCAGTAGGCAAGTTCCATTTGTGTATGTTAGCAGTGAAGAGGATAACACTGTAGAAGTTAACTGTTTACAGTTGTGTATCACACTTTAGTTGATCCATGCAAGTCCAAAGAAAATAATCCAGGAGGATCATCATTCTAGAAAACTTTCACAAAAAGCACAATTTGAAAGAATTTAGTTTGTTAAAGAAAAGATTTAAGATTTAGATTCAAATACATGACAAGTAAGGAAAGCAACAAGGAAAGAAAAAAGGAAAGCAATAAACTGTCTGCTTTGCCTGTGGGAACCAGACAAGAATAATAATGCACTTAAATTGTAGTGAGGGAGATTAGGGAAACCTTTGTAAATGTAAAGTTAGTGAAGGACAGCAGCTGATTGATTGGAAATGCTGCAGCATCTCTGTTGGAGATTTTGGGAATGAGTTAGACAAGCATCTGTCAGAGACAGGCTAGTGATCCTTGTTGGGAGCAGAGGGGTGAGTGAGATGGCCTCCTGACATTCCTTCCCACCCTGCCTAGCCCAGACCTGTTTTTATGCTGTGCTTGAGACCTGGTGAGGCTAGAAGCTCTCAAATGAAATAGCTTCTTTATCCTAAACTGTTTTATGATTGTGTATCTTATTATACTCTTGTTAGGATATAAGATAAAGCTTTAATATACTTTTCACCAGCAAGTTTCCATAGCTTGCTTTTCCCCATAAGGGTGTCAAGAGAATAGTCAAATTCAAACAAGATTTGGATTTGACTTGTGAAAATGCAGCATCTCTATTTAATACTATTTAAACCCTGATTTTGTATTATTTGGCAGTATTCTTTGTGTATATGTTGTGAACGAAGTTGCAAAATGCCCTGGGTTTTTTGGGATGTAGGAGGATAAAAAATAAAGTCCCTTTTATTCTGAGTCACATGGATCTACATAATTTCTCACATCAGTTTAAACTTTTCTTCTCTAGAGAAGGTGTTATTTAAAGTAAAATCCTGTGGTATGCAAAGTAATATAATGTGTCTGGTTGCAGCTGATGAAGACATTGTTTTCTAGAATGAATGGTAAAGCTCATTGGAGCATCAGAGTGTATTCTTGGTATCTCATAAGTCTAGACACTTGAATAATCAACAGAGTCATTAGTGTGTCTGTCTGTAAGAATTCCAGTGTTGCTGGTGAGAAAATAGCAGTATTTCTTGCTCATCATTGTCTGTCTTCCCCATTTTTCTTAGCATCTGACCTTTCTTGCTTAGATATTAATTTGCCCCACTTGTAGTTTGTCTTTCCATTTCTTTTTGTTTCAGATCAACAACTGGAAGGGGAAAGTAGTATTGGAGCCCTATGGATGTATTTACATTGAGCGATAGCATAATTTAACTGACTGATTTATGCAGTCCTAATTCACTTTATTTACAGTATTGGAGATTAGAAAAACACCATTGTTTTTCACAAATGCTTGTTCCAGCATGCTCTTAGATTTGGAAAAAGATCAATGCAGCGTTCTATCAATATTTTTTAATTAGGAAAAAATTTAATTGTGATCTTGGACTTCAAATAGATCTGTGGTCTTTCTGAGTACTAAAATAGTGGCATATGTGGCTCCTGTTTCTCTTAAGTCTCTTCTTTGAAAAGCACAATTGAAAGTGTATTTTGCTGCTACTGTCACCACATATTAGTTCTACAGCAATTTTAAAGGGGGCATTTGCTTTGAGTCCAACAGGATGGGGCTGAAGCGCTACACATGAGAGAGAATATATTCTAGTGCGTTTTTAATAGATTTAGAAAAAACATTGTTTGTCTTACAGAAACAAGTAAAGGGCCTCCTGTGACACATAAGATTTTGTAAGCACACTGAACTGGCAATCAGCTAATCTCTAGTGTCAGAATGATATCAGTAATTGGATCCCCTATGAAACAGCAGGAGTCAGTGGTGGGTGGATTGTTTCTTTGCAGTGTGGTGCAGGCAGCTGAGTTCTCAGTGCTCAGCTGCGAGGTTGTGGGAACATGATTGCCACAGTACCAGGAGAGTTGAGGCAGGTTTTTAATTACTGCTTTATTGAATTATTTGGTATTATTTCTTGCAAGTGCGCAATGAAGTACCATGTGAGAATACTAATTTCTACTCAGTTAATCATGGGTGGTAGCTGCATGCTTGTAACCGGCTTCTGTGGTTTAGTTTTATATTAATTGTGAGAGATACCACTTTTACATTTCTGTAGTTAACAGGTAATTTTTTTGAGTCAGAAATAACATTATCAATGTGCTTCTGATATTACAACTAAAAGTCACAGGAGAGATTTCAGCTTTACATGGTAACCATCTTGGGAATGCCTTGTTTGCGAACAAAGCCAACCCAAAATGTAGAAGACAGAAGTAAGAAAGGGTTTTATTTTCTGTTGTTTGTAATACGTAGGCCTGTTTTGATACAACTAATTATCAGAAGTCCCTGTTCTGCTGTGAGTATTTTCACCAAGAGCAATAACTCCTACAAGGCAGATGTCCTGATATTTTGAAGGGGTGGTTTAAATATGTATGTGTATGGGGTTTTGCATCTATTTGATGTTTAAATTAATTTTGGAGACAGCCATGGATGTAAGATACTCTTTCTCTTTTAACTGCCTCAGTCTATACTTCTGTGAAATAGCACAGCACATTTTTCAAACCGTTTAGGTCCCTAAAAGTCTAATACAAATGTGCCAAATAAAGCCAAGCCTTTGAAATTGTATAAAAATTCGTTACTATCACATAATACATTTAGCATGACTTGAACAATAACTTCAAGCTTTTGAAGTTGATTTTCTTTTCCAACATAATTTCCTTTCCCTCATCACCTGCAACTGTTATTGATGCTCGAATGAGTCAAAATACTTGGAATCTGTTTTCCTATCTTATGCTAAAACTATAAGACCTCAAAGTCAGTCCCTGTTCAAACGATTTCCGTTGAGCTGAACTAGGAATGAAGAATGTCACTGTGGGGAATATATATAGGTGGAGAATAGGGAATATGTAGGCAGGGAATACACAGAGGGAACATTTTAAAATGCATTTTATTTATAACAGATGTTTGTGTTCTACATTTATACTCCATTTTAATAACTTCTTAAGTAATCAGCTTAGTTTCAGTGTTTATCCTCCATCCAGTGTCACTTTACAGGTCAGAACCAGGCAAACAGGGGGAGAACAGCATTGTTGCCTTCTCAGTCACGTGCCATTACTATAAGCACTCTAACAGTACACTGTTGTTTCATGCAGTTAAAGCAGGATTAAAGCTAGCTTTGTAAAGAGATCAAGGAAGGATTGTTTAAGTCCAGTAAGTTTTAATAACTTTTCAGAGAAAGGCAACTTTTGATCTGACTGGACATAGAAAAGCAGGGAGTTTCTTCAAGACATCATTGCAAAGAGGAATTGCCAATTGTTGTGATAGTTACTCAACCCCATCCTTTTAATTTTGGAAAGCATATTTTTTCTCTTCCAAACGAATTGCTTTCTTTTCCATAATATTACACTACTGCTTCATAGAAATTAGTTCTCTAAGTGAAAGTATCAGATCAGTTCAGATCGTTTTGTCTTCCCTCAGTTGTTAAATTAAAAAAACAAAACAAAACAAAATAACAAAAATTAGGTATATTGGCTTCATTTTATATTTGCCTAATGAATGCTACACAAAGAAGTCTCCTCTTGCAGATTTCTTAAATATCTGATTATCACCACCTTAAATATCTAAATATCACCATCTGCTGCCAGAATTCCCCTAGTCTTAAATATTTTTCTCCCCTACTTTAAGCAGGTTTTCTGTGAGAAGGCATTATGTGCAGGATTTTGCTGCAGCCACTTTTCACATTTACTGAGTACTGCTTTCCCAGCTTATTTTGGCAGATAGAGCAAAGTGATAAGATCACTATGCAAGAAAGTTGGACAAATACATGAATGCTGTACTTGGCACTGATATTTTTCCAAATACCCCATTTTCTTATTTGTCATTTTCATATTGCCTGTAATCCCAGTATCACAGTTTCAGAGTCTTAATCAGATCCCATCTTGGTGATTAGTGCTTTGCTTTCAATACAGTTTTTTCCACAACATTATACAAAAGATAATTTCCTTCCCTTTATTTTCTTTATGTGATAAATGCCATTTAGGTTTTACTTTACTTTGCCCAAATATACATTTTTGCACCTGCTGTTTCCATGGCTCGGTGTGCAGTGAGACAGATTCTTGGTTCCCAGTGCTGGGTTGCTGTGACAGGCTGTGTTGACTAATTGGTCTCTGTCATTTTCTTGATCTTTATCTTCTTTCTCTTGCTTTCCCAGTTAGAGCAGAGCCTCACCAAGAACAGTCCACAAGAAAGTGCTCTCCTTGAGCTTCTGTCAATCGCCCTGTCTCTCACCTGGTGTTATTAGTAATGAAACAAAAGCAAAAGTCCTCAGGTGGGCTTCTTGCGAATAGTGAGGAGTCAAACTGTGAATTAAAGAACTTTTGCCTACATTGTGGCTAAGAAACAAACAGCTGATGCTTCTGAGGAACAGATTGATAGATTTTTTTATGAACACCAAAGAGACTAACTGCTAAGTTTTTGGTGTTATGTTCAGGTTTCTTGTAAAAGAAAATAAAATAATAATGGAATAATATAATGTCACATTTAGTAAGGTAATAGTATTGATAACTAATTCACAAGGTGGATATAGTATAATTCTATAACTCCATTCTCGCACACTATCTGTAACTTTTATCATCCTTCTGCTCCTCAAATTGAGTAAGTCTATACAGAAATTTATAGCATTACCAGCGTTCAGAGAAATGATGGAAATTAATGTTGTGATTTAATCTTGTATTTACCTGCTTCATGAAAATTTTAATTCAGTTTGAAAATTATAGAGAAGCTTTCTATTCATGGTGTTTCATGATGTTATTTTAAAAACATTTTCTCATTAATTGAGAGTAGAACAGACAACATTTTAATGTGGAATTCAAGTTTGGGAATTTTCAACAGAAACAGAGGTACAGAACATTTGATACATCCAGATTTAAAGTTCTAGTTTAAAAAAAGTATACTCAGCAGAATACAGGAATTTAAAATTACAGCATCTAAACTGTCTTGATTCTGTCCAATTAAAATGCCCTGTAAGTATAATATGATTGTGTTCAAAAAGTTTCAGCATTCCATAGTGTCAAGAAATCAATAGCAATTTGACTCTGTGTTTCCACATATTTTCTTTTTTCTTAAGACAGACAAATGGTCCAAAGTTAAATCTTTTGCAGCATTTTAATTCTGTGTTTCCCTGTTTAACCTGCTCAAGATTTTTTTTTTGCCTGTTTTTTTTTTCTGAACTTTGTAAGGTTCTGGACTAACTACTAGTCTGTTTACAACCTATGTATATATTTTTATTTCTGATATAAATTCTTAGCCTTAGTTCCATTGCAAAGTATTTTGGCCATAAACAGGCTTAGATAGTTCTGCTATATTCGTGATGATCTGAAGACATGTACTATCATTAAATCTTATAGGAACTATAACTTTCCCTCTTGCGTTAACTCAAACTTTAGTTTACACTGGGGTGTAACATCCATAACATCTAAATCACCTCTGAGGCAGGATGTAATGCTGCTGTTAAAGCAGCACAATTGTCCAAGTGCAGTACAAACTAGCCTTGAGCTGCAGTTGACTTGGAGGATTTGCTTAGTGAAATCAGTGCCAGTGATTTGCTATCCGCAGTAGGTGGTCAAACCAATGCAGCTGCACAATATGTCAGACATCACTAGCTACTATGGCAGATGGCCACCAAATTATTTAGTCTTCAGGCGAAATGCTTAGTTAGCTTTGACTCTTGAGTACTTTCACACTTATCTTACAGACTCATGAAAATCAGTATACTTGTATCACTGGAAATCATCCATAGAGACGTTTCTTTTACTTCTTTTTGACCTGACTTCAGGTAGCATGTATGTATACATAAAAAAAATCTCAAGGTATGTAGATTAAAGTTCATTGATAACTTGGTTTAATTGCAGTTGGTTTTGTTTTGGGTTGTTGTTTTTGGATTATTTTTTTCCCAAATTTAAATTTGCAGAAGGTTTAGGTTAAAAAATATGGAAAGTTTGAACAGTTGAATTTTAATTATGATCACTCAGGAATAAAAATACAGGTGCTAAATTCCTTAACCATTTAAAAACATTTTAAATACTAATTATACCTGTACAAAACTATTTGTTTAATGAATGCAAATCAGAAATCCAAGGATTTCAGTAGAATAAATGGCTTATAACTGCTTATATTGTGGTATAACACCAAAAATAACTTCAACATTTTGCCAGTAATATGCAAAGCAGAAGTTTTGTCAAAGTAGTTTACTAAGTTGTGGTTTTAGCTGGCATCCCAGTGTTTAAGGAGAGCTAAGATCTGAAATCACTTGTTTAGGAAAGCCTATTGCTGCACTTGTGTTTGCTCAAAACCTTAGTCTCGCAGCTGCAGGGACCGGGCTATAACACTGGGGGTAAAAAGGCTTCTACCCCCTTCCTTCTTTCTCCAGTAAGACTGGAAACAGTTTATGCGCTCCCGAATGCACTGAAGGTTGTGACAGGGACTCCTATGGGAATCGGAGGCACAATGGGGAGCTTCAAGAGGACCAGCAGTCATATCATTCACACATCTGTGCTCTGGAGGAGCTGAGGTCCTGCTGACAGATGCTGCTGAGTGGGCACAAGGAGGCAGCAGGCAAACTTTCTGAAGTTTGTCCCTTCTGCTCAGTGAGAGTGGTGGTCTCTGTTGGTGTCTGTGAAGGCAGGCACTTTACCTGATTTACCTTTGAGCTAGGGGGAGCATAGCAGGACACAGCATGAGGAAAAGGCAGGCCTGAACTTGGCAAAAAACATCTTTTGAAGTCTTTAAGTGAAGACAAAAAGAAAAGCTCAGACAGGAGATGGGAGTGTTGCCTAGCCCATTTTGGCTCCTGTCAAATGCCTTTCTGCATTTTTAATTAGTCAGTACTGGCATTTTCCTTAAAAATCAAAGTGGGTAAAATTCTGATGTGCATCATTGTATGTACAGCAAAGACAGACAAATTTCAGGACCCTTTGACTTCAGATCTCTTAACTGAGTAGACAACACGAAATGAGAAGAGTTAGAATACTTTGTAGTGGTAAGCAAAACAGACCTGGGACCACTTATTTTTTGCTAGAGCTTGTCACTGCTGCCTGTAATTGCTCATAGCTGTGGATACACAGAAACATCAAATCATTTTGGTTGGAAAAGACCTTTAAGATCATCAAGTGCAACCATTAACCCAGCACTGCCAAGTCTGGTACTAAACCATGTCCCTTGGCACCACATCTACACATCTTTTAAATACCTCCAGGTATGGTGACTCAACCGCTTCCCTGGGCAGCCTGTGCCAGTGCTTGACAACCCTTTTAGTAAAGAAATTTCTTCTAATATCCAATCTAAACCTCTCCTAGCACAACTTGAGGCCATTTCCTCTTGTCCTATCACTTGTTACTTGGAAGAAGAGACCATCACCCAGTTCGATACAACCTACTTTCAGGTAGTTGTGGAGAGTGATAAGGTTGCCCCTGAGACCTTATCAACAACCCCAGTTCCCTCAGCCACTTCTCATAAGACTTGTGCTCTAGATCTTTCACCAGCTTTGTTGCTCTTTGAACCTTTTCTTTGCTGTTATTCCTTAAGCAACTTTAATGTAATGTCCCTGACAAAAAAAAAACAAACCACAATAGAAATGGATACTAAATGAGAAAAACCTTTCAAAGACTTTTCTCAAACTCAGTCATCTAGTTTTTAAAGGGTACGTTGTGTAAAGTACCTATCATAGTTCTTGAAAATGAAGGTAGGATTTTGAGAAGGAATTAGAAGGTTTATATTGGTGGTGGGTTTTTATTCAATGCTGTATGAACCCTTTTCTGCTGATCAGTTAGGTTCATTTGCAAGTATGAAGGGAAGGGAGTGAGATGATTCAGAAGAAATGCTGTATGGTGTAATTAATCTATTACATATTAGAAATCAAAATCTAAACTCTAGTAGTAGTGATTCAGTAGTTAGCAGTTAATGTTTATTATTTGTTCAATAGTAAAATGAGATAAATAAAATGTATTTGTTGATGCTAGTGGACACTGTAGTTGCACAGGGAATGAAGCTGGAGGCATTTTGTAAGTTATCCTTTATTTAATGGTAATGACTTGCACTTGTGGCAAATGAGGCCAGATGTTAGGTGAAAAGTCCTCTGTTTTGGCTACATTTTATTTTTTTTTTTAGCCTTTCTTCCTGTACTGTTTATGCCAGTGTGCACTTTTTATTAACTTCAATGGATGTAGCATCATGCCCTTACATCTAATTTTATTGAGTCTTATTGGAAAAAATGTTTACATAGACTAAATTAAGGTTCTGTTTAGAGAATGAAGGAAGAAAACTTTAAAGTAGATCATAATTCCTACAGATGGTATTTGCATTAATAACACGTGCTAGAAATGTTTTTGTGGTTTAGTTCTCACTTGATGACTGGGGAGAATAGTAAAGAAGGAAAGCATTTCTTTGTCGGTGCTGTTACTCACTGGTCCGTTCTATGAGCACAGCAGAATTTCTGTCTGGTCATATGGAAATGACTGAAAAATGTCTGTGAAATTACAAAAAAAAAAAAAATCAGAAAAAGTACCATATTCAGTAAAAGCTCATCTAATTTTAATATATGCTGTAGGTTCAAGTTTACATCCCTTTGTCAGTAAGCTAGTATGAGAGACTTTAATTGGGAAATACCTTTTACCCTTTTCCTCAGTGGGATTGTACTTTCAAACCTATTCAAATTCATCATCAGTCTTGTACAAATTATCTTAGAAAGCCTAAGGAAAAATCAATGGGAATGTTTCCCTCAGGGTCCAGCATACTGATTATGAAAATATCCATGCTCAATACTGAGTTTTTGCTTATATCTTTACAACTGATCATGAAACAGATTCAGTGTATATGTTCATGTGGAGCCAATGATGTTGCAAGTGCTTCCAGTGCTGGTAAATTTGTAAAGCTTTGCATTTACACCAAACAACGCTTTGCACTTTTGACAAAAATACATATGTAAATTTCAGGGCATCACATGTGTGTTCATTTTCTCACCACATGTGAGAAGACTCCACGGAGACCTTATTGCAGCTTTTCAGTTCATAAAAGGGACTTATAAGAAAGTTGGAGACAGGCTTTTTGTTAGGACCTGTAGTGACAGGACAACGGGTAATGGTTTTAAACTAAAAGAGGGTAGATTCAGATGAGATGCAAGGAAGAAATTTTTTCAGTGAGGGTGGTGAAACACTGGCACAGGTTGCCCAGAGAGGTGGTAGAAGCCCCATCCCTGGACACATTCAAGGTCAGGTTGGACGGGTCTCTGAGCAACCTGATCTAGTTGAAGATGTCCCTGCTCATTGCAGGGGGATTGGACTGGATGGCCTTTAAAGGTCCCTTTCAACACAAACCATTCTATGATTCTGTGTGAAAATCTGATGCATCAGACTTGACAGGGTACATCGGATCACCTCTCATTTTGAACTAGCTCTACTAACACTCTGTCATTTCCAGTAATAACTCTTTAACTTTCCTGGGATGAATTACAGATCTTTGCACTCATGAAAATCATAAAGTTGACAGTGTCATGCAACAGTGACTTGTCATTCCCACCAGCTGCATGGTCCTATAGTATACAATAGCAGCTGGAACTCAGTTGTGAAATAAAAACTATACAGTTGGCTTTCAGGGAGCCCCATGTTAGTGTTGCCAAATGCCTACGGAGTATAAATTTATTTATTTATTTATTTAAGAATGCAAAACTTTTGCAAATAGTTTTGCTATTTGCGTTCTACTAGGCTTGTAAAATTGTCAGTGATAATGTTTTGATAGAAGTTTATTTTCCATTTATTGTTTAGCTTAAACTTTGCTGTGGAGGAAACTCAGCCTGAATTTTGTCAGGCTGAAGGTCAAATTCTTTTACAAATGTGGACAAAATTAGATCAAGTTCCCTATTTTTGGAGAACCTCAGTAATGTTAACAATCCTCTACTTCCTACAGCAAATTTCTGATGGCTACTGAGGGGTTCAGTGTTAGCACCACTGCCATCAGGAAGGGGTGCAGTAGTGGCAGAAGCAACTTCTAATTTACACAGATATTTTTAAATACATGACAGAATGATGAAGGTAGTAGGAGACACGGATTTTTCCATGATGTCCACCTTGTTATAGACTTCTGTTGCCTCATCTTAATTCAGTATTACAGGCAAGGAGGTGTTAAATTTTGTCCCTTCTGTTCTCCTATGTTTGAACATGTGTGTTTAACTGCTTAGAAGCTATTTTGTACATGGTGAAAAAACTGCTTCTCTTACTCAAGCAGCACTCATAAACCAGACTCGTGCGCTCAGTCTCCGGAATTGGAGCATGATTGTTTCACCATGAGCAATGGGCTGGTTGCCTTCTTAGGGGTTTAGAGCACGTTTGCTGCTCTGTGACCTGGTGGGTACTTTAGGTTTTAAAGTTCATGCTGTTAGAGCTTGTTGGCAGCTGCAGACAGGTCCCTGAAGAGGGTGTCCCGTTTATGTCCAACCCAGGATTAGGGGGATTTCTTAGGAAGAATGGAGTTCAGAAAGCAGCAGCCTTGCAATGGAAGTACAAAACTGGGTGCCCTGTGCTTCTGTTGCCATGGCCAGTGAAAGGTCTCACCCGTCAGCAGTGCTGATGCCCTCCTAGAGGGGTGGATAGCTGCAGCTCGCATGGGTGCTGGGTTTCTTGAGCCTTGCAACTTAAAAGCATTGTTTATTGAAGCAACCAAACAAGGGAATTAAACAGATTATAGGCTTATCGTAGAGCAAATGAAAGACAGAAAGCGTGTAATTGGAAGGAGGAGTGTTTTGACAGCTTCTGCAGATGGCAGTAGACAGAAGGGAAGATTGCATTCCTAAAGTGTAACTTTTTATTAATAAGGTTCAAATAATTCTAACAGCTCTTTTGAGGATATGGTATTTCTCATGAAATATATGACTGGATTTCTTTCTAGATACTGGTTATAACAGTTTTACTTGGGTGATTTCTTGTTGATTCAGAACACTTTGTGAGTAATGCCATTGTGCAGATTATGTACTAATTTTTGAGGCAAAGCTCTGATTTGTTTTTGTAATGCTGTATTCCTCAGAAGGATCAGGAGTTCGGTATTGCCTCAGAGACTTTGCACTGTTGTTTCACTCAGCAGTATTTTCATGTTCAGTATCATGTCTGAAGCAAAGTATTTAAATGGAAGATTATTTCATAATACATATTTTTCAGAAACATATATAAACATAAAAATAATAGAGCAAAGAATTTATTTTTGTTTTACATGCTATTGGCTTTTGCCTTTTAAAAACCAAAATAATTTCCTTTGGGATTTGCTTGTCTAAATCCATTTTCTCTCCAGCATATGAAATGACAGGATATACAAAATGCCTAAATATTCATTTTTGTGGCATGTCTGTATATTCATCTGTCAACCTTCAGTGAATTTTCTGGTTTTCTATTAGCTTGTCCCAAACTGCTGGCAAGCTAAATTCCTCTAACAGGCATCAATTCACTGCATTAAATGCCTGTTCTGCCCTGCAAGATGTATTGATTATTTTTTTCTCAGCAAAGTGACAAATACCATTTTCATGACAATAATAGAGATTGATTACAATTTTATGGAACAGAGAAGGAGCCAATATTGCTGAGAGAACCTTGGGGCTTATAAAAAATTGAAAAAAATCATTTGAATTAATAAGGAAATTAATGAATTCATCTGTTGCTGTTGAAACTGAAGTATTTTTGATATAATGAAAACTACAGTAAATGCATGATCATTGCTGAAGTGAGGCAACTTTAAATGTATTTATAGCATCTGGTGTCTGAAATCACTTGGAGAAATGCTAGTAATCCATTTTGAAGTGCTCGGACTCTGAACTATTTAAGACTTTAAGATAAATTTTTCTATGGATTTAAGTATGCATGATCACGTATGACTGAATGTTGCAGTGCTCTCTTGATTAGTGGAAGCTGAACCTGAGAGACTGAGGAAATATTGTCAGGTTTTGTGTAGGGGAATTTATTTTAAACTTAAAAGGAAATGTCTTTAGAGCTTTTTTTTGTTCATTTTCATTTGCATTTCATGTTGTTATCTCCTTTGATGGCGATACAAACTGTAGGTCAAACTCCTCTACTCTTGTTCTTGCACCTTGCCCACTATTTAAATGAAGCTGGACAGCCATACAGAGAGGTTTCAAGGTGAGACTGAATATTTGAATTTGACACAATAATAGATTATTCATGACATTGTATCAAAGCAAATTATTATAACAGAATTCATGCTGAGTATAATAGCATTTACAATTTGTATGTGTTTTTATATATTGTCTTACCTTTAAACAAAACTAAGGCTACTTACGGACGCTTTCATATTGGCAGGGTTTTGTGTGTGTGATACGACTGTAAAACTCACCTCTCAGTCAACAACCTTGTATCTATTGTAATACATTTTTACTTCAGAAAATATATTCTTCTGATTGATGTATGGTTGAAAAACTGAGGTTAGAGTAGAATGGATGTAAGACTTTCAAACAAACTGGAAGGTAGGACAGCGAAGAAAGAAAGATTACACTGATAGCTATTGTCCCTGAAATGGCACTGTATTTTGCATTTAGTTTATTCTCTGACCTTCTCCATCAAGATGTATGAAGGCGATACACATTTTAGTCTAGCAAATTAAACCCAGTGAACTAAGTTTAAAAAGACAATCCAGAGGAGTATGCAAAACCAATTAGTGGTGTTTCTTGCACATGTGATGTGTTAGTACAACTTGGAAGATTTTAGCCCTGCCTTCCTAAAAAGAGTTGTAATTAATCACAGTTCTGATCTTCTGTCGAACCAAAACCAAGTCTGATTTGAGGCCAAACACAAAGAATAAATGTTTCAGAAATAAGTAAAAGGGCATTTTTTTTTTGTTTAGTATTTTTATAAGAATATTCAGATTATTTTTCCTACAATCCTAGCTGAACTATAAAGATTAAAAGAATTTTTCGTATGGATTTTATTTGAAAGAATCAGATAATATATTGTTTCCCTGCTGCTGAATCTACATACATATATTTTGGAAAAAATATCATTGTAGAACAACAAGTAGTGAGATATAATGAGGTAGTATTCAAATAAAAAGGGAAATAAATAGACAAGTACACACATCCTACTGTGGAACTTCCGTAGAGCTTAATGGTTAAAATAACAATAGAGCCAATTTCTGCATTTGACTTATCATGAGCTTCTGAACGGTTCACATACTACTCTAAAATTTGCTACTTTACACTTTCAGTGCAAAAGTTGTTTCAAGAGAGTATCTAAAACTGTCCAGCAGTATTTAAAGGAAGAGAAAGTAAAATAATGCCCTCATTATAAGAAAGAATGGCTATGACCTTTTAAATGACAGCTGTAGTACCAAAACAGCTGGGCAAACAGGTTGAAATTTTTCAAGGTGGCAGCTCTCTCTCAAGAGAGAAATTGAGAAAAAAAGTCTTTGAAATGTCTCTATGAAAATGGTTGTGGTTATGTCTGAAGGTATTGTGATTTTCCCATGGGTGCTAAAATTTTAGTAATAGTATATCCACCAGGTTTCTTGGAAGAGCAGTTGGCTGACTGTTTGCAGGACGTGCATCTGGGATTTGCAGGAGTCCTTGTGTTATTTGCTGTTGGCCGTAAATTATAAAATGATGGGCTTCCTCTTTACTGGTTTGCAGTGTGCTAACAAATGTGTTTATGCCCCAAGGTCAACCAGTTGGCATTGTTAGAGACTTAGGCACAGTGTTAGTTTCCTTAAGTTTTCTGCTTCTTGAAAAGAGAGAACTCCGTCCAAGCTAGCTCAGGAGGATCCAGCAAGTCCTTAGGCCAGCCATAGTGTGTGGCTCTGTCACTAGTGTCTCCTTTGGTCCACGAGCAGGTGGAACCACTCTTGAGGGACATCACCACTGTTCAGCCCTTTTGGACCCAATTAGTTTTATAGAGAAGCAGTGCAGAAGTCTTGGTGCTGCAGTTCCTGAAGGAGCTGCAGTAGCAGAGAAAGACTAGGGACACCCTGTGACCTGCTGCATACCTTGACCTTGCTCCTTAAACCGTGGTGAACATGGGGTAGCTTTCCACAGTGTACTTTAGCACCTGATTTAGACTATGTCTATGATGGTGCTCTCTAGAAGTGTGTATCTTCAATGATGTATTTCAAACCTGTTTTCTGGTACCAAATGCTAAGTTCAGAGGAGTTCCATCAGGAACCACTGTGTTCTTAACAGTATTTTACTTCCACACCATCTTGTGAAGCCATAAAGTTCAGTGGCCATAAAATGGCGTCAGAAAATAAAAGTTAAAATGCGCTCTGCGACTTTTTTGCTGAAACAGAATATTAGCCTGATTTGTTTATAGCAAAGTAATTCTATTTCACTGCTCAAGGCTAGGCAAATGTTTCAAAAAGTTATTTTAAATATCCACAGCTTGAACATATGCAATCAGGAAGTAATGTATTACCAATGAAACAACACATAAAATTCCTCAAAGGAATACTTGCTGAATTTTGTTTTACTGTTCTCATTTTGGCTTGGTGTGCTGAAAGAAGCAGCACAGAAATTCTGCTTAAAACAAATTCATATTTGCAACTAATTTTGGAAATATAATAAGAGATATGAAAAGACTTGCTTCTTATTTTAATTTCTACTTTGAAATATAAATTCATTTTGAATCATTAAAACTGAATATAATGCCTGCATGTGATTGATTATTTAAATTATTGCATTTTCTATTTTTTTAATATCCCATTTTTGTATTGAAGTCTTTAAGAATTCAGCCAGATTAGGGACTGTGGGAAGAAGCCCTACTTTAATGCAGTAGGTGAAGGACTCTTTAAATCAGTCTCTGGAGTTATTTAATAGTTACCAATTACTCCTGCATTGTAAACAATCAAAGTGCTTGTATCTGCAGGCAGTAGATAACCTGAAAATCAAATATATCAGCTCTGCCCAGATCCTTGAAGAGATTGTCCTGTCAACTAAAACAAGAATAAAAGATGTGATTGTAAATAACATTTGTGGGACAAGCAGGTTAGTAACATTCATTTTAAAAATAAATAAAGAGCCACCTGTAGCAGGCAGTTGACATTAATTGAATGTCTAGCAGAAAGCAAAACCTTAAGAAACTTGCAAGAATGTATACGTTCAATTGGCTTTGTTCCCTGATTGTATTAGATTATGGTTTGCCATCTTCTGATGCAAGGGTTTCCTTTATCCGTTCCCTGCAAGAAGGCATAACACATAACACTGATCCTTTCAGAGGTTTTAGAAATCTCTGCAGTTCAGCTCCTTTGAGTAATTGAGTGAGTCTTAGCGCTACATTTTTTTTCTTTATATAAGGGTTATGTCTGTGGCTAAATGCACACCATAGGGATTTTACTTGAATACAAGAATTAATTGAATTAATTAGTTCAATTGAATAGTGCTTCCTACCTGTTATTAGCAGCTTTTTTTCTAGTTTTGTTTCTCATTGCCAATGAATAAAAAGAGAAAAGAAACTCATCCTTATTTATAATTTTTGATTGTTGAAATATCTCCATATATATAGTAGACAAGAAAAGTGAAGATTTATATATAACATTCTTTAAAATGCCATCAGTATTAGTAATAGTATCAGTTTTAGTGACTGTCAGACTTAATCCCGCAGCTCTGAAGTTATTAGAGCTTTGGTCATTTAACATGAATGCTGGAGTACAAAAAGAGATTCCAAACCACTAATATTGCAACAGATATATTCATTGAGAAACCTAGGCTGACCCGGCTATATATGGATGGTTGTGGTCATAGTTTAAGTATGTGCTAAGCTTTTTTCTTTTATTTCAAGGGAACGAGTCATTTTTGGTGGAAATATTTGGTAAATAAACTAAATGGAGAGGAAAGAGCAAATCTATTAGCTGCCGTTTTCTTATATCGACTCTTTCCTTTTTTTCTCTTAAAGATAGCTATTTAGTCCATTAGTGGATTTCTTTCTCCTTCCAAGCTGGCTTCCTGTAGGTTTCACTGTGGAGTAGCAGGTGTACAATTCTGAAGTGTCTTTATAAGTGGCTCAGCAGGGCTTCTTGTGCCGTACATTCACTGGAGACAGCTCATCTGTTTAATCCTTATGTTTTAGTCAACCTTTCTTATTATGCGGACAGGGCTCCCATGCTCAGCTGGATTTTGACTCTCAGAATGAATTGATGGAGCTCTTTGATCTTTGCTGTGTATTGCATCTGTTTCATCTTTCATCTTAATGCATGATCTTCCTAACTCCTAGCTAGTGCTTTATTTTATTTTTTTTATTTTTTTTTTTTTGCTTGAATCCGTCAGTTTTACTTTGTTCTTTTTGGCATGCCTTTTTATGTGCAATGAACTTGATTGCACAACTTTAACATAATGATAATTAAGTTGGTATGGGCCAACACCCAGACAGGCAAACACCCAGACGGCCATATTTCTTTAGGGTTGCCACTTAGTATTTTAGGCCCTTGACCAGAATCCTTAAATGAGATTCATGCAATTCTTTATGAACTTGCAGATTACTGCACCTGGTATTTGTGATAAATAGGGGAAATACTAAAGAATCATAGAATGTGACAGTATGTATGTTTGGAGTAGCCTGAACTACAGCAGCATTCAGCAGTATTGTGTAGAACTGGTATAATGCAGTACTTTCTTTAGGGATAGCGCCTTGACAGCCTAGCCACATGAGCATATTTTTAAGTTCATGCCTTCTAAATTCCTGTTCAAAATGAAGCAGCTTCTTAGGCTCTGCTGTAAGCAGGGATACTTTTCTATAAGTGTGGGTTTGTTCTGCTCCAGGCAGTTTTGATTAAAAACATTTGAAGTTCCATGATTTAGCTAAGTTAAATAGTGAGTTACTGTTAGGTTTTGAGTTTTGGTGTTTTGGTGTTTTTTTTAAACAGAAATTTAAATATGACAACCAGAAAGGGATTACTCACTTTCATATGAAACTGGCGAAGGAACAATTTTGACTATACTTTTTAGTTGAAACTAACCCTATTGACAGAGCATTTTATAATGGTATATTTGATTCCTGCACTTAAACAATACAGTTTAAATTCCCCTCTCAAAAAGTTTTAAATCAGTGCTCAGTTTTAAGTGAGAGTGGTAATTTAACTTTTCTCATGATCATTAATACTAATAGCAAGAGCATTTTCAAGTTAACAAGGAGCTTTTGGTCTGCAGGAGCTAAAATCCTAAGGCATCTTTGCTCATAAGATTTGATATATTTCACTGCAGTCCAGCATCTTACATACATGGCATATTAAGAGCTGTTTCCTGCTTTGCTACGTATGCTGGTCATATTTTTGTCTTAGAAACCCTTTGGGAAATGGCAACATATGAGCATTGAAGTTTTTGTTAGGTTGTTTTTTTTTTTGTTCTTTCTTAGGCGAGGGCTCCTTATGTAGAACTTCCACCTCCCTAGTGGGTGTGGTGAAGCCTGGGGCAGTTGATTGCTACATGCTGGGGAGCCCTCCATTTACAGCTGGAAAGGGATCCATGAGTCATGCTTCTTTGGTCAACTACATATGATGCATTCAGTCATATTACATGGGAATCTTTTAAAATTTTTGTGCACATACCATCTTTATAAAGTGAAAAAAAAGCATAGACCGCTAATTTTTGCAAAACAAACATTTTCATTTTTATTAGGTTTTAATTAAAAGCAATGCAGCACCATGGATATAACACAATCACATACTCCTCACAAGACTTTGCAACATGCATTTTCAAAATTGACCTCACAAAAGTACTAATGTTAGACTTGATTTCACTGTGGCATAGGTAGATAACACTGTTCCTAATAGTAATTTCATGTAATGATAGAATAAAAGGACCTCGATCTGATACAATGCCATATGTCTGCTGCTGCTGCAAAAAAGAGAATTTAATAATTTTTGCATGATATTATTAATAGCTCCCTTCCCCCCCCCCCAGCAAAACTGTTTCTCTTACTGTTAGACCTTCTTCTTTTAGGTACTGCTTGACATATAAGAGCTTGCTGTCCTCCGATACTGAAAATAATAGGTAACAGCTGTTGATGTAGAGTCCAGTTTCAGAGTACATAAAAAAGAAACTTAGATTTTGAAAAAAAAAGCAAAACAAACGATTACTGACTTGGCTTACTTGTTCTCTCTCTCTCTTTTTTTTTTTTTTTTATTTGCCTTTGGAGCTATTGCCTTTTAACTGCTCTGAAATTAATCAGGTGTAAAGTATTATCTGTCAGGAGATTAACTAATTGTATTGAAAGAAGCTCATTAAGTGAAACTGGAAAATTATTAAAATACTGAATGTCTGTGTTGGGTACATCCACAATTTGAGACCTACATTTGGAGAATCCAGACCCAAAATGCAACTATATTCTTTTTAAAGACTGAATTATAAACAGGTGATTTTAGTGTCTTGGGTTGTTGTGGTTGTTGTTTTTGGTTTGTTTATTTTTTTTATTTCCCTGTCAATTGGATGTTTTAGTTTATGTCGCTTTAGCATTACAGATACAACCTTTCTAATGAGTCATTACCAGAGTTTGTTTCTGCCACACTGCTATATTTTACGTGCTTCATTTTGTTTACAGACAACATGTATTCTTTTAGGAGGCCACTTCAGCTGCAAGTGCGTTTTTTATTTTTGGGGAAAAAAACAAAAATAAGTACCACATTATCTAAAGAGATTGTATTGCTGTAACATACCAGTATGTTTTCCCCAGCATCTTTTGTGTTAATCGTCTCCAGAATAAGCATTTGATTAATTCAGTTGTCATTTAATTCTGTGTGTGTGTGCGTGTCTGTCTGCCATCCCAGTTCCAGTTTACTGCAGGTGGGAATTTACACAGGAGAGGCCTCCAGGCTTTTTAACCACAAAATTGGGAATGAATTTCTGCACATGATTTTCTTGCAAAATGTTTCAAAACCTGCCTTTAGGGAAGAGCTATTGCCAGCTCCTGGAGTCATAGTGCTCAGATGTCTCACTTCACTTAGTGAGGGGCTCTCTGAGAGGTTGATTTATATATGAAAAATATCTTCCCATTAAGAAAATGCGACTTTATTGTCTCATTTTTACAGAACGATACAAGCAAAACTCTAATCCAGAATTCTTAGTAGTCTGTAAGTGACTGAATGACTTGCCTTTTTAATTGAGATTTAGTTACTTTTTTAAATTTCAGCTCATTCTTAGTTTCTGTACTCACATGAGCTTTCCTGTTTTACAGGTTATGTTGTCAGTTATAAAACTATGCAGTCTTGCCTCTGACTTTTGTTATTCTGTGACACAGGAGAACTGTATTGAAATCTTGTCTTATGTGTTGAATTAAGCCATCCTGACATTTCATGTACTTCCATGCTCTGTGTGGACTAAGTTTGGGAAAGTATGCCAGGAAAAAATTGCTCTGTGCTTGCTCTAATGCTTTATCCTGGACACCTGCTACTGGATGTTGTCACAGGCAGGGTGCTGGTGCCTTCTGAGACACTTTATATATTCTTAATGATCAGTTTTTAAAAAGATATGTCTGACTACTAGTGTAGGTAACAGAATAACAGAACATTGGTGCAAGAAAAAGGGAGTGTCATGGAAAAAAACACAGTTTTCAGGCTCACCTGCAGCCAGTCACAGCAGAATAGAACAAAAAACAAGTTCAAGTGACAATATTATAGCAGGATAAAACGGAAGCTCTTTATCATGATGCACGTGGAAAAATGGTCCGTTCCTCCTTTTTCTTGGTCAGTTCCTAGACTGTAAGCAAGATTGTTTTTCTTGCAATGCGTTAATATTTCAACTCTCTTCTTCCTGTGCTAAACACTGACACAACATGTGGCCTCTTCACATCTGCCTCATGGCGCTTCCCCCTCGAGAAGCTACATGTGACCTTTGCAGACATTGTTCTGCACTGTGAAACTTGACGGTTTCATTCTTTTCAGTGGAATATATGTGCAGTTTATGATGCAGGCTAACTCTTGATTTGCATTGCTAAAAATAAAATTAATAAAATATCCAACCTCTGAATACTTTTTATGCATATGTTATGCCAAAATGAGAAACTATACCATAAGCTCTCTGTCTGTAGCTAAATATGCTATTTCTTGGAAGTAGGGGGGAATAAGTGAGTGAGAGGGTCACTGTGTCACCAAGCCTTCAAAGCTCCTGATTTCAGGAAGAGGTTCACCATAGAGGGACATTGCTTCTCAGATCCAGGCTCTGCCACATGTCCTGCACTAAACCTGCTGACCAGCATCTGTGCACCATCCTGCATTGGCTTCGTGCCCTTGTGTTGCTCCTTTCCTTCTCCTTGTTTGTGTGTTGTAGCACAGTCAAACGTGGAGGCTTCTTATTAATTGGCAGCCGCTGAACATTAGAAGTTAATTTAAAAGCCCACTGGATTACAATGTGAAGAGTATTCCTTTCATTACATTGCCCATTATTTTAAATGTATAATTTACATATATTATGGCTTAATTTCACTTAGTTTTTTGTAATGAGGTACTGAATGGAAGATTTACAGATTTAATAGAGTACAAATGGAAGGTTTATTAAGATGGGCATATTTAAGGTTAAGCTTATTAATAGGTATACATAACTAAAACTAAATGTATTTACATCAGTCTCAAGTTGTGAAATATAATTGTGATTATTGACCAAAATATTTTAGAATATTCTTTTCTGGTTGGTTGTTGTTTTTTTTTTTTTTGCTTTAGTTCATGGATCCTACTCTTGTCTATGCTTCCTTCTAGGGTTTGTGGGTTCTAAGCATGCAGGAAATACTGTAGAAATTCTGAAGTAACCTTGTCTTTACCAGAATAAACCTCTTCTTTGAGCCTGGGCCACCATTATTATGGTCATGGCTAGTGGTTTTTTTAAACTGGATATGCTTTAGGTTAACTGTGGCCTATCCTTTGCTGTACCTCCCTCCCTGCTAAGGAATTTTTTCTTGTACCTGACCCTGAGTTTACTTTCCCCTTACCACTCACTTTCCTTTCCTCCTTCTATATCAGGTATGTTGTTTATTTGCCTCCTCTGAGGTCTTTTTGTACTTTCTTCTTTGTGTATTCCTTTTGATGTTTCCTCTTCTCTGAACCTCTTGTTGTGTGGATGATTTGGTAATTCTCATCTTTTTTGTCTCAATGTGGGGGAAAAAAAAAATAAAAATATGGGTGCTTTTTTGAAAGGTGAGGAAGGTGAGGACCAAACTACCCAGATGGGTTGTCCTGCCCTCCTGAAAGAATTACAGATGTAATTCATATAATTCAGTTACTCTCATAACTTTTGCTATTTATGTTGCTTTTGCCTTAGCCAGTTCACAGATTAATGGAATAATTCAGATTGGAAGAGACTTCAGGAGGTCAGCCAGTCTACCCTCTGGCTCCAAGAAGGATTAAAACTGAATATGGAGCAGTTTTGTAGTCTCCATGACAGGCAACAGAGAGAGCAATACCTCCATTGGACAAGTCATTCCACCAATATCTAAATATGGAATTGGGTATAATGATTCATGCTCAGCAGATCCCTGTCATGCTCTCCTTCATCCTAGTGATGACAGAGGAGAGCATAGCAGACCAGCCTAGTTGCCTGGTTTATAATAGCTGAGGGCAGGTGAGATTAATTCTGTATTTTTCCGTAGTGAACTCTGAAGTAATGAAAAAGTGTGAATGAGAGAAAAGCCTGATGTATTCATTGAAAATGGACAAATACAAGCACTGCTAGGGTACCAAGTTCAATCCTTTTTTACCGCTACTCTTAAATAACTTTCAATCTGGACCTGTCAGAGACCATCCCATTTGTTTTCCAGTTCTACAGGCTTGGATCTGTCCTGACAGCTTAGAAACTAGGTTAGGTCTATGCTGGTGGCTGACTGGAGATACTGTTATGGCTAGCCTTATGTATCTGATGCATTTGGTTCACATTCTAGAAAAATGAACTAGTTGTTACCGCAACCTCCAATTTTTGCTTCCTTCCCAAGCCCCTCATTCATTTCCTATGTTCAGTTATTTCCCCTTACCTTAAAGATCTGTGCTAGGGTCAAGACTACTTCTTCATATTTAAAGGCTATCTGAAAAAAGCAAAATGTGGTTCGGGTACAGCAATAGAAATGAGAAGGAATGAAGGACTTCCTTAACTTCTGAGTAAAATCCTCTTGGTGGCAGGTATTTTAATAAAGTGAATTAGTCATCTTAGTTGGGCTAGAAGTGAGCTTTCTAACAGCGTGTCTGTCATTGTATTGGTGACAATATGGTGTGGAGGTACTTGAGCTAGATTTCAACTTGTTAACAATTTGGGTATGGGTAGCAGCGCATAACTGGTGCAATCTTCAATATCTGCCTGAGAAGCTGGGTGAATACTTGATCAGTCATCCAAAATGACTGGAGTGATGACATTACATTAAAGGAAGTAATTTATTTTCCTGCCCTCATCCTTTCCAACAAATATCAGAAAGCAATTAGTTGTGTTTTGACCAATAATGAATAATGTAATTATTCCTGTATTTGGCCTTGTAAACTTTCCAAATGAGACAGTTACATAAAAGAAAAACTTCTGAAAGGCAAAGCAGGTTCTTGCAACAGTGTAATTTCAAGGGAGTGAGGTCAGGATACAATTCTTACTTCCACAAGCTGCTGTTTTCTAATTATTGCTATTTTATGGTTGGATTGTGAAAATATTTGAATTGTTTGGATTTGGAAAATGTGAAAATTTTATCTTAATTTTATGTGAAAACTTTGAAGAAAAATGTATTGTTTTCATGAATTTACTAAAAAGAGGGCTAACTTTATGCTGTTGAGTCCAGAGCATATTCTTGTTTGAGGCAGAGTGTATTGCTGTATACTGCCTTTAATATTAAACTACCCCTAAATTAAGGTCAAACATAGAGTCACATTTTCTGAAAAGATATAGTTTTGGAAAAGCAGTCTTTGGTCCAAGTGCCAGGGCAGCAACTGTACTGTGAATCCAAAAGCAGTCATAAAAAATTTTGCATGTATTTATAAATTCATATTAATTGACTCATGTACTTCGGTCTAATTAGTTAAATAGACCTGTCAGAAGGCATTATGAGATGTACTAATTTGGGGTTTATTTTTGTACCAGGATGAGTTATTGGGATGGCATTTATTTTATCATAACCTTTGTTTCTAATTTATGAGTTACTTTCCAGTACTTTGCAGTGTATTTGGTTTGTAAAAAAAGGTCTTACAGCAGGAGCACAAGATGCTACTGTAAATGAAAGGTTGTCACATGTTGCTGTAAATGAAAGACTGTCCAATGCTGCCATAAATGAAAAGCTCAAACATTATTGTCTTCTAGGGTGATGCTGAAATTAACTATAAGCTCAAATTTTGTTAGGATGCTTTTCTATTTTGGGCTTATAATGTATTTGCATGTTTAGTCTTCTCAAAGCATAGGCTTCACTAGTTGGGATTTACAGATGATCAGACTAGTTGAGAGGAAGATGTATACAGAGAAGCCTTTAATGGTAGCTAACTGCTTCTGTGGGCCCAATTAAGACTATCCAACTGTGAAACACAGTCCCCTGAGTAACAGTGCAGTCGGCTTGCCTGGATTTTTTGAGATGGGGGGAAGGAGGTCTGGAATAAGGGAATATCCAGTGCAGCTGCAAAGAAAAAAATACTTTAAGAGTTCTCTTTGAGGAAAAAAACGAACCAAACATACACACACCCCTCCCCCGCCCNGCAGCCCTCAAACTTTTGGTATGCAGTATTAATAAAGGTTGAGGTCATCTTTACGTATGCACCACATTCTAGACTTGACGCCGTAGTAGCTGAGCCTGCGTTCTGGATGTGTTGTTGGTCCAAAATCGATCTTGTCGCTCCTCAGAAGGCAGTGAGAGATAATAAGTACTATTCACCTGATTGCCTTCCTGTTCTGAGACAGCTGGTGACGCTTGTCTTCCTGATAACCAGGAGTTTCAGATCTAAGGCAGGGATAAAGAAAAGCTGGGAGCTTGCTGAATCTAAATTTGACAGTCGATGGCTGTGTAGAGGGTCAGGAGGGATAGAATCTCTGACACGTATAAGAAAGGAACAAAATTTATCTACTCTGGTTGCAATGATTAGATGTCTCTTTGTCTGGCTTTCTTACAGTGGATGATTGATTGTACCCGCCAGCTGGCTAATATCATAATTAACAAAGTTGCTACCATGTCTGAGAAGTTTAATCGAAAAAATTGCCGGCAGTATGATGCCATTTTCACAGAGATCACAAGCGCTGCAGTGTCGACTTTTGTACTAGTGGAGCCACAGGACAATGTAGATGTGCTGAGAAGTCGTTCACTGGGATAACTAAAGGTATGTTTCTTTCCCCATACATTTGTTCCCTGTTTGTTCTTTTGAAAAATGAAATATGGCCCTTTGATGGTATCTTGCGTTTCAGGCTGCCACTGTTCTGTCATATTTTAAAGAAGTTGTAAGAGCAATCTAGAATACGCTTTATCAATTGATAATCAAAACTGTAATTCGTACTACTCACTAAATGGTCTTCGCTTTCTTGACAGATGCATATTGCAAAAAATATGGATGTGCTTGTTTTCGTAGCTAATTTTCTCAGTTGGAGGAAATAGAAATGCTGTTGGCAGTCTGTATTCTAGGAATTCGTCGTTCAGTTTGGGTTTGTGTTTTGTAATATTTCTTTTAATTCACTACTTCAAGTTAGAATGTAATTTAAAAGGCAAGAAGAAAAAACAGGGAAAGCCCCCTATTCTTGCATTCATAATTCAGCATTAAAATATCTTGCTAAAATATTCACTTTTCTATATGCATATTTGTGTCTCTGTGTGTTCGTGTGTGTGAAGTGAGAGCAGTGTCAGTGCTGTTAGCTGGAGAGCCACTTTGCAGCACCTTTGTAAAATATTGCCTGAGAATCTCATTTATTCCTTTTGTATGTTTACCTAGTTTTCCAAGTTAAAAATTATTCTGCTGAGCTCTTCTACTCTGCAGTAGTGTTTTTACCTATGTGTATGTGCGCTGCGTGGTAGTTCAGTTATGCTGTGGAGTATGTGTTGAAAATGCCAGCCTGACATATTGCTAATGAGTGTGCATATTGACAGTGACGGGGGCGTGTGTCTGTCTGTGTGCCATATATTAAAACAAAAAGAGGAGAGAGACAGAGACAGAGACAGACACAGAGAGGCAGAGAAGGAAATATTGAGATGGGAAAGAACAGTTTATTTACATTACGGTATGTCAAAATGTTATTATGGCTAAAAAATCCATTTAAAATAGACATGAGATGGCATAAGACGGTTCCTTCTCTTTCTCATAGGAGCTAATATGGCCGTGGTAGGAGAATAAGGGAGACCCATTTTTTTTGGTGCTATTAGTGGTTTTTGGCCCATGTAATTTTGACTTTTTGGTACCAGCTTATAAAATTTGGAAAATGAATTGTTTGCATTGTGTTTCAGTTCCATAATGAGCTCTCCCTGAGTTTTCTGTTGCTCTTCTTCTCTGTTATCTTTACAGGTAAACTAGATCTGAGCATTCAGATGAGATTGTTACAGTAGGCTTTTGAAGGAACGTATTGCCGTATAGCTAATATAGCTGATAATTATTTTAAATCAACATATCTTGGTGATGCACTCTTTTCTATTTTACAATTTTCTGTTTAGAGTTAAACGATGTTCTAGTTTTGGGCTGATATTATTGCAATCATAATTTAAAACTAATCCTGACTTGAATTTTTTGGAGAGGTTTTGCAGTTCTCAGTCAATTCAATAGCAGATATACGATTTTTCATTAGTAGACCAAATTGGAAGTACCAACTAAAATTTTTTTTCCTTTATTTGTTAACGGGCTATGCCTCAAAAGAGACTTCTGTTTTGTGAGGAAATACTGTTTTTCAAAGCCAGAAGAATATTCCTATAATCATTATTATTCCTGTCGTCAGTAAGGATTCTAGGTTTTAATTTATCCTTGTAAATCTACTGCTTTTCAAGAGCTGCTAAGCAAAATTAAAAATCCATATTTTGTTTTGAATAGAAAATGCTGTGAATAGTAGCAAAATAGATTAGTATTGTGATTGCAGACAATAGGGAAGATTAAGTTACTAAAACAGTATATTGTTGTTCTAAACTAAACCCTGTAATATTTTGTGTAATTGAGACTTTGTGCATTGTTAGAACTCGGTTGGAGTATCAAATGGTTGTGAGGATTAGAGCAGACAACTAAAGCAATACCACAGTAGATGTGGCTGGTTTTTAACAGGATTATCTTCTGAGATGTGTAGAAATGAGCTCTTGTAATACTTTCAGAGGAATTAATAATTTTAGTAAAATGTTAATGGCAAATGTGCTAATGTAAAGAGTTAGAAGATTAGTAATGCATTCTTTTGCACAGAAATAAGAATATAAGAAATATCCTGCAGGTGACTGAAGCTGCTGCAATTTTATTGGAGATTAAAGTTTGATTGACCTTTTCTGACCCTTCTGAAATTAAAAGCCAGTGGTAAATTATTCTGTCCAATTTAAATGCAAACAGAACAGTATGCTATGTCATTCAAGTGTAAGAGAAAAAAATGTTTTAATTTTCCTTTTGCACTCAGTGAGATGTGATTGCAGACGGCGCGTGACTGGGCTGTGGTAGAACTGGCCAGTGGGCAACCTGCCTTCGCTCTGCTTATCACCACCGGAGCAGCTGCACCACAGGAATGCCAAACTTGGGAGCAGCAACAAACCCTCACATGCAGGAATGTTGGCAGGAACGCATGGAGGCACATCAGGAAGGTAAGCAGTGAAAGTCATGGTGGATATGCTCTATCTGCTAGTGTAGATCTTGAGCTGGCTGACGTGCACGAGCAACCAGCATAACACAGGTGAGGATTCCCGTGCTGCCTTGCAAGGCCGTTTGCTGGAACTTGGTTGCTTACCTGTGCAAGCCATTGCACAATTAGAAGTAAAGCCGCATATGTGTTGTTCTTTGTGTTGTTTTTTCCTTCTCCCTAAGCCTTAAAACTCAGGTTTACAGGCTGGCAGAACTGCACTTTTTGACTTCCTCAAGAACAGGCTAAGTGCAGGTGTGGGAATCGCTGCACTGCTCAAATGCTGTGATTCTAGCCTTTCCTACTAAATGTGCACAAGTGGCTTCTTAGTTGGTACGTCATGCTGGATGGGTAGAATCAGGACATGATCTTAGCAGTTGACTAAAGCCCATGGGATTACTTGCGTATGTAAAGTCATGCAGGTGGTCATCGGAGTTGCTGTGCCTACGCTGCTGAACAGCCTTTGAAAATCTAGGAAGTTAATTTCCAATAGATTTTATAATTCTGTTTCACGCTGCAGTTGGTATCTGTGTTTGCAAACTTTATTAATTAATATTAAATTGGAAAGACCTCAGTGATACACTTGCTGCATTTTTTATGAATCTTTCATTAAAAGTTGAACACTTAGAAATGCCTCCCAGAGTGTCTGCCTCACTCTTCATTTTTTTTTAACAGACAAATGAATGTCAGGGCAGTGGTTTGTTTTGCAATGAATTGCACATAATTTTCCCAGAGTAAGAGATCAGTGTGATTTTATAAAACAGCATACTGTCTAAAAGCAGTTCTGGAAGACTACAGTGGCTCTCTGAGGGCTTAACTTTACACTGACTAGAACCATTATAATTGGACCCATTTTAAATACACATCTTTTTGTTGCTTGTGGTAAGAAATAGTGTATTTGTTAAAAGCCTCACACCAAATTAGCAGTAAATTAGGAGCAGTTTTGTTACCTGAGACTGGTTCAGTTTGCATAAACAAGCCCTTGCAACATCACTGCTTCCTTCCTTTGCCTGTTGGTCTGGGGAGGGAAGCAAGTGGATCAGGTCTGCATGCAGGGCTTTACATGGTACTTGGCACACAGTGTACTGGATGAAAGTACCACCTTTTTTTCTTTTCTTTTTTTTTTTTCCCCTTCTTTTCCTTCCTCTCCCTGAGTCCACCTCTCTCTGACCACATGAGAAGAAATAAAATGGCTATTTGCAGCCTTTTTCTTACATTCTAGAAGCAGTAGTGTTGGGCTGAAGGGCAGAAGGACTGCTGCTGCAACTGTTTGGCCTTGAGTGGACTTTCTGCCTACAAGATTTCCTATTCTTTCATGCAGCTGCAAAGCATTAAAATGATAATGAATGTGCTATCTGCATTCCACATTCAGTTTTCCTTCTTACTTTTCATCAAGGAAGACTTCCTATTGCATCTGTCAAGGTAGGGAAGTCCAAGGAATTGCAGTTCAGAAATTAAGGACCCTGAGGTAGCGGCTCACTTCTGTCTCGTCTTTTCATTTACACTTTAAACAGCCTTCAGAGAGATGGGTTGCTGCTCGTGGGACCCAGTGAAGAAAGTGAGGAATAGATAAAAGCTAAACTTGTGGTGGAGTGACCTAAATGGAACAGCTGGCAAAAGTATAGAGGGGATCCTCCAGGGTGCTGAATTGTATCTTCAGGCTTGGATTAGTAGGATGTTTAACAAAAAGATCCATTTGCCAAAAGGGTCTCTGCCTGATTTTTAATTATGGAACTAGCGTTTCCTGCAACATTTGTAAATTATTGGTGTAGAATACTAACTGTTGGCTTTGGGTTCTAGCTTCTGCTTTCCTCAAACTAAAATTTTTGCACATTCTTGGTTTGATCCTATGAATACTGGGGATGTGAAACATTTCAACAGTTTTTAGGTTATGAATAATGAGATGCACGCTCTATAGACTAAATATGAGGTTTAACTATAAACTAAATATGAGGTTTAAATATCTTTTGTTTTGTTTATAATCCTGGAATGCTTTTGAGTGCTTGAAATAAGATGAAACTTTTCTTTAAATTGAGGAAAACAGTATTTATAGGATCTTTTTAGCCATACATATTCATTGTATTTTAGTTAACAGTAGCAGATATATAGCATGCAACTTTTATTTTGATTTTAGTAGCTAGAAGTCTCTATCTCTTTGCATATTTTACAGTAGAGCAATGCAGGAGAAGAAAGAGCGTGGCTGCATATATGAGAAATTCCTATTGTACCAGCCACTTTCATGTAACATTTTATTTTTTTGAGAAACCTGTTAGGCACATGTCTGTTATCAGCTAATACGGCCATACATTTATTAAAGCTCAACACCAAAAAAAATTTCCAAATTGCAAAAAATGATACTCTAGTATCATGTGAAGTTTTCAAATGGGTGGCACATAAGGACAATTCATGCTGAAGTAATAATGTATGCTATATATGCAGAGATGCTCCTAAATGTACCTGTTTATATTTACCGAGTCAGGCAGAAGAGACGGGGCAGCGTAGTAAAATATTTCTGGAAAGTCTGTTGAAATACTTACTGTCTGACTACTTAAGGCAAAAAAGTACTTGGGGGGGGAGAGGCCAGGATGTTGTCACTGTACTCACTTCCTACAGAGTATAACATCTAAAATAGACACTGTTAGTCACTACACCTTCTGCTTTGCTCTCCAAAAAAGCATTTACCAAGCAGGGCAAATTCTTTCAGAGACAAGTCACATAAGATTGTTTTGAGGATATTTGCTGTATGTCGTTGTTAATAAGCCATGTGAGAGATAGGACAGCTTCTTAGCGTGTGGTATGACACATTGTTGAGTGTTTCTCTCTTGCAACAGAAAAATGAAAAAAAGGTGAAGTTATAATGTCATTTCTCATTGCCCCCAGCAAGGATGGTATAGAGATCTGCTGCATTAAGTTGGTCTGATAATTGGTCAGAAATGGTCTTATTCAGAATTCTGACATTTCACTACATTGTCATTGTGTTTATTTGAATGGAAAATAATTCAAAATTTTGTTCCACAACCTTTATTTTTCTTCTGAACTCTCTCTCAATATTCTCTAAAAATTCTACTCTGCCAATAGCTAAATGAAAATTGGAGGTTTGATACCCTTTTATTTACAGTATATGATAAGCATTTTTCCTATATTTTTTCATAATAGAACAGATCAAACTTTTTTATAGAGAGAAAACTTTCTCAGTAGTTGTATATGCACTGTACTGCATCTAGTTTCAAAACACACTGCAATTTCAATACCTATATAGGGTTAGACAGTAAAGTTGTAAATTTCTTTTTTTTTACACTGAAGTTTTAAACAATATTTCATGTTGCAAATCTACACGTGATGAAAATGTATTATATATCCCTCCCAAAAAGTTATCCTGAAATTGGGCAGAAGATACATGCTGACTAGTCTAAGTAACTGTATTTTACTAATTTAGAAGTAAAATTATTTTCTCTTACTTATTTGTTTTGGGAAGAGTAAATGAGCTGGAAGTAGGCAAAAATGGTAGATTCATTTTAGTCTTCTGTTAAAAATCAGTAATTGCCTAGGCATTATTTTTGTCAGTCTTACAATTTATGGAAGATTATCTAGAAGTCGATAATTGCATTTTTTGTCTATCAGACTTGTGTAGTTTTCTGGAAGAGTGCATAAGAGGGAACTGAATTTGAATAAATTAAATAGCTGCATATGAAACCTCTTGGAGTATAATGTTACATTGAACATTTCTTCTTTCTGTTTCAATAGAAATGAAAATTCTGTTATGAATACAAAGTTTCTTACACTGTTTTAGTGTTTTTTTGTAGTTTTTGAAAGGTTTCAAATTCCATTTTTGAGATGAGGGTAAGAGAAGTGAAACTTGTAGTTCTTCTGGTAAAACTTTGTAGGTTATGGCAGAATGTTTTTAAAGTATTTACTACTTTACATTCTTGAAATGGGTGGTAGGAGAAATTTCTAGAAGCTTTTCTTTAAGGTAAACTAAAATATGCTTTCTTTGAAGAAATTAAATTGGAGTGAGGGCATTTTCATTAAAAATTGCCTGACTGAAAATGAGAACAAGTTGGACCATTATGTTCAACGGTTCAAAATCTGCTTGAGGAAACATTAACTTTTAAAGTCCTGTTGGAATCATCACTAAACCTTTAGTCAGAAATGAATCCCCTTTTCCATGTAGAAACACTGAGGAAAACATTGAGATGAAAAAATATAGTCTGATTTCTGAAAATACAGACCAATTAGTGAGATTTAATTTAGTTATTTGCCACTGAGTATGCGTCATGTATATGTTAGAGCTGATTTACCATTATTTCCTTGTCTTATTTGAAAAAGAGACTCCTACTTATTGAAATATTACTGAAGAATCTAGCTTTCTCCACAAATTACACACTTTTTGCATAAATGTGCCTAATTACCTGAATTCAGTTTTGATTAGCAGTGTTAATTGATGCAGCTGTGGATGGGCTCTGTTTACCTAAATTACCATGTGCAAACAGCAATACGACTGAAAGTGAATATGCTAAACTGAAAATACTAATTAGCTAAGACAGATTGTTATTCAAGTCACATCTCAGAGCTTTTTAATGAAAGCCTGAATGTGTCAGAGCTTTATGATATTCAGACAGAAATGTCTATATTACATATGATTTCTGAATTTAATTCATGGGAACAGATGGGATGTCGGCCAGGGTTCTTCTCCATTGCTTCCAGTATTAATGTGGATATTTCACTCTACTGGAGACATTTTTGAGTATGTGTATGTGAGAGAGAAAGAAGTATGTTCATTGAGAGAGGGAGAGGGGAGGATTGTGTGCATTGACAGTGCATTGTGTGCATTGACAGTGTGCCAGCCAAGAACATCTAACTGGTCTATTTTTGACCAGCATATTTGCAAATTATAGCCACCTACTTTCCCAGAATGAAGATAAACAAACTATTTTGCAAATTTAATCAAGCTAGATAGTAAGTGTAATATAACCAAAGTACAGGAAGGTTAAACAGACCTCAGTAACAGAGAGATCTTTTGCAACAAAAGAGATTATTTTTTTTTTGCAACAATAACAAAAATATGTCAGTTTTTGATATAAGAGGAGGATTGGGCTTTGTATTACAAATTGTTGTAGAATTTATTTTAATTACCTTGAGCTGTGTTGTGAAATACAAATACACATTATTTTCTCAGTCTTCAAAAAAGTACAGACGTAGGTATTCATATAGTGCACTTGATCCCTCTTAATCCAGTTGGATGCAAAAATCTAAATAAGTTTGAAAATAGTATAAAAGAATATCTAGAGCATATGCATGGACTTAAGTGTTCTTAATATAAATCAGCAGCTGTACCACATATGCCCAGTCTTCAATCCATTTATTGTTACTTTTGGTTCAGAGCTTAAATATTCAGAGGTCAGCTCCCATGTGAAACTCAGTAATTCCAACAGAAGCTTTTCCCACAATGTCCTGTCAAAATGCAAAGCAAGGATTGTAAGTTCTGTGCCTAACTATTCGTACCAAAATAATAGTTACAGTTTTAATGTTCTAATTTTCATATTTGAACAATTCTTGCATAAATGTTCTCAGGATATCTGTAAAAGTCCTAATTCGATGTACATAGCTATGGTTGTAGTTATAAAAAGTGTCAAATCTTTTGACATAAATTGATCAGAATATGTTTTCTTGTGTGTGTTTGTTGCAATGGGAGAACTCTTGACTCTGTTATTCCACAGTTATGATGAAAAGAATTTGGGCTGGTTGCTTCGTGTGGGGAACACAATACTCCTTTTTCAAAAGGTTCAATAATTCTGTTTTTGTATAAGTTGACATGTAGAGCTGATCATATTTTCTGCAATTATCTAAGCTCCTAAACTTTATACCTGAATCCTTTAGTCATGCTCTCTGGTACTTCATTGGTGTGGGCTTTTCAGATGGAACATATTCCTAAATAAATCAGCCACAGATACCTAACTTGTTCAGCTGGCAATTAACTCAGGCTAAAGAGCAGAATTGCAGTGGTACGAGTCAGGTTTGGACCACTATGATAAAAAAAATCACTTCATTCCTATTACAGTTGCAAAATATGAGTGATCCTGTATAATCAACTGTCTCTTCAGTCCAGACATCTGACCTAGTAAAGAGCTTTTATCCTGAATAAATTCTATTTATCAGGAGTTCTGAGTCATACAATGCTATACTAGACGATTTAATGACAAGTACTCCACCACCGTCAATAGAGCTTGACTTCCTTATGCAAGGTGTAGTGGAAAGAGTAAATGAGAAAGAGAAGCATTACCTTCTGGAGCACAGAAGGAGGAGAGAGGCAGACAAACAAAATCAAACCTGTTTTAAGATGGAGTTTGAAAAATTCATGAAAAATTGCATCCGATGATTGCTTTCACTAGTAAAATACAGGCATAAATGATTCAAAGACAAGCACTTCTGGTCAGGTGTTGCTCTTCAAGTAGATCAGGAGCTGAAAGGCAGAAAAGTTTAATCCATTGTTTAAAAGAAGCTACCAAGGCCTTTTTTCAAAGAAAATAGTGTGGATACTTCCACGTAAAGGTCTCAAGAAAGCCAGCACTTGATGCAGACCATCTCTCCAAACTTTGACCTTTACTTAGGCATCATTTGAGAACAAAATCAGTGAGAAAAGAGTACCTTTGTCTGTGGTATTTGCCTTTAGCCTTCAGAATAGTTCAGGCCAAAATCTTAGTGGCAGCAGTAGCAGGTGAACTATTAGTGAGAACATACAGAATTCATATAATATTTCTACCTCTATGTAACTTTCAATTCAGTCAGTTGATCAGCTGCTGCTTAGGGCATCTAAGGACCTCATCCTTGTTTACAAATCTGTAAAGGGTGAGTGTCAGGACGAAGGAGCAAAGCTTTTTTCAGTAATGACCGATGATAGGACAAGGGGCAATGGTTGCAAACTGGAGCATAGGAGGTTCCATGTGAATATCAGGAAAAACTTTTTCACTGTGAGAGTGACAGAGCACTGGAACAGGCTGCCCAGAGAGGTTGTGGAGTCTCCTTCACTGGAGACATTCAAAACCCGCCTGGATGCATTCCTGTGTGATGTACTGTAGATGACCCTGCTCTGGCAGGGGGGTTGGATTAGATGACCTCTCAAGGTCCCTTCCAACCCCTAGGATTCTGTGATCTACGTGATGCAGCTACAAAAGTTGGCTCATTATTACAATGGGTTCTTGTTTTCATCCAACAAAACAAAGGTGTGCTTGGTATCTTCTGATACCCAAAAGCTGTTACCTGCTGTATCCAAACTATGCATTTTACAATTTATGCAAAAGATGGCTTAGTAAAGGGATGTAATAATGTAAATAAGATTGTATTATCTCTTTATTTTGGCTTTGCATTCTAATTCCAAGATTAACCAGTGTCTTATGAGGTGTGCAGTCAACCCTCAAATAAGGAGGACAAAAAAAAAATCATGCAGGAAAGAATAAGGTAGTGTTGTCTCTAATTCCCTGTTTCGTTATTATTTTGCAAAAAAAGAATTTTCCAAAATCAAAGTCGGAAGTAATCATATTCCCATGGAAAATAGATCAGTTTTGGTCTACTGGAACGGAAGTGCTTTAAAGCAGAAGACATGGTGCTATGGATGTAAGCACCATAACAAAATATGTTATAAAATATGTTGGAATAGGTTGCCTAGGAAGGTGGTGGAGTCACCATCACTGGAGGTGTTCAAGATGTGTCTGGATATGGCACTGAGTGATATGGTTTAGTGATGATGTAGGTACGTGGTTGGATTAGATGATCTTTCAGATCTCTTCCAACCTTGATGATTCTATGATTCTCTGAAAAACATCCTAAATATACAGAAAATTTTATTCTGATTAAATGTACCTAACACAAACTGCAGATATGAGCCCAGGAGGAAGAAAAGTAAAGATCCTAGCTTATCTTCACTAAGCACTCCCTCCACAGGGCTTGCATCCCCTCATCGTGTAGTGACAGTAGAGCTTTGGTTAGGGGAAAATCCATCTAAGAATAGATATGATTTCTAGCGCTCCTTATATGTATCCTTGTTTTCATCTCATCTGTTTTGCTTCTAACTAAACCATTCATCTCTCTTATGAAGAAAGGCTGAGAAATCTGGGTCTGTATAGCCTGGAGGAGAGAAGACTGAGAGGAGATTTTATCAATACTTATAGATATCTAAAGGGTGGGTGTCAGGAGGATAGGGCCAGACTCTTCTCAGTGATGCCCAGTGACAAGACAAGAGGCAACAGACATAAACTAGAACACAGGAAATTCCATTAAACATGAGGAAAAACTACTTGGAGGGTGACAGAGCACTGGAAGAGACTGCCCAGGGAGGTGGTGGAGTCTCCTCCTCTGGAGACATTCAGCATCTGGCTGCACACGATTCTGTGCCACCTGCTCTAGGTGAACCTGCTGCAGCAGTGGGGTTGGACTAGATGATCTCCAGAGGTCCTTTCCAACCCCATTCTGCCATTCTGTGATTCCGTTAGATGAGAGGAAGTGTGTGTTGTCTCAAATCAGTGCACTTGAGGAAGAATGGATAACAAGCTAGATGTTTTTCTCCTGGCCCATTTTTTTAAACATAGGAAAGATAAACTGATGGAAGCTAAACTCACTCACCTCAAGTGAAAATGGTGACAGAGCACTGGAACAGGCCACCCAGAGAGGCTGTGGAGTCTCCTTCTCTGGAGACATTCAAAACTGCCCTGGACACGATCCTGTGCCACCTGCTACAGTTGAACCTGATTTTGCAGGGGAGTTGGACTAAATGATCTCCAGAGGTTCCTTTCAAACCTTGTGGTTCTGTAATTTCACTTTACTCTTCTACAGCAGAAAGACCAACCTGTTGGTAATGCAGATAGTCTCTCTTCAGCTCCTTCTTAAATGCTTATGGTCTTTTCTTTTGCCACATGCAGTCTGCATTATTGTAATTCTTGTCATACAGGCTTGACTTGGAAGGAAAGATTAAACATTGTATTGTGTTGGATACTGCTCTGTGAATGAGTTCGGTGACCATACATATCCATCCCCTCTGTTCTGAGATTTCCATGGGATTGAAGGTTCCTGCTGCTCCCAACTTAGTGCAGTGTTTCTGGTCTTCAAAGCAATTAATGTGTCAGTATTGGCTCTGTTGGCTACCTTTTTGCCTTGCCAAAATACTTTTCAAAACAAGGAGCATGCTATTGCTGTATTGGGAAATCTCTTAATAGACTGCAAGTCAAAATGCATCTTACTTCTGCTTTTATAAATAATATTTGACTTTTTTTTTTTGTATCTATCCTAATTTAGTATGTTGTATTTTTAAGATCCGGTATGCTTGTGTTCTGAAATAGTATTTTTGTTGTAAGTTTACAGGGACACCTTACAGTTCACTTACAGGAAAGTACTCAGTTCTGTTACTCACTTGAACTTATCTTTAAGTTACTTGTTACTATCCTAAGTGAATATGTTTATTCTCCAATGATTCTATATGATTTAAATCAATTAAATGTTTTCTATTTTTTAAGTTAGTTGTATAACATTATGTAATTAACACTGCCAAAAACCGAAAAGAAGCTTTTATAACATGTTCTTTCTCTTTACATTCCTGTTCCAGCTCCAAGTATCCATTTGTGTGGAGGGTCCCTTTTAAAAAACTATTCCTTCAGGACCCTGTCAGAAATGGAGTCCTCTAGTATCTTCTGGGGTCTGTGTGTCCCCTTTCTACAGGCTGCTTTTCTCTTATAGTCCAGTTACTATTTTCACTTTCACCCAGACTTCTGTTTCGGTACCATGACTATATCTTACCTCATCATTTACCCTGATCCTCCTCATTCCTTGTCTGTCCCTTTATCCTTATGCTTTGTACATAATTTGGGTAATTCTGATTTCTCCTGTTGGTCGTATTTCCCTTCTACTTTGACATCTTTAGGCTGGCCATGAATTTTTGGCTGCTCTTGCTTTATTACAGTTGCTGTTTTTCACTAATACCATATATGAGACTCTATGCACCTGAAAAAAAAGATCTTTTACCCTTTGTAGGCAAAGCCAAAGTGTGTTTTTGCTCCTGTAGACATGCAGATGTAGTATCACCAATGGTGAATAATTTTTTGTAAGAGTCTTTTGTCAGCACAGATTTAAAAAAGACTTGCAAACTCCTACATAATCAACTATTTCTGTGGATTGTTTTTAATCACATTCACTTTGTGAACTTCTCCAAATGGTTTTCTCTGCCAGACACTCTCATCTCTTCTGCTCAGATTCAGCTTCAACCTACTGTTTTTTATGCATTAATTTACTTCATGTCTAAATTACAAGCCACCAGTAGGTATGTCAAAAAGGCAAGTGCAGTAACTGTGTGTTATCTGCAAACTTCCATCAAATCAAAATTTCTTCTTTCTCTCATCACTGGTCTTCACTACATCTACTTTAAATTAAATTTTCTTAAATTTTATCTGTTCTTTAATACAGACTACATGGTTCCTGTTACATTTCTGTACATGAATTAAAATGCAATCTGCTTTTAATCTAAAATTAGTTTCAACTATATAAAACTATATAAGATAATAAGAGAAGTAAAAATAGAGTCAGTACCATTTTCTCTGTCAGTTTAGAGATGCTCTGTTTTTGATGTGGTTGTCCATGTCTGTGCTGGAGGAATGCTCAGAAAGGAAGACTCAAGCTATGTAAATAAATTCCTTTCTTAGTTAACTCTATTAGCTCCTTTGTCAATCACATTAAATTGAAAGTTCTCGTCTTCTTTTAGTCCTTTCATAGCTCCACTCTTACTACATCTCCTTGAGTCGTCCCACATTTTTTACTGTGTTTCCTCCATCAACTCTGGCCATTGATGATTAAATCAATGCTGCTGCAACCCTCTCTTCTAGCAAACATTGTGAATGTGTGTTTTTGTGAGTGTGCGTGTGCGTGATCATACAATATACATACTTTTGCCCAGTTCCTATTTCAGACTGAGCTGTCATGAAATGAATAAAGCCTCAAGATAAGACAGTGAGTTTTCTTATGTTATAATGTCTATTAATGGACTACTTTAGATCTCAATTGTCAGCTGTGCAAGCTGAGAAGTAGAATAACCAGTATGCATATTTGCATTTATTTTGATTCTTTCCGAAGCGTATATATATATATATGTGCTGACTTGTGCCTGAGTGGTAGTTATGAACAAATGTGGGTGTGACATTTTTATCTTACCATAAACTTATGGTATTTCTTTTGGGTGGATATCTACTATAAGATACATGATTTTTGAATAATGGGTTTTCCAAGCCTACAGACTCTCAGAAGGAAAATTGCATGACCAGATAATAATATGCCTAAATGCATTTAGGCTGGTGAAAACACCCATCTGAAAAGCTGTGTTTTGCGTAGTACAGGAAGTGTGTTTCTATTTGTATTTGATATATTCATACATGTATGCATATACAAATGCATAGCCCATCAAAATGGCTGTGGAGATCATGCAGGAAATGTGTAAAAGCTCTTACTACCTCTCTTTTCTTTTTCTTGCCAATTCCACTTTGAGTGACCATTATTCCAAAATTTGGAGCTTTTCCCAACAGTTACCAGTGTCTTTTTGCATATATCCTGCAAAAAAAAGTTCTTTTTCTCTTAGATAAAAATTTTCTGTATGCTTATTGGTCTCCAGAGTAGTATCAGGCCATGTTTAGATCGGAGACTATTTTTATGTTAATTTTCTCTCTGGGTATGAGAATGGAAATTGTACTTCTGGAAAGAAGGCTCAACCAGATTCCCAGTGGAACAAAATATTTCCTTCCAGGCACATAAGTTCTCAGATGTGTCAAATAAAATCTTGATATTATAATTACCTAGCCTTTTTTTCCAGTTAGATTGTATAACTTCTAAATGTTTTGGCCATGATTGTCCTTTTCCTTTTGGACCTACACAACTTGAGTCTCTCTTCAGCAATGTCAGTGTGCTGTAAAATATTGCTCACAATCTTAATTCTTTACACTTTTCCTCATTAAAGTACAAACTTTGATTCCCTACTTGTACAATATATTTCTCTGTGAGCTGTCTTTCATCTCTTTAAAAAAAGTGTGTGTCCGTGCATGTGTGGAAGAGGGATAAAAGGAAGTTTTTAGGAGAGTTACTTTGTTTCTGTTTAATTTCCAATTTCTGTTTCATCTGGATTGGCTGTTGGGCCTCTGTGAGAGCAAAGTGAACAACTTGGTGGGTTCTAATCTGTGCTGCTATGTGGTGCTCTCAGCCAGGGGCTTCAGTCACTACTGTGATACAAAGAATGAAAAATCTTAATCCATTCGTACAAATAGCATGTCATAGAGGAGAGGCATAAATATCAGCAGTACCGTTTTAACTGTTGTGGTTGTTTGTCAGTGACAAATGTACTGCAAGTGAACAAAAGTGCCACAAGATTGTTATAGACAGCTAAAAAATAATCAAAACATCATAGTTTTTAACTTAATGGAAGTCTCTTCAGGGCAACAGGTGTATCCACTCTTGTACAGTACAAAGTACAGTAACTCCTTGGTCCTGGCCATTCACTCTGGGCCTTACTTGTAATATAAATATTGCATATGTATAGATGTATACATATTTATATACACATATTACGTAATTGAAAGGTTGGATTCACTTGACAAAAAAAGGAATCCAACCAACAGAAAGTGCATATTACTGCTGTCTAGCTTGGATGTGGCTGGTGAGGGGCCTGTGCTCCGTTGGCTCAGAAAGCCAGAAGCAGTTCACCATATTTATGTTCAAGAAATCAACAAACTCCTAGATTAACAGTAGACATTAAAGAAAGCCTGGCCTTAAAAAGGCGTTTTAAAGTTAAATTTTTAGAGTAGAACCCACAGAGTCTGAGGCCTAAAAAAGACACACATCTTTTAGCAATACAGAATTTGAAGAAGAAAATGGTAGTGTCTGTGTTACATTATATAAACCTCACATTGCTTGATGAGATGACAAACAGCATGAGGAGAACCTTGGCTGCATCTCCATTATACTTTTGTAGGGCAGTTTACTCACCCATATGTTCTGGGTCCCAAAATCAGCAAAAGTACAAAAATCAAGATTCAATTTTGTTATATAATTATTTATAGTGTGTACAACTTGGAGGGGATTCAACAAGACACTGCAGAAAGATTCTTTCTGGCTGTTGATTTAAATATTACTCTTGAAAAATTAGTGAAAGGGTTAAATTTTACAGTGTAATGCCCAAATCATTAAGGACTGTGTTTCAAAGACTGCTTTTGAAATGACTGTTAATTTGAAAGATATATTCATTTTTCATCTTGCAAAGACAGAAGAATTCATGTGTTAACAGCTATTGATGATGCAAATATTATGGTTTTCATTCTCCAAATGATCAACAAACATTGAATTGCTAGTTGAAATGGTGAGAGAAAAAATCAGTTATAAGTTCTTTCTGTACCTATATCTCTATTTAGAGATCCCTCCATTAGGGACTTTAATAACAAAAAAAGATTTTTGGTTTCTTTCTTCCCACTAAACATGCATAAAATGCTATCTGTGTCTGCTGCAGTACATACAGTTTTTTAGTTGCATTTCATTATTCCTAAACCTAATTTTTTGGAAGTTAATTTTAATGATACTAGAGCTGGAAGATGAATCAAGTGTTCACATGAATTTGGCAAGAGTTTATGCATAGTAAATCCACAAGCTGGGTTTTTTTTGCTTATGCCTTTAAGAAGATCTAATATATTTTAAGAATGAGTCGATATTTAAGACATTAACATTACATCTAATAACTGTTCTATAGCCTTTTTTTGAGAATGCTTTAATTCTTCTGTAATGCAAAAAATGACAAGTTCAAGCCGGGAGTGGCTTTTAAGACAGAGCAAATGGTTAGTAAATGTTAAACTGACATAGAGTCATAGAATCATTTAGGTTGGAAAAGAGCTTTAAGAGCATCGATATTCATACATATTCTGAAGAATCAAAACAGGCTTAGCTGCCCCAGTGTGATGTAATAAAATGGAATGTTTTCTCTGCTTCCTTTGAGAATCTTTCTATATTGAGCTTAAGAAAGGAAAAGTCACAGCCTTTTCCAGTCCATTCTGAAAGGGGAAGACCTGTTGGAGCACTTGGAAGTAATTAAACTGGTAGCTACCAGCTAACTCTGCTTATTGGAGTTAATCTTAGTAATGATGCTCATATCCATCTCAAGCCTTTCCTCCTTATCTGTAAAATACCTAATTCTTCTATGTGCAACATACAAATGAGCAGCATGGCTTGCTGCAGGTTGAAGGGACACTGGAGCTCATCTAAAACTAGGATTGTGTCTGAAACGTGCTCTATGGCCAGCTTTTTGTTGTTGGTTTTATTGGGTTTTTTTCCTTTTAAGAAGAGGGGTACAGTTTAGTCATCTCTGCTGATCAGAACATACTTGAAGACTGCATGGGCAACCAGCCTCTAGACTTGGTAAAACAGAAAGGAGAATCCAGCTCCCTTCAGGTCATGTGAGGAGTCTGCCTGTTGGTCAGGGCAAACAAATGGCATTTCACTTTGATATCAGGTGTGTGAGGAGGAGGGGCTTTGCATCTGAAATAAAGTGGAGAATGCATTCAAGGCAGCTAATGAAAGACAGACAGGGAATACCAGTCTTGTAGCTGGCAGCAGTACCTGCTACCAATCAAAACCACAATTTATTGTGTTGATTCACATTTTTTGACTGGCTACAGTTAAAATCATGTGCTGAAGCTGTTTCAGTAATCCAATGTTTGAAGGACAAAGGCAGCTACAGTATCTGACACTGCCAAGACACAGGACTGCGAGGTCTTTATTTTTAAATTTAATATTTATAAATTTGCAATCTCCCGGTTGCACACAGAAAGACAAAAAGAAAGCTACCCAACCAGACCACTGCTGTGGTGCAATCCTGTTAGTCTAACTGGCATTCCACTTGGATCACAACCTAAGGCTTTAAAGGACAAATCCAAGGCTTTAAAGGCTGGAAAGGAGAGAAGTGTGATTTCTGCACCTAACCAAACAACTTGTGGTTGAACTGCAAGAATATTGTTTAAAAATAGATGCTGATTAGAAGTAACTGAAAATTTCTCACCTTTCTGAGCAATCTGTTTCAGTGGTTAACTACCCTTATTGTTACAGTGAGAGTTAGTTGAATTTTGTATAATTTTACCATCAGCATGGCAAATAAAAGCCACAGATGGGAGGCAAACAGTCATATAAAAAGGGGGAGGGTGTTACTGCCAATGTGTGAAGGTTAGGTAGAATCATCTTGCTCTCTCTGTATAGAACATCATGAGCTGGTTGTCTTATCAAAGTCCCAGTTTCTCCCACGTTTGTTAGTTCAGATAGAGTGAGAAGGATATCATACTGAAAATCTTGGAAACACTCTCTCCATTCTTTAAATGGTCTTCAAATTCTGGCTGATTTGAGAGAGGAGACAATATGCAAGATCATGCAGCATCACTTCCAAGAAACTAAATAAAATGTCCCATGCCACTGTTAAGAAATGATCAGCAAGGAGAGAACAAAACTGCCAAAGCAGAATCCCTTTTCCCACAGGAACTAGAGCTGTTGAATTTGAAGCCAAGGCAACATGCCCTTACTGGTGTTATTCAGGCCTTCCAGACAGTGAACTCTTCTAATAGTGCAACAGAAGTGCTGTCACTCTTATTATCCTTCCCTTCTACATCTGGTACCATGAATCAAGATTTAAGTTACTTGTTTCTTAACATGTGCTGCTCTTGAGGAGACAGAGAAAAAATAAAGGAAACAAAAGAAGTGAAGGTCTTGCAAAGATGGAATGAGGTGGCGTCACATTATTGTGTTGTAAATGGCATCAAAATATGTTGGAGGAATATTCTTTGGAAAATTGATTCTTTGATATTAAATGTTTGTGTCTTGAACATTCCATATTTTTGCGATGAATAAGGGGTTGGGGTTTTTTTGCAAAAATACTCCTAAGGTTTATGAGTTCGTCTTTGAGCTTATATCAGGAGAATGACAGAACTTAATGTCCCTATCACTCCTGTTGGAAAAAAACTTAGTGTAATAAAAATCACAATGTTGTCATGTTGCCACAGAAACTGGAAGTTTCCTCTGTAGTTACACATCTGTGAGCTTAAAAAACTAAATTCCTGTTCTGTTTCAGCATCATCCTGAAGCTGACAGTGAAGTCTGATTAAAAAAAGGGTAGAAGAGTCTCCCCAGCCCCCTTTCCATATATGCAGGTGCACATCTCTTCTTTTGAAAGCTTCCTAAATTGTTGAAGAAAGTGCTATGTTTAAATGGTCCATGTATCTTTTCTACTGAGGAGCAGTCTCATTTCAATTGGAAGTACCAGCTTCCATTAGCTGAACAATTCCGTGTGCTTTTTGTTCCTTGCTGCAGCTAAGCCTTTCTGATTTCCTTTCAGAGCTATAAAGTTCTGGAGGAGTGAATATATATGCAACTCTTCTGCTGCAATTTCTTGTTACTCTCTGAATGTACAGGGCTTGGGGGGAGGGAACATAACCATATGGAAACAGCTTTCTTATCCAAGTGGAAACAGTTTTAGTCAGCTTTCAGGGAGGCTCCATAAACATAATACAGTAGAGGAACTCACAGAACCGTACTTTAATGGCCATTAAACTTGCCTCTGTAGTACGTTCAGAGCCAGGATACAGTGAATACTGATGTTTGTATTATGAATAGAAGACAAATGTCTTCTGAGCAAAGGAAAATCTAATGTTAATTAAACCTTTCCAGGGGTTGGGGTGGATAATTCTGCGTTTGTGTTGTTAAATCTCCTTAGATTTTAATTGCATGGCAAAAAAATTGACTGTAAGTGTAATGTTAGCAAAAGTTCACTTTTGATTACAAGCATTTGTGTACACAAAGTCAAAGAATTAAATGTTTTTTATTGAGTTGGGTTCGGGGTTGGATTTTTTGTTTTGGTTGCAGGGGTTTTGTTTGTTTGTTTTCCAGGATAGCTACATTGATAACAAAGCTTTTACTGTCCATGTATTGAAGGTCATTTTTTATAATCTATTCAGTGAGAACTGGTCCCCTTAGGTGAAAAGAAAAATCAACTGAGCGTACCTAAAAATGTCTAGAAAATACTATTACATTTACTGAATTTCAGTTAATGTATTTCAGATTCACATGGAATTCAATGAAGGCTCAGATAAAATATGAAAAATTGTAGCAAGTTTCCAATGATATGCACAGGGTTTTTTCCCCTTTTGTGGCTGACTTAGAGAAACAAGGCTCATTCTTCTCAGAGATGGCAAAGGATAAACTGAAATTAGCATTTAAACACACCTAATACTGTGCTATGTTTTGAAACTGGACACAAAGGTAGAATGTGTCTTATTCATCTGTCTTGCCTCCCTGTGCATCTGTCTGTCTCTCTAGAGCAAGTCAATAAAAATGATTAGAGCTGGCATCTCACAAATGTACACCCTTAAACCATGAAGCAATAATACTGTGAAGGAAATTTTTTTTCTGACCTTTTCAAATTGCATCCAACTGTCTAGGGAATTTCTCAGTGACTAGAGGTAATAAGGTTCAATCCGTTTTGCTGGTTGGCTTCAAATTTAGCTCCTCAGAAGCCCTAACTTATCTATTCGTTTTATCTTGGCCTTGGCATCTATTCAGTACAGTAATCCATGCATCTAATATTTTTTTTCTCCCCTCTCAGGTTTAGTTGGTGGATCACATTGTGAAATCTGCAGCCATGAAAAGACCTCCATTTACTGCGCCCTTCAAAACGAAATATTAGCATGGGAGGCTGAGCTGGTATGTTGCCTTTGAGAGGCTCTTGTTGAATTTAATTAGCTTTTAGATTTCATCTCCATCTCACATCTCAGCTTTCACTATTGTATGTGATTTAGGCTTCAGTGACTTTCATTATTTAAAACTTTTCCAACTTAGCCATGCCACTTCAGAATACTGGGGGGGGGGGGNTTAAATTGATTTCTTTTTAGTTTTTATGATGTGAGCTCAGAAACAATAGACATGCAGTCTCCCAGTAAGTTAATGAATCATTCAAGTGAGAAAGGCAAATAGGCATTTGTACATCACTTATTTCTTATTGTGTTCCATGAAGTAAAATTGGAAACAGGTGAAGAACATTTTTAGCAAAATATTTATTAGAGTATTTTTATGTCAAATATTTTTATATCTGGGAGAAAATGCTTTCTTTCCAACTCAGTTGGATATCTTGTTTCATTTTTGCGGCTTACACAGGTTATTATGGAGTAGTGACTTCAAGTTCTGGTTTACAAGTAACTCTGGGACAGCACGAGGAGCTCTTGGCTGTTATGGTAAGCTCTTGGCTGTTAATTTACTCCCCATATGGTTAGGACCCGGAGATTCGTTTCATTTCAGGCAGGGGAAAGTCATAAAAATTGGCCTTTGCTGCTGTCGCTTTCCCAGAGTATTAAGTCTGTGTTTAGTTATATCTGATGTGCTGTTGAATGACCTGCAGAATACTGAAAGTGCATGCGTATCAAAAAGTACCTGTAAAACACTTGCTTTTAATCGTGCAAAAAATATATTGGAAGACATATGCAGGTAACTTACATACAGTTTCAAAGCAGAGTGGTAGCTACATAGAGGTTGGTAAAGATATGTGGTGTTTTTTTAAAGTTTTTCCTGAATTCACCTTCATTCTGATTCTGCCTTCTGAAGTGTAGGGAAACATGGTCAGATGGATGAAGTACAGAGCTGGGAGTTTATAGATCTTGTCACTCAGTGTACATAGATGGGCCTCTAGTAGGGCTGTAATGTTTGTCAAGTCACTTAATCATTTTCCACCATAACCTTGGCTTCTGTGAAAAGCTGCCAATTATTACTAGGCAGAAGATGAGCACAGGGTGCAATCTGACTATTTCATTGTCTTTGATTGGTTCAGCTGAAATAAAACAGATACATTTTTAATCAAGATATTTTGTGGATCATTGATATTAGCAACATTAAAAGTGGGATACTCAATAGAAGGCCAGTCATATGCCTGGAAGTTGGCCACAAAATTGTTGAGAATATCTTTTAATTCTGAAATTAATTTAGGGAAAACACTACCCCACATTGGCAAATCTTGTATTCACAGTTACTTCTTTAGTGTCCTTACTGCCACAATGCAAAAAGAAGTGTTGCTAAATGGACAGATACAGATAATTTTTAAACAAGCAGGAGTAAGCGTCTCAAAATTCCTTCATTATTTTAGTACAAAAGATAATAAGCCTAAATTGGAAGTATGCTAGATAGTGTCCTTGTTTCAGAGATAATATGAAAGGATATATTTTGACTGTGCACAAACACACAGCTTGGCACTAAAATGAAGTGTAGTCAGTTAGGTGAATGTTTGTGTGGATGTGTTCATTTATTCTCACATCTTGGAAGCTCCACTGATGCATGTAGAGTTATTTCTTAGTAGAACAGTTTTGCTGTTCTTAATTCTACATGAATTAGACTTCTCCTGGCACTTCAGCAACCAGATCGGCTTCCAGATATGGAGACCAGCAACCCAAAAGGGTTCATAATTTGCCAAGTGTAACAGAGGACTGCAAAAGGCCCCACAGAAGTAGCAAGTTTTAGCATCTCAAAGCAATGACACTGTTGTTGGCTGTACATATATATCTTCTTACAGTAGGTGCTTAAAAAATGTGTAATATATACCACTCATAATATTTCAGGCAGAAATACATGGGGGTGGGATTGTTTTGAACATAAGTAGAATATTACAATGGTGGCAATGTGAATTTTCTTTCACTGAGCAAATTCTTGTTTCCAGTATTCTTTCTAATCTGTAATCCTGAATGCCAGACAGAAACAGTTCTGTCAACAGGTCTTTCTACCATAATGATGGTTTTCAACTCACAAGTGTTGAAAGTGAATTCAGCCTACTAAGGAAAAAGGATTTCTCCTTTATTAATTTATCTGTTTAATGAAATTCAGTTCATCACAGTATATATTGCATAAAAAATACCTGTGTGGCCATATCTAAATATTTGCATTTTGTTTGTTGGAGTATTTGTGTACCAGTAATTACAAGTTATAGACAATGGTTGAGCTAAAAGTGTTGTTGTCCACTTGGAATGTAGTTGAGTATTTTTTCCTTTGTCAAAGCCAAGTGTTCGGGATCACTGAAGTTCCTGAAATCTCAGAACTATATTCTAGTTTTTGGTATTGCTGGGGAATATAAAAATCTTCTTTGCAAACTAAGTAATTCTTAAAAGTAACTGATTAAAAAGAAATAAAAGTATACACAACTATTTTTCAAATCAAACACCATACACTATGTCTTATAGTGAGAAAAGTAACCACAGAAGTCCTGATATTTGTCTGTTTTATTGTCTTTATATCTTTACCTTCTGTTCTGTCATTTCTGATTTTTGTAAATGAAAGCCCAACAACAGGAAAACAAAATGGGTGCCAGGGATAGGTATATGAAAAATGTTTCGTTTGCTCTTTTTTCTCAGTTCTTAGGAAATATCCAGTTTAACAAATCTTTTTTATGAGTGGAAAATTCTGTAGTTTGCGTGGAAAGGAGTTACTTTGACTCATCAGTGGTGTTAAAATGGGAGATTGTATTTTGCACATCAAAGGGATTGTGTGAATGTTATTGATACACCATTCTTTATTCTTCTGTTATTTATATTTTCATCATTAGCGTATAAAGTCTTAATAATTAGCCCTCTAATTTCCCAGAAAAAGCATGTTAATTTATCAAACTGACTGGAGCAAAAAAAAAAAGCTGATCAATCTGGCATTGTAAGTTAATAGTATAGAGCAAAGTGTAGTCATAATTAGTTGAGAAAAGGACTTTCCTTGTTCATTCCAGTTTATAATAAAAAGTCCCTTGCCAAAGTGACTTAGAAAATAATGCATTCAGACTGAGCAGAATTACCGCCTAGCAGATTCTATTTATCTGTAGCTTAAAAAGCAGCTGCGTTTTTGTAACAAGCAATGAATGTGGCAGTCCTACTTAAAGGTAGAAGAAAAAGAACACCCCTTGTTTTGTAATAAGGGGATTTTCAATTTAAAAGAGAGAGCGAGCCTGTTGTGTGAAGTATGGTTATTACATTCACTGTATTCTATCTCACCCACCAGGAGGCTAATAACGAAGGAGTCAGTGAAGGAGACCAATGCCACAAGGGTTATCTCACAGCCCCAGATGCTGGATAAGTTGAAGGAGGCGGAATTGCTTTTGGATGACATTCAGGAAGGCCTTGAATGATTATTTGGCGAAGAAAAGACTATTCTTTCCAAGGTAAACAGTCCATTTCATCTGTCTGCTGTCGGTGTTGGTGTAAAATATGTTTATATAAATACCTCCAAAGTTCATTTTTTTAATTAATTATTTTTGTTTGTTTGTTTGTTTGTCTTTTGTTTTTTTCTCTCAATGCAGCAATGATCTCTCAGGAATCCTTTTTGAGACAAAGGATCCACTCTACATCCAACCACACCTAAGGAAATGCTTTGAAGGAATTGCCAAGCTCACTTTTAATCACTAGAAAGAAATTACCCACATGGAGTCAGCAGAAAATGAAAAAGTAGAGCTCGTGCTGCGAATAATTCCAGCAAGTGCCAAGGGGCTAGTTGAGAAATGGCTTCATGAGGTGAATATCTTTAGCTCTTACTTAGGGTTTAGTTACTGTATAATCATTTTCTCTTTTAGGAGCAATGAATATCATAACCATATTTCCTAACTAAATGCCTCTCTGAATATTTGTCAAGCTGTTGACAGATTTCAGTCTTATTGTTGTTATTTATTGCAACAAATTTAACATCTGCAAACATGCAGAAATTAATTCTAATAAAAAACTCTGAGTCAAGCTGTCAGCAGAAGTGAGTCTGTGTCTGAAATGATATATGTGAATATATGTCTGAGTCTACATGTATGTGTTTTTGTGCTTTCATGGTGTAATGTCTGTAGTTCAGGAGGATAACATTTGAAAAATAATCAGAGAAATGTAAGATTTTGAATGCTTCCCACCCTGCAGAAAGTGTGTCCCATTGTGTTGGAGAGGTTTAATTTCCAATTGTTTCAACAAAAGGGAAGAGAAATTATGTCACTAATAACACCCTAACCCTTGGCCCTTTGGGTCTCTCATCCAAATTCATTGGTTGCAGCATGAAATTAGTTTGGTGACCTTTTTTTGTTCGCTTTATTTAACCTTCCTCTGCCAGCAGAGGAAAGGGAATGGGCCCTTCCCTTGTTTTTTATTTCTGGGCCAAAAATCCATTTTCCTTCCCACATGCTTCCCTTTCTCCTGGGGCAGGATCAGCCCCAGGAATGCTGCTTCCTCTTCATCCACTGTGACAGATTGTGGTCTTGCCCTCAGTGACTTGTTCCCCTGTGTCTCTCCCAGTGCTGTGAGCCAGCGAGGTCAAGCAGCGGGGACCAGCACCCAGCTCCAGCAGGAGAGGGGAGGAGCCGGGGGACTGCTGTTTTTATACCCAGCTAATTCAGCAGAGGCTGGGGGGAATCCTGGGCAGTGAAAAATGGAGCAGGCAGTGGGTCAGAGGGGTTTGCCCCTATTATGTATCATGTTTTGCCGGCTGGGTAAGCAAAGCCAAACCGCTCAAGTCCTCTCGTGAATCTCTATTGCCCACAAAATGGAGCTGTGCAGCAACAATGTGCCAGCTTCAAACGGAGCCCCTTGTAGAAGTGACTGCGCACAGTTTAAAATGGTCTATTTGCAACATCATTCAGGGTAGGGAAGGGAGGAAAACAGGGCAGGATTTAGGCAAGCCCAAACACCCCCCACCCTGTTCTCCATGTCAAGTCACTAACTTGGTTTTTGGACTAGTCTTCAGCACAAAGTGCTTAGTGCCAAAAAAAAAAAAAAAAGTCCTGAGGTGTCCAGAAAAAGCCCACATTCTCACTACACCAAGCCTGCAATTTACTTATATACTTTTTAGTTTTCACTGTCTTCCACAAATGAAACAGGGTTGGAGAAGGTGAGCAGCTGTGTTTATTTTAATACATCTCATTTAACCCTCACCTAAAAACAAATTGGAATGTTTCGGAGTGCATTAATCTGGACCCAATTATTGTCTCTTTCTCCCTCAAAAGTGCAACCTGAGATTAATGAATATAAACTAGAGTTTCATATGCAGTCTTTAAATCATTTGCATGTTTTATGCATGATAATTGAATTTATTTATGCACTTCCTTTCATTTAATGATTTCTTACTCTTTTCTATGCTATCAGCATTATATTATGCAAGAAATAGGATTTGGTAGGCAAGAAAGGATAGCAGTATATAAATCAAACCAGAGTTAATTTTTAGTTCTAGTGTCAACAGTATATTAGAATTAATATTGGTACATGCCAGTGAGTTTACATGGCTAGGAAAATGTAAAATATTTTTGGCAAAGCAGAGGCTTTTAGCTTAACAAGACATTTCTGATGAAGCTTAGTTTGCTTGCAAGTGTACAAGCAAAATTATTTTCAAATGGCAGTTAAATTATTGTATTGACTTTTCAATGACCCTAGAGACTTGTGTTTCAACTTGGCCAATTAGTAATAATAAGAAGATGAATAGTAATTACATTAATAAATAACGGTTTTAGGACCAGGACCTCGGTATCATAGTCTGGCTTAGAAAATACGGTTATATTATAATTTGTCTCATTTGGTCTTTCATCAGGAGAAATATGGACTTTGGAGCTACAGTAAATTTATTATAGCCAAGAATGCAGAAGTCTTAGGGATGAGTGAGTCATATTAGCTAGCATCTCTGTGGTAGTAACTGTTTCAGTGCCATAAGCGGGGCATTTTGCTTTGTTTCTCCAATTAAACTCAGATGTCTTAAAGATTTCCTAGTGATGGAGTCTGTATTTTTTATAATGCATGCCAGGAAGCTAATATGGAAAACAGTTTTTAAAAGATGCTGGTAGTGGTGTTTTCATAGCTTTAATCTATACCAGTTTCTTTTGTGTCTTTTGTCTTTCCTTATGTGTTGAAAGATGTATGTGGAAGTGATATTTTTCTGTGGTGTCCCGTCTTTTAACAGTGAATTAAGTGGTTGTGTCTTGTGATTGTTTCTTGATTCTCGTAGGTAGGAATGTGTTTAAAGGCTAAAGCTCTGTTAATTTATGATGTAACCATTTCAGTGTCTTTCTTGTCATTGAAATGTAGTTTAAAATGTTCAGTAATGTAGCATGAAATCATTGGTTAGTTTTGGAATGGTGGTGAAATCATGTGAAGAAAATAAATATTGCATCTGATCAAGATAAATTCACTCTAGTGTTTTATGGCTTTTTATTCCTATGTGATAGTAATAAAGTCTCATGTAGGGATGGAAGCCATGAAATACATTGTGAAAAATCATCAACTCAGATGGGGCCATCAGGATAGCATGCTGTAGTTGTAGAGTTATTGAGAATGATTGGAAGATGATTTAGTATGTCACCACGTTGACTACCACGTTTTTGCATTTTGTTTCTTCATCCTTCACCCACGTAGTTTGATGAGAGGAAATCAGTCTGTAACGAGCCCATCCATTTTTACATCAGTGTTCAGTGTTTAAATTGTTCATACATCTTTCATTTTCTGCCAAAGATAGCACTGTATATGAAACAATAAGCTAAGAATTTAATATAACTAATAAACACATGCCAAAATGAATACAAAGAAAAGCCAATGAGTCTCTAATACTTGAAAATTAAGAAGGAATCAAAGCAAGGTCTACCCTGTTAGCAAGTGGTCCAGGTTCTTTATTTCCGTGTTTGAGAGCAAATCTCAGAGATAATCTGGAGATTGAAAAAGAATTCTTTTCCCCGCTTACATGTCTTTCTGAAAGTGTGTGATCTTTTCTGTCTCTGGAACTGAGATAAAGGCTGACAGTGTTGGGGGCAGAAAACAATTTCTTAAAATTCCCTTACAGTGCTGCTGTTCCACATATTGCCTTGCTGCTCCTGCTGCTTTGTTCTTGGGTACCAATTTCCTTTGGGAATATTTTGGGTAATTTTGTTTATTCTGATACAACTATTTATGATTTTCCTTCTGTATTCTTTCTGAGAAGCATATGTTAATAAAACATTATTGATTTTTTTGTACTTTGACTCCTTTGTTATTTCTCTCAGGTGTGAATTTTCTTTATTTGCTAAAAAGTACTTTCTCGTTATTGTAACTAAGGACAATCATCCGGTGCAAAGCCCCAGCAATAATTAGGCAGGAGGTATATTTCCTGTTTTATTATAAATTTGGGTTTCTAGTTTAAATCAAATAACACACAGAATTTAACCTTGATTAAATTCACAGGTGTTGCTTGGCAATTATTTCAGTCTTACTTGGCCTTACGAAGATGGTAGATACTGGTTTGCACGAATGCTGCCATGTGAAAAAAAATGCATAAAAACCCAAAAATCAAGTTACCTTCAGACTCCTATTAAAAGGCAAAGTATTTTCTTTCTTATATTTTAACAGAATTGCTCCCAAGAGTATCCAGGATGTACTGTCAAGACCTTATTTTCAACTTTATATTTGGTGAAGATAAAAATTGTCTTCATCATTTGCCTCTAAATGTTTTCAATATATACATTGGAGGTATACAAAAAACATTTGGATGTGGCCCTTGTGGACGCGGTTTAGTGGTGGACTTGGCAGTCCTGGATGGATGGTTAGACTCAATGATCTTGAAGGTCTTTTCCAACCAGAGTGATTCTCTGATTCTATGTGTATATACTTCGGAAATTATTCTTCAGAACTGTGGGAAAAAGTTCTCTAAAGAGTTTTAGATGGACTTCTGTACTTTTTTTTCTCAATTTCTTCCAGTTTGTAGTATATTGTTGTTACTCCTAAACAATATGCAATTCATCTTTACTGCAGACTATACTTTGAAAAGTAGGCTATGGTCCCACCTGTAGAGTATATTTTCAGTACTGTTTTTTAGTCTCCAAATTACTTCAAGAGTCAAATATTCTTCAAGTTGAAGTACTTCTTTTAGATGCCAAGCCAAATGGTTGAACATGGGATCTTAAAGGAAAGCGGAGTTCTTTTCCTGTATGTCAGCACTAGTTTGGAAGGGCTTTGCTGACCAACATGTAAGTCCTCAGTTTAAGCAGTACCAACCCATTAATCTTTCTAGATTACTTCCTTTGAAATGCCATTGTTTTCAATAAATTTACACAGGTGTTGCTGGAATTTGTTGAATACCTTATTAATTGTTAACAGTTGAGGAGAATGCCACTCATTCTCCTGTAGTAGTTGTGGTTCTGCAGCAGTTAAAGGAAGCTAACAAGTACTGTATTTTATCAGAAACTACTCTGAAAATGCAATGTACATATTTTCTGAATGTGTTATAGAATCATAGAATGGTTTTGCTTGAAAGTGACCTTAAAGATCATTTAGGTCCAACCCCCCTGCCATGGGCAGGGACGCCTCCCACTAGACCGAGTTGCACCATCCAACCTGATCTTTAACACTTCCAGGAAGGGGACAGCCACAACTTCTCTGGGCAAACCTGTGCCAGTGTTTCACCACCCTCACAGTGAAGAATTTCTTCCTAATGTCTAACCTAAAAGTACCCTCTTCCAATTTAAAGCCATTATTATCCCTTGTTCTATTGCTATATGCCCTTGTAAGAAGTCCCTCCCTGGCTTTCCTGTAGGCCCCCTTCAGGTACTGGAAGGCTGCTATAAAGCCTCCCTGGAGCCTTCTCTTCTGTAGGCTGAACAACCCCAACTCTCTCAGCCTGTCTTCACAGGAGAGGTGCTCCAGCCCCCTGATCATCTTCATGGCCTTCCTCTAGACTCATTCCAACAGCTCCATGTCCTTCATATGTTGATGGCCCCAGAACTGGACACAGTACTCCAGGTGGAGCCTCACAAGAGTGGAGTAGAGGGAGAGAATCATCTCCCTTGACCTGCTGGCCTCGCTTCTTCTGATGCAGTCCAGGATACAGCTGGTTTTCTGGGCTACAAGCACACATGTTGGCTTGTGTTGATCTTTTCATCAACCATCCCCCCCAAGTCCTGTTTTTAAACTCTCAGGTAAGCTGGTATAAATAGATTGAGGCACCTTGCTTTATTAGCACAGCATAAACTTTACTGTGCAAACACCTCGGCTAATAATAAGCATTAAAGGAGGGAACTCCTTTAATTGAATTTTTGAGGTTTTGTCACTGGGGATGCTATCATACCTGCATTATTTGTGGGGGACATCTAATAGTAAAATCTGGTGTGATATGTTCACTCCGGAAATAATATACATGTTTTCTATGACCTGAAAGAGATTTGGTCAGTAAAGAAAAATTTATTCCACAGCCCCCCCAGTAAATTATACACAGTGCCTACCTGACCTTTTGGTCACTGACATGGGCTTACTCTGCCTGTGTTTCTAGGGTAAAGTGCTGAAAATGTAAAATTTGGCTCTGTGGCATACTAGTGCAGCTACACTGATTTGTGTCTGCTGAGAGCAAGCCTTTTCCCATGGATCATGAGCAGGACTAGTTCATGTCTGCTGTAGCAAGGCTTTTCAACGCACCTATAGGAGGTTTCATCTTGCCATCTTTATTTGTCCAATTTGCCTAATGAAATACAGGACAAGGCTAAAAATTTAAACCTGACTTAAAAATTTAAACCTGACTGTGATTCTGTGACTTTTGAAAACTGCCTAAATAAAGTCAGTGTTCTGATTTTCCAAACAAGTCACAAAGCAGTGCATTGAGATGTATGGAGAGAGATGCCAGGAAAGTTACAATCCTCTGAAATTACATTAGAGGTAAATATATCCTGTACACTAGGCACTGGAATGGCCTAACAATGCTATTGCACTTGAATGCCTTTCTTCACAGAGTGTCTGGTGATGACTGACTCCACTGCATAACCAACTCCAAGTGACCAGGAGTTAGTGAGCAATGACCTGTCCTGAAGTAGTCACACCTTAAACACATTTTTGGGGTTTCTGATGTAGTTTTCTTATTGGAAGAGAGAGGGTTAGTTTGGGATTTATTTTTTTTCTTTCTAGTAGCAGTTCATCCCCAGAGATTGTAGATACCTCTTTTAGTCTATTCTCTCCTGAAAAAAAAAATTATTTCTACTCTAATTATTTTCCTTTCCTCCTGCCCCCAGGGTAGAGCTGATCTGTTTATTTTGTTTTGTTTTTTTTTTTTTCCTGAGGAAGGAATATGCTTTCTTAAGAATCCTGCAACATGACATCAGAAATACCTCTTTGAATTATGTGTTACAAAAACTTGACAATCAAAGTTTTAAGGGACACCTTGCTGTGATGATGAAGAGTGTTTTTCTTCTCAGTGTCAATTTGAGCAAAAAGTATGTGTATTTGTGTTTAGAATGTAGTCACTTGTTAGAAAAAAAGCAAGGTCTTGTCACGGAGATGAAATGTTAAAGTTACCACTTTGCTTAATATTTTGTAAATGTCTGTATCGTATGCGTTCTTTATTTTTTATTAACAATTTGAGTCAAGAGCAAGATAATATGCTACTTACACCTTCAAAATACTGTCTTAGGTAGCATACATGCCAGCTTTCAGGAGAGGTAATCTCAGATCCAAGCAGGATTTCGTCAGTCTTTCTAGGACAACACAAACAGCTTGAGTGTCACCTGTGAAAGGGTGCAAATCTCAGAAAACAAGCATAATGTGTTTTCCAAGGCCAGAAACATAAAATGAAAGGCAGTTGTTTTCTGCTAGAGCTAGTGCTTTAAAGCAGTCTTCAAGGGTAGCATCATGAAGAATAAATTACAGCAATTCAATCTGGATGTAAGAAAGGCTTTGTTAAGTGTTGGGGAGGGCCATGCAACTGCGTGAAGAAGAGAGGTTTGCAATAGCTGTATGAATATAACATTGGAAACGCTATTTCTGGAGACTGGCACTTACCTATTCTCCTAGCCCTATCATTGTCTTGCTGATGGGAGTGTCAGTTGACTGTTCATCCACAACCCCATGTTGGGTTTTGGAAAAATTGGTGTGATGTTTTGAAAAAGGAATTGAGGTGCTATTTCAGTTTGTGAGGTTAGGGGTGGAAGGATCCTAACAGAGAAAGAGAGAGAGAGGGAGACAACTTTTTCTGATCAAATTTTTCAATATTATTTTCCTAGGATTAGTCTGAAAGGTGCTTTGTCATCCTGGTGGTTTACTACCCTTTACAATATTTAATATGTATTCTAATTGTCTTATTTATTTATTTATTTCTTAAAAAATAGTATACACAGTATATTACTTTCCAGTCCTCTCCCATACACTCTTTTTAATTACAAGCTATCACCCAGAACTTGACTGTATGGCAAACATTACATGAGTTTTGATATTTCTCACTACCTTGTCAACACAGGTGGCATTTGTTTCTGGTTTTCTTCTCTTCAACCGTCATTGCTAAAATAAAACTACCATTTTCTTTCCATGGAAAAAAGCACTTAAGAACAGAATTGTGCCCATTTTTTCAGCTCAGTCTGATGATTTACTTAAAGATATTACATATCCTTACAAACTTGCCTCTCATTATGTCATTATTCATATTTTTGGGTAGAACTCATCCTTTGTTCCTTATTATTTGTTTGGGCAGCTGAACTCCATGAGAGGATTTTTTTTTTTCAAGTTTAAAATCAAACAGTTTGGCTGGACCTAAGCTTTAAATAGATTTGGTTGGCCTGAAATGGTATTTTGAATGAGTTAACTTGGTTACTTCTGGTACCTCAGCAAGTAGGGAAACTCCAAAAATCATTACAGATAAATAGTTTTCTTGTAAACCTATTTGGAACAAATAGGATTTTTGTTATTTTTTCAATTATGCTTCTTGCTCTCTAGGTTAATTTTTCCCACCTCACAAGAAAATACAACATGGAGGGTGTCTCCTTCGTTCTTCAGCCATGGAAGCATTTGTGCTACTGAAGGACATTGAAAGGGGTGGTGTGAGGAGGTGCGCTGGTCTGATAAAATCTGGAGACTAGCAGTATTCACAATTGATACAAATTTGGTGCTTACTCTTTAGACAAAATTCTTGAATTTTCTAAAGAAGTCACATCTATGAGCTCTCAACTTATGGCACATTTCAATACTTTTTTGTATGATACTTTTACTGTCTTCATTGTAGTCTTTGTCCATAGGAGATTAGACTAGTCCGGGAAACAAGATGCAGGGGGACATGGAGAGGTAGGTAGGCAGTGGAGACGAGGAGCCAAAGAAAGGATCAGTGTGTTAGTGAAAGCTGCATGACTCTGGATTCATTCCAGCCCTTCTCTACACAGAGGCTTTTGTGAAGCTCTGTGTGGTTTCTGAAAGGAAGGTCCCTATTCATCTGGCCACTGAAGGAGATCATGCTAATAGGCTCCAGGATCACAGACACTCACCACCTGCTGTCATGAACGCAGGTCAGGCTTTGTTTGCTGTGCTGAATTATTTTTTTCTTTAAAAACAGAACTGTAGGTATATATTTGATAGAGTTTGCTTCTTTTGTGTCAAGATTTCAATTTTTAAAGGAGGAAAACCAAATATTGTCCATATTGTTACAGGTAGATAGAGGATGCATCTCTTGCAACTGACACAGGGGAGAATTCGGAAGAAATTCCTGAAAATCTGTATGAAAATGGATAATAATAGAACAAAATCTAAACCAGTCTGATTTAAAATTAAGGCTTATTAAATTTAAGTTGAACATCTTTTTTATGCAACAGAATTATTTTAGCAGACAATGTAAATATGCTCAAGTTTTCTGAACTAACATATTGCCTTTAAGTACTCTGAATTTTTTCCTCAATAAAACATTTGTATTTAATTTCACATCATTAACAAAATGAATCTGTAATTCTATTAGGCTTGTTAGAAGCAAAGATCTACATTTGTAACCACTCTTTCAAATTTGTCCTCTGAGAGGGATAGAAAATAAATAGTCTATAATGTAAAAAATATTCAATGTAGACTGTTCTACATTTCCAGAACTTAATTCATGATAATCCAGGATTCTCAAGAGTCCTAAATTCTAAAATAAATCACCACATTTGAAATGTAAACATCATAAAGAATCTGTATTTGAAATTATAGGAGTTTTGGCATTGGTGTCAGGGGCGTGTAATGAGTCTTATATGTGAATCAACAGATAGTGTCTTTCTTTTCTTACATGATCTTATGAACACCCATTTTAATAAATCAGTTTTGTAGTGTGTTGAGATAATAGGAACTCTTTGAAGGATATAGTGTGATAAAAATTAGATTAAAGCAGTGCTTGAAGTGACAAATGTAAACATCTCCTGAGGTACTGCATGCTGTATCCCAATAAGAGCACGGCTGCAAATAATTTGAAAACTAAATTGTATTTTTACATCAACATGGTTAGACAAAAATGACTTAAGTAATTGTTATTGTGACATAAGCTTTATGCAGTAGTTGAATTACTTGGCACAGCTAAAACCTCAAACTACCTTGGGAATTTACCACATTCTTTAATTTTCTGATTGATTAAATGGATTATTTGACATTTTGGCAGAGCTTTGAAATCACGGCATAACAAAGACTCCTTTCATTACTCATTATTTGCTTTCTTCGGGCTTAGCACAGATTCTTTGAAATGAAAGGTTTAAGGTGCTTCTTTCCTGAGTAATTTTTGCTCCAGTTCACTTTCTTACTAGCAGTGTCACATTTCCAACTTAAATTCCTCTACTTTGTAAATGCAGTTCCTTACAATGACAGTATAACCTATGAAGATATGTAATCTTGAAAAACACTTTTATATACCTCACAACAGTGAGACTGAAGAAATCAGCATGACTCAGTTGCTACCAGAGACTCTTCACCCTTACACCACTGGCATTTTCTGGAGTACGCAAAGCTGAGCAAAATGGGTGGTGTCTTTGTCCAGTTTGTGACAATGTTCCATTTTCTGCTGTCCTGGGTGGAAGCAGACAATGTCATGAAGCAATTTTGGGGAACAGCTCAGAGACAGCCAGGTAGCTTGGAGGTCATTTGCCATCGTCAGCTTGATACCAGTGAGCAAATGTATTGCCTGACTGCATTTGATGTCATTATTGAGCAGTAGCTGGACAAAACAATCCAATTTTCAATGTAACTTCATAATTCTCTCTACTGAAAAATAGCTCATGAAGGTACCTAGTGTGTTATAGGCTGTACTGCTCCATGCTGCTTCTGAAACGCAAGTTTGGTGGAGCTAGGTAGCAAGTATATAGATGAAGTGAGACCTTCACTGTCTTGTACTCATACACTTTAGTGGCAGAAATCCTTGGCAGGGCTGGGTAAGGGACTCCTGATCTCAAGCCTGTGTCTTTTCTAAAACTGTGAATACAAATGAGTCAAATTGCTTTGGCAGTTGCCCTTGGAGCGGCCTATGTGTCCTCCCTCACAGCTGTGGATAGTAGTCTGGGACTACACAAATGCAAGGACATGGCTACAGCAATCCTATTGCCATGGCCAAATGTCTATTAAAAAAAAATCCCTTCCTTGTGCCTGCATCAGTAATGGAGCATAGCTCTCCAGGTTGCTGCTGACATGCAGTAAAATAGTTGCACGGGCTTCTGTGAGCTCCGGACAGGATTTCTGAGCCTTGGTTGCGTTCATGAACAGTTGGAACTATACAAACTGCTTACTATTCTTAAAACTTATGTTGCAAACCACCAGCTGTTATGCTCCATCTCCATCTCTTGTGCATTTCAAGACAGAGAAATACCTTTGAATAGGGAAAACTGGGGTGCCCAAATCTTACAAAGGTGGAGATATGATTCTTTCATTTTCTTATTTCAAGGGAAGAACAAAGGCTAGGGACTTGTTCAGGCTTTGGGTACTTACAGATGTATCTCCAAGGTATGAAGGTCTGCTCATGTGTCTTAAGAATCCAAGTTTGTTTCCAGTCATTAAGACTGATTTAGAGGTGATGCTTTTACACGTCACACTTCCCTTTGTGAGACTGGGAGCAGGATCACAGTAATTAGCAAGCATTTTCTGAAGCTATAGCTTTCATTGGAAGTTGTATGGTAGCCAAGTCTGTCCTGGCTTTGACAATTTTTCTAGCTGAGGTAAAGCCAGTGTTTCTGATAGGCCTCTATTATAAAGCAGTTTAAATTCTAAGGATGAAAGCCACTGTGTAAATCTATATATGATTATAATTTTATTCATCTGAAATAGTGATTCTTGAAGTCAAAGTTGTGCAGTGCTTTATGTTACATTTCTCTCAAGTCCCAATATCTTTTTCAGGCTGAAATTTTCTATTCCTGCAGTCTTTTTCTGACAGGTTAAAAAAACCCCCACAAAACAAAACAAAAACCACCATAAAAAGCAAACAAACCAAAACCAAAGCCTCAGAACTACAATCTGCTTATAGGGGGAAAAAAGTTTCAGCATTGCCATCCTAGTTTGAGGTGAGTATCTATGCACTGAATATAACCTTTCCAACACTATTAATGTATTAATGGACCACATTTGGTTCATATGATGGAATTTGTGGTTTAAAAACTTAGGAAATAACATACAGAAAATCAAGGAAGAAAGCAAATGGGCCTATTTCTATGTTTAGGAATGTAAAAACCTACAAATCTCAAAAGAAGATAGATGCAATTTTTTACATCTATTTTGACAAAGTCTTCAGTTATGCATTAATTGTATGTCCCTGCCTGCATAACAAACCCCATGGAAACTGATGCTCAGATCCTTGCCTTCTCTGCGGCTAAAAAAACGGGCAATGTTTCACTTGAAGTGAAACAATTTCAGTTGGAAAGACTGAGGAATTCCCACTCCAGATATTCCACCTCAAATATCTGATATGAGTTCAAGAGCTCTTTGGCAAAGTCTTGAGCATCCTATTAACTATTCTTGTTAACATATGACCGCCACCAGTACCACCTCTGGGTTGTGGTGTTCTGAAAAGTCAGAAGGGTTTATGATATCCAGAGTACATTTATCAGCTGTGCAGCTAAGTTTGAAACACCTCAGACAGAAACATGAAATTTAGGTATTGGTGCATGAAGTTTAGGTATTGGTAGGCTGCCAGGGCCAGAAAAACAGAGGTATTTCTGTGCCTAATTCCTGGTAAGCCATGCAAATGGAAGTGAGGTGAGGAAAACTGAGGTTGTGCAACTTATAAGTGGCATAGGAGTCTGTGGATAAAACGTGGCATATCTCTTCACATGTTCGAACAGCTGAAGTTATAGATGTGTGCTTCAATTATGGCTGAGGTAGCTGGAGAGGGATGTTTTTAGTGTTCTAGCTGTCCATGTGCATACTTTAAGTCTGCTGCAGATGGGAGGAAATATGACTTGGCACTTACACATCTCACCTCAATCATTTCAGTTTGCAAGTTTGCATTTGCTAAGGACTGACAGTTACTGCAGCTCAGGTGATATGTGGCAGGTGGAGTATGGGGCTGAACCCAGGGACACAGCAGAGTGTCAAGTGCATGCATGAATCCTGCAAATGTAGCAGGTTCTAGCTGTGACAGTCATTACTGACTTGATTTAAAATTAAAGAAAACAAAACCCCTGAAAGTTTTACATCTTACTTATAATGAGATCATACAACTGTTGCATTTAGTGTAAGACTATTTAAACCATGGCTTTAGAACCAAAGTCATCCCCTTTGGGTCACGTATCTGAGTCTGATGCTTAAGCACTGGTCCATAAGCACTGGGCACCCTTTGGGTAATGCCACCTTGCTGTCAGTTTTAGTTCCCATTTTATTCTCTCACCTCTGTATTAACATAAAACTGTCTACCACCGTGCAAATGGCTTATAGTAGGCTGTAGATTTTCTGAAGAAAGACTCTGATTTTAAACCAATATAGCAATGCTGGTATGAAATCGTGCTTGAATGTGTGACAGATCAATTTTCTTCAATTGCAATCCTGTACCTTAGGCCTAAGATTTACCTTGGCTGGTTACTTGGGTAAAAATTTCAATTCCTTTCTTATGCTTAACGTAGCAGTGTCTATCTCTAGTTTTCTCAGCGTAACAAAAATATAGCCTCAGAAGGAACTGAGCTCACCATATAATTTGGGTTTTATTTTAAAATGGCTATAGTGTTTACATTGTATTTTGCATTATGGATGTATTTGAGTGTGAAAGCTCGATGGGTTAGTTCTATCCAACCTGGTAGTTAATGAAACCTTTTATTAGTAAAGTTTAGATAATTACCTGGGTAATTCTACAGACAAATAATTCAATAATTTGAAATTATTTATTATGTGTATTATGATATTTCGTTCTCTTTACGTGCAGCTTAACGTGTTAATTACAGACACTCAAGGGATTGCAGGGAGTTATTTTAGTGATCATATATTATTAATTCTCCAGGGATACTGCTTTTTTGAAACAGCACCTGCAGAGATTCGAACGTCAAGCTAACATGTAATATTGGCATTTAAAGATTTAAAAAAAACCCCCAAAAACTGAGAAACCAACCTCTATGGTGATTCTTTTTGTTCTTTTGTTTTATTTTTATATTTTTTTGTTTTTTTTTGTTTTTTTTTCTTGTAATGTTGAGGCCACTTCAGTTTTCTTGACATCGAGACTCTACCTGGAATCAAGGTAGATGCTAAGTGTCTTTCTAGAGTACTTGTCAGGTCATAGTAATCCTGGTATGAAAGTACATCGTATCATTTGATCCTATCTTCCCCTATGACAGTTCCTGTAAGATGCTATTCTTCAGGTTCTCCTGGCTATACCTACCTACCAAAGATAACAGATCTCTCAATTTTGCAGGTCAATAATGTTAATATGTACCACTGCTTTAGTTTCTGATAGCATCTTTTCCATCTTTTGCAAATGCAGAATACAGCAGTCTGGTAAGCACTTGTTCATTGAGCATAATATCATGCATCTGTCTGATCCTGGGCTAGGTGTGAGAACATGGTCCCCTGTGACATTGGAACTCTTGCTGCCTGACAAAAACATCAACCTGTTTTACTGAAGAGATTTGGTGGTTTTTTTGCTTTTTGATTTCTGTTTGGTTTTGGGTTGTTTTTGTTTGTTTGTTTGTTTGTTTTAAATTTGTGTTTGTTTGGGGTTTTTTATTGGTTTGTTGTTTTGGGTTTTTTTTACAAATCTTTGATTAATGAAAGGCAGAATTCCCTGAAAACCTGACTCATTCCTGATGGCGTGCTGGAGATGGCATTCTTAGAAGGTTTGTAATTTCTGGAGAGCTTGAGTGTGCTGGAGCTGTTGTGGTCCTGGTTTTGATATGGTGGTGAAGTACCAACTTCACACCAAGCAACCAGGAGCCCCATGCCAGCCTAGGATGTCAGGACCCCAGACCTTTTCTGTGAAGCTGGGACTGGGACTGCCTGGGCACTGCTGTCATAGGTACCTCCAAGACCTTGCATAGAGCTTGCTGGTGAGTTGGTACCTGTTAGGGGGAGGTAAGTCTTGAAGCATGTGTGAATTAATACTCTCAGCTGTGGTTCTATTCAATGTAAATGTGAAACTGAATACTACTAAAACAATGATGTTTTCTGTTCATCGTCTGTGCAACCAGTGTTTCAGAAAATTATCCTAAGGCATTATTTGTCAATGGTGATGTATTCTGTCATGTCATATTCCACACGTGAACTGTGTAAATAAGGTTGAATGGAGGCAGAGGAAGGGAAAGGTGCAATGATTTCTTAGTAACAGATATTGAAACTGCAGTACACGAGAAGTTTAGCTGATGACGTTGCCACCTCAGTCCTGTCATATCTACAAATCCCACTGATGTCTTTTTAGACCAAGTTATAGATAGCTTTTAGTTATTTTAATAGTTTAGATTATCCTATATCCCATCTGACCTTAGATATGATAGTCGAATCGGTACATTTGCATTGAGTAGGTATCTTCTTTCTTTTACACACAAGTTCTTCTTTGCTTTCAGTATATTAGACCTATCATGTAGCCGGCCAGAAGATGCTGATGTCCAGAGGCATTTATCCCACTTGAGAAAATGTACTTTTTTCTTGTCATATTATAATAGCACAGGATTTTCTGGTCTCAGGTTTCACTTTGGTGGAAATTCCAGTTCATCTGGATAAAAATATGCAGTTCTGAAAGCAATATATATTTGATAACTTCTAAAAAGTCTAATATATGTATGTTGCTGTTTACACAATACTAAACAATATTTAACATGGTGTATCAAAGATGAGAACATTCCAGAAAGTGCAGAGGAGGTAGTGACATTAGAAGATATTTCAAAAGGTGCAGAAAGAAAAATGAAGTCCCATGAAGCAGCAGCATAACATGTAATTTATTCAGTAAATTTGTAGATCACCATTCAGTGGTATACAAAATGGGCTAAACTGAGAATGAATACTGTACTTACATTATTAGAAAACCTTGTGAGTTTGTATGTCATGGTTCATTCATTATTATTCCAGGTATGTGGATATTTTTCATTATATTACTGCACCTAATACACTAAAGAGATGTATATCTCATTAAGCTAGGGCAAACTTTAATAGCTGATACTTTATCTATTTATCTATTTAGTATTTAGGGCAACAGCTCAAGGGAGCCTCTCTAGTCGAGCATAAAATTTCAAACACTATAACTTCTGCAATAACAATATTGATCTCTCAAACTGATGCCAGGTGGGAACAGCTATGGAAAAGCAGAAAATACTCAGAGATGGAAATGTTGTCAGGCTTCCAAATTCTTGCTTACAGAGAACCCCCAAATCCATTTGCTACAGCAGATAAAAGAGTACAGAAAATAGATTCTGTGGTATTAATTAGCAGGGCATGAATTCCAGAATCAAATCCATGAACTTTCAGTTGGTTTGAGAAAGGCTCTGCCTAAAACTGAATGAAGGAGGAAGTAAAATACCATTTCTAACATGTTTCTCTGAGTACAAGATCTCACTCATGGGAACATGCTGACAGCTGCCAACATGGGAGGGAGCAGCAGAGGTTGTCCAGAGGACAACCTACTCCTAGACTCTGTTTCCCTGTGGCTCACTTGCTGTTTTTCCCCCGCTACTGTTGAGAGTTCATGAGGATGCCCTCAGCAGGCAGAATTGGATACAAAGCATTGAAATAAGGAATAAATAAGGAATAAGGATCATCGTGAACTTATGCCTCAGTAGACTACAACATCAAAGGTGAAACTCATTCAAGAGCTGATGTATAGAAGTAAAAAGAAAAAATCTTAAAAGTAACTTGGAATGCAATATAGCAGACAACTTTTAAGAGGATATCCATATTTGCAGCAATGTAGGATTATGCATTTGGGCACATAACATGATAGATAGATATTGCATTACTGGACTCTGCCATTTTCTCAAGAATCTCTTAGGCAATAGCAATGCATATTTGATTTTTATTTAAAAAAAAACAGCCTGCTTTCAGCTTCACTTTTTCTATCACATTTTTTACAGTGTCCTCTTCTCTTGCAGTTGCTTTAAAATCAGGGACAATTTGGCTGTATACTTCTACTGCTTTCAGCAATCTCCTCCAAATAAGAAAATCTAAAGAGAGTGTTGTTTTGGAGAATGTTTTTCTCATTGAAAGCCTCTCAGGAAGCAAAATTAGATTTCTTTAAAAAACATTTTTTAACAAAAAACCCCACATTACTTTTTTCTCTTGTGTTTAGCAGACTGGCAGTCTGCTAAACAGAAAAAGAATTTTTCACTGAAAACTCAGGAGAGGATTTGCTTGTTGGCCAATTTACCCATTGAGCTATTAGTTCTTCTGACCTTGGAGAAGAAAACTGGGAATAAATATATGAAATGTGAAGACAATTTCAGCTTTTAGTACATGGAAACTTAATTTGATTCATATTATGAAAATTTATATCCAGATACAACTTTCAGCCAAGCGTCTTACTGAGTGTGACGTGAGCATTAAAATATTTTGAAAAGGGATCAAAGAGATAGGAAGTTGTTCTTCTGATAGGCAGCTACAGAGTCATTCCTTGTCTGCATTGCGTGAGGCACAATAATGCTCTTAGGGCTCCAAGAGCTATGAAACAAACTCTTGCAGAGCACTTCATTTGCATCATCCTGATAAGAATTTCTGCTATGACAACCTATTTTTCCTGATCAAATTTGTAGTAAAATATTTGTGCAGTGAATGTTATTTTTCCCACTGGTCTTATATTTTTACATAGTTGGGGTCGAGAAAAAAGCCAGTGGCTCCGTTGGTTGACACCTTCTGTAAATGTTATTATTGAACTTGTGCATAATTTTTGCTCTTCTGCTATCCATGTTGGAACTTGAGCTGCTGTTTCTTTTTGTAAGACCTTCCCCCCTCTCATGGGATAGTATGGCTGTTTTGGTGAATATTGCAGTCATGTCCTAGGAAAAGGTTAATGAAAACAAAGCATGTTTGCCATAGCTACACAACCTCATCCAGCCTCGTCTTTAAACCTGTCTCTCTCACACAAGCAGTGTATGGGCAAGGATTTACAAATGAAGACAGCAGCGTGGACACCTTGACAAACTCCACCTGCACTGAACTTCCTCACACCTGGCTGTACACCACACGCTCCCCTTGAGGAATAGAAAAGCACAAGAAATGCAAACACCGGGAAGCAGCTTTACATCTCTTTGCTCCTCTTTTGCCTACAAGTTGCTGAGAAATCCCAGGTCTTTATTATCATTTTTCCATAGTCCGATGCGGCTTCTTTGCGTCTCATCAACATTATGATGCTGCTGTGCTTTTTACTATTGGATTAAATTAATCTAGACATTATTCAGCACTATTCTGATAAAACTAGAGGTACAACCTAGGTTCTAGTGTGGCAGGTTTGAGATAACTATTGTTTCCGAATGAAAACACCAAATGCCCATGCTTATTTCTTTTGTCTTGTACTTGCTGAACAACAGCCTTTTCAAAATTCTCTGGTTCTCAGCTGATCAGCAAATTGTCCTGCAGGCACTACTTTAGAGACCATGTCCTGAGACATTGGCATGTGCAGAGGGATGGGTTGCTCCCAAGCTTAACTGCAGAGCTACCTGTGGTTGCAGGCAGTGTGGGCTCCTCTGCTTTGGATCAGGGAAGCAATAAGCAGCTCCAGTCCAGAGAGAAAGTCACAGTGTAGAACACTTATGAAGAAAGAGACCCTTGCTGCTTCTATAAACTTTTTATGCTAGTAGAAAGGCAGGAACTAAATATCTGAGGTTTGTATTCCAAGGTTTTCTTAGCAAAGAGACCTGCAATCTGAGGGATCTTTCTCATGACCTTGGTCAGGATGAGGAAGCCTGGAGAAGGGACTACACTGGACAGAGAAGCAAGCTGAGGTGAAGCTTCATCACCCACCACACCTTGAACCTGTTTGGCTGTTTAGGTTGCTTCAGGCTCCAAAATCAGTCCTGGCTTAAAATGGTACTCAAGTGGCTTAATCCGTATCAGCATCCATCTCATGCCTGGCATGGCATGGCATAGCATCTTTCCCCAACACCTGCGGCCATTGTTCAGGGATGAATAACAAACCTGCCTGGTACCAACACACCGATCACAAAGAAGAAAGGTTAATGTATTTTTGAACATAGTGCCAAATAGGAATCAGAGGAAAGGTGACCTCTTGCTCTCATGGCCCTTCGACAGTGCAGTGATACAGGAATAGTCTACATGTTGTATGGCAGAGCTTGGGGAGGAGGAAATAAAGCTCTTCCCACACATGTGTGAATTATTCTCTTTCCCAACTCACTGGTGACAATATTTTTTTTGTTTTGGTCCCTTTGTTCATGAAGGTATTCCAGTAACTCATGAACAGCATAAGCCCAGCAGTCAACTCCTGTGCTTCTAACCAGCCAGCCTTTCTTTCCTTTACTAAAAACTTCCTAACTTTCTGAATCTGCTAGGCTGAGAAAGAGATAGAGAGAGACATACCAGCATGTTTAGGGATTTTGTAGTTTCAGGAGGGGAAAAATTCGAAGTAACTGGTAGGGATGGGGAGCTCCCAGCCATAACTCAAGGACTGATCCTTCTAAGAGAGAAGAGAATTGACTGTGATGAAATCACTGTGTTGGCTTCCTGTAAAAAAACCCAAAGGGTAAAAATTACTTACCCTAGGAAATATCTGAAAATTGATGTTGTTCTGGAGGAAGCTAGCTGTCTGGCATCGTTCTTGTGAAAACACCTTAAAAATATTTTAATGAGCAGCAATTTTACTTGAAAAAGACTACGGACTTGAACATAGTATTGGTTTGCCCCTTCGCTGCAGAAATGTAGATGAGATTTAAAAGCCACAGTAATTTATGAGCTGTACTTAGAACCCATAAAGAGATGTCTCAGAATCAGAATTGTTTCATTCCTGATGTGATTTAGAAGATTAAACTGTCATATTTTAGCACAGATAGATTGCCATCATGGCTATAATTAATCATGTACAATAAATTCTATTATTTAGGAACTGCTCCATATAAAAGTTGAATATATTTTTTATATAACGCAAAATGAGGTAGATTAGTTAAGCCTTATAATTATGTTTTGTAGATATATGTTGATTTGTTTCATATGCAGAGGATATTTACTTTACAAAAGAATCCAATATACTGAATGCATCCTGCAAAACAATACAGTAATGGAGTGTTTGCTAATGACTTCAATTTAAGGACAGCCTGCCTAATAGCTGAGATAAGATGTTACTAAAACAGTGTGCTAATGATTTGAAAATTACTACTAAAATTGTGTTAGGTCTACAACGGGTTGCAGACATAATTGTGTTAATAAATATCCAAGTCAGCCTTGATTTTCAAGCTCATATCATGTTTACTAGGAGTTTTAGCAATCAGACAGGGCTAAATCATGCTGTTGTGTTTACATGAATAGCCGCTTTGGTGGCACTGCTCATTTGAGTAGAGTAAGTACACCCTTGCTAGACAGGAATGCATTAAACATTCATAACCGACTGGTCTCAATTGCTTAACTCTGCATATTGCTTGAAATTATCTCTCCTGAAATTTGGTCTGTATGCTATCCTGAATATAAGTTTGTATGTAGATATACAGAATTTTGAAATATGGCTAGAATAGAATTCCATTCATATCTACAAACAACTGTAAAACTCCATGTGTGTATCAGTGTCGCTACCACCTTTTTATACATTTCTTAGGTGTTCAAAGTGCTCATCTACGACAGGCGACCTGAGTTCAGTTTTCTTCTCTGCCTGCATGGCACTTAACTTGAATCTTCCAGCTACCGAGAGAATGCTCTAAAAATCACAAGGTATTTCATAGGGTCAATCATAGTTTCTCACGGAAGGGATCATGCGTCAGTTTGTCCAAGGGCTCAGAGAATGTTTGGTTTCTGGATTCTAATATGGGCTGCTTATGTGTTTTACTTTAAATAGGAAGAGAATAAAGTATATTAAATAGAACTTGGAACAGTAACTGAATTGTAATTCATTGTTTTCAGTGAGCTAGTTTCAGAGTGGTATCACCCCAGAGGAGCCTTCAATTTGGCAATAAGCTTGTGGGAAGAGGACTGTGTCTTTGTGCCCTCCAATGAGATATGAGCAGGAGCTGGATTGTGTTAGCAATGCTGAGATATTTCTGGGAGTTGCCCAAGTCAAAATCAGACAATCCCAAAGCAGATATTTGGGTAGTTCTAGTACTATTTCACAGCTGGATCAACAATTTATAAATCAGAATTTTGGGTTTATATGTGAAAATCTCCATGGTTTGCGGTCCAAAGCTTTTGCACAACCTCATATTTGTGTTTTTCTTAAAAAAAGCTGGGCTTTTGATACAGTAATTTTTTTATTTTTCTTTTTCATTCAGAAACAGAATGGACCTGTGCATAACTACTTGTAAGGCATAACACTCAAAAGTGTTAGTCTAAAACTGAAGATGTGAAAAACAGTTTGTCCTCCAGTTTTCTGACGAGACAGGGCCTGTGTGTCCCTTCTGCTCCTTGCTGCAAGGTGAGGCAGCAAACCAACTAACCTATGGCAGTGTCAACTCCCTTGCTGAAAAGTGGTGGCTGAGACTGTCTGCTAAGGTGCTTGATTAGAATAAGCACTTTATGAGCATGCAGTCAGTGGTGTGTGCTGACATGGCCTTGGAGGTGAGGTGGGAGGATGCCAAGGAAGGGAGATGTGACTTTAAAGGAAGAAGTAAAGGGGCAGCACCGTGGTGTACCTGCTCTGGTGGTGCAAATTCCCTGTTACTGACCAGAGGAGAGTTAAGAGTCTCCTGGCAGGCTCAGAGCCATGCAGCTGCACGCTGTGAGGAGTAGTGGTAAAAGGCTGTATTCAACTGTAGGTCAGGGAGAGAAAAGCAAGGCTAAGCAAGGAACATGGGAGGCTTAATTCACTTGCGTGCTTCCCTTCCCATTGCAGCTGTTCTACTTCAGGTTATTTACCAGGCCTGAATTCTTTCTTTATTCATCATTGTTGGATATAGTTAGCTTGCATTCAGGTTGAAAGGAGCTAAGAGTCAATTATGTGTCTAGGAGCTTCTGAATGTCTTAAGTGTGGTAGATGGCTGCAACCCCTACTGCTCACGTCTAATGAGGCAAGGCAGACAGCTGCTAGCCTCCGGTCGGGTGCTGGCCCACCAAAATGCTCCAAACAGCAAACAAAAGCAAATGGGAAGGGAGGGAACCATGTCTGCGGGGGTTTGCAGGGCATCTGCAGCTACGGCACTGTTCACTCTGCCTCTCTGCCTGCTCTGGAACTGCCCCTGTGTTCTCAGGGCAGTGGTGTTGCTGTGTGCCACTTCTTCAGTGCTGCCTAGTGCAGGTAGACTATCTTCAGGTGGCTTCAAGATATTGGGAACGTATATGTGAGTGAAATGCTAGGCTGTAGCGATGGTACTATGGTGCTCAGTGCCTGGCATTGCTGGCTACCTGCTTATTTTCTAGGTTATAGCTCGCCTCTGCTTATGAATGTGCTAATGCAACGGTGGTTTACTGCCATATACTTAACAGCATCATTTACCTCACCTCTGATTCTAGCCCCAATCTGTTGGATTTAGCCTAGGGAGTTCACTTTGCTGTGCACCTCCTCTGACTCCTCTGCCTTGTATCTTAGTTAATTATCTGTAGACAAAGCTACACTTGATGCTTTATCAACTAGAAAGATTTAATTAATCAGCTTTGTTAGGCAAAGGTTATAGCAAGGGGGTTACCATCCTATCCATCTGTTCACTCATCTCCTGAAGAGTAACCATAACAGAACTCTTAACAATCCTATTAATGGATTATAGGTCAATAGCCTAGACACTCTGATAGCACTGCAAGGAACTATGGACAAAATGTCTGGGATTAATGGATTTTTTGAAGACTTTTATAAGGTCTTTTATAGATATTTCCCTCTCAAATGCTAATATGTTCTGCAAGTAGAAAGAAAATGGCTTTTACCACTGTATTCCCTTGATGTGGCTAGGCAAAGCAGGGAGGTGCCTTAAACTATGTAAAATGCATTGACTTGATCAATTCATATGTAAAGTTCAAGGAGAAAACTTTGGCCTTTTGCCTTCAGAAGTAATCATCCAAGTCCCAGAATTATCTCATCTTGACGCATGAGGAGTCTCATGCATTGAAATTCAAAAGTTCACCCAATTTACTACTGGTGATCAAATTGGCAAAACGTACTGGGGAAGCATCAGGCAATTCACTGTGCAGCATACCTTGCTGAGGTGAATCCAATCTCCCTCAAATCTGTCTTTTAGAAAAGTGTTACACAAGTAGGCTAAGAAACTCTGTCAACTTCTTTATCCTTTAATTACAGAAACATTCATTTGGAGGTGTATTGTCACCTATTGAAATGTTAGGGTTCTAAATATTGTGTTTGTGCTTAGTTTGCAGTAAGCACAGCTGTGTGACAGGGTGACCATTTATTCTGTTCTTTTTTGCCTTGACAGCTAGACTTGACATCTTGAATTGCTGCAGCATACACTCACATCTAGAATAGGGCACAAAGGGTGCAGAACAGTTTATCAAGTCTTTTGTCCTTTATGTCCATTAATGCGCAGCATTGAAACAAACCAAGCCATTAAATATGGGAAACTGAACATTTATGCCATTGCTGGGAATTTGCTCCTATTATCTCCAGTGCAAAAATATAATTTAAGTTTTGCACCTATTCCCTATTGTTCTGCAAGGGGAGGATCTGCAAGGTCTGAGGATGATTGGGGACTTGGTCCCAAATAATTATACAATCCACATCTTTTCTGGAAGAGTCAGTGATTACAGGTGTTTCAATTATTATATTTATGCACTGGAAGAAATTAAGTGGGATTTTTCTGCCTATAATTTTTTCTTTTGGCAGGTATCAAGACTGCTGATTATAAGCAGAGGAAATTTGGCTGTTCATTAGGTCTGCCGGCTTCCCAAGCCTTCTTCAAATTTCTTCCAAGCTCTCAGAAAAGTATACGGTATTGTCATCCTCTGCAGTCCCTCCAGATAAAAGGTCTGGGCTCTTACTAAGAAATTCTTCCTCCTCCTTGCTGAGGCATATGCCAGAGAAAGGTGGTGATAAGATCTGTTCCTCTCACAGGGCTTGAGCTCTACAAGGAGCTAGTCTGACCAGGTTGCTGAGGTTTATTCTGCCACCCACAGAGAAAATGACAGTTTACAAACCAACCGTCTCCCTATCGCTCTAAAGCAGAGTTCAAGAGGAGCCTGGGAAGTTGGCAAGGAAAAGGGAGCTCCTCTTCCTCACCCTGAAGCAGAGATCCCTGACGGGACAGCATCAGAGAACTGATTTTTTGTTTATTTTCAGAAGCAACCCTGAAAGAAGTCAGCAAGCAAAGCTGGAATCAGGCTGAGAAAGTGGGGACACATATCTGAAGTGGCAAAGGTTCCTCTCAATAGCAGCAACAAAACCAGGGCAGTGACCGTCTCTCAGAACCGTGTTCCTGAGGTGCTTCTGGAGGTGTCTGACCCAGGAACTGACCAAGACTGCTGACATTTAGGTTTGAGGTGTGAAAAGCTCTCAGCATGAGCTCATCAGGCTGTGTCAGGCAGGGTTCAAATGAGGAGCTGTACAGTGCTGGGAGGTTGTGCTTACTTACTGCCCTAGCTTAAATGATTGCCCAGCCAGATAGGCACTTAATTCTCTGTATGTCACATGTTACTTTAAAAAAAAGCAAAAATAAACTTTTGAACATTTGGACGTCCTCATGAAGGTCAAGATTTGCACAAGAATTGTCTCTGAATATCACAAATTCCTTCCTGCCTTCTCATTTCTGGGAAGCAGATGTAAATACTAAGGGATGAACAATACAGGTATTGTCTGAAAAGTTCTGTGTAAATCTTCCTTGACCAATTCCCTAAAAATTGTGTCAGCAAGATGTTTTGTCAAGGTTTTGTTTTTAATCTAAACTGACTGATCTGAATTGATGTTTCTTTTTGCTGCTTTCACATCTTTGCTGTCGTCTGTCACACATTTTATCTGGAAACATATAAGTAACAGTTTGGCTACAGAGTAGGACAAAAAGAAAAGCCTGCTTGTAAAGTAAGATAATTGACACAGTAAGAGTTCAGGCCAAATCCCTTCCACAGACAGTCCTGCTGTAGTCAGTGTGACTAGTTGTGTGAATAAGGCAAACAGGATTTGGCTCGTGCTGCAGTCTCAGACACCTTTTATCACTGGAGAAAGAAAAGCACCATAAAATTAAATAGGTATCATCCTCCCCACATTCCTAGTGTAGCTATTTTAGCTGGAATGCCTCATAAACAGATAAAGGCACTCTTGAGCTTTGGGATGATCATATTTTAAATGACCATTTAGGGCTGGATTGTGGTTTTACATTTTCACCTTGGAGCTTTTAAGGGCTGTTTGGGACATTAAGCGCTAACCTATCAAAGCCTAAACTGAAAGGCAATGTTGCTTGCGGTCGTACAGCCCAGCAAAATAATATCATTTTGCTGCTGTTAATAGGTAAATACTTTCATTTGTGGAAGGAAGATGGTAATTCAAAAACGTTTGATGCCCCTAAAACTCTCACAGCAGCTGGATATTTTACATTGGTTTCTATAATATTCTTATGATAACGTTCCTGTCCCGCAGGGGTCTTCTTGAATATCAGAACACTCATCTTTTTTAAGTTTTGCATAATGTGAGATATTAAAATTAAGGTTGGTGTTTACTGTTCAGTTCTTACACACATATTCCACACTCACAGCTAGATATTATTTCCCTTGGAAATGCTTTCTGTCCCTGCCAGTTACAGCATGCAATCAGATAGCTTTGCATGGGCCAGCATACCAATTAGGTACCATGCCTAGGATGCATGTCGTTTCCTCCATCAGCAGCTCAATAGTTCATTGGCAAGTGAGCCATGTATATTGATAAGGAGAAAGCCTGACTCCACAATGGAGACAGAATCTATTTCTTGAAAATGCTTTCAGCAGGTGGTTTGAGGAGGGATGGGGAAAGGGGGCAGGCAACACATAAAATGGCTAGAAAAATGAAGCAGAAGGAAAGATTAATGGAAGCGGGATCAGAAAAATATTCAATTAGAACTTGCAGGCCTGGTCACATTACTCTGTGTTACTGTACATCTTGTCATTATCCAAATCTGTTGCTAAACTGTTGGCATTCGTCTTCATTATGCGGTAAAATGGTATAATGAATAGGTTACAAATATGATGGAGGAAATGCCCTGGAATTATCACAATGCCTGAAAATGAAAAATGCCTTAATTTAAATTATTGGTGTGTAGCATCTGCAAAGTGCACAGACAGATGTGAAGAGTGGAATGTGATTTTGTTCTGATGCTGCCTTCAGTTTCTGTTCTGCTTCAAAAGGGTTTTCAGGCTGAATCTGTCCCTGAAAGCCAATGTCAGGGATGTGATACAAGAGAGCAGCTTTTGACATATTTCTTAGATGCAAGGAACTATACAGCCCGATATCTTAGGTCTGATTTTGGAGACTTCTACAAGTAGGACTCTCCCACATTTCAGGTGGAGGACTGGTTAATGTGTAGATATGACTTTTAACGATGAAATGAAACATGAGGTGGGAAAAAAGCTACTATCTCAGCTTAGTTAGAGATAATTTAGTCTTCAAAAATTGCACTGATCCATACAGATGTGCTACCTTTCAAGTTCAATCTTACATTTGACTGGTTGTTATCTTTTAGAAAGACATTTTGAAGGTATTTAAACCTAACATTTGGCCTACTTTAAAACTGTCAGAGTCTGAACATTGGCGCCACTACATAATAAAGAATTTTACATTAGATGAGGATATGAATGAATATTTATTAAAAGTTCAAATAAAACCTTAATAATATTAAAGTACTATTTCAGTAGCCCAACCTGGAGAATAGCTCTCCACTTTCTAGATGTTTGTTAACTATATTAGAGCTTCCTGAGGACTGTAAGGACTGCCCACCCAGTCTGAAGTCCAAGCTTCCAAACTCATCAGGAAATATGTGTCCTAAAAATAATGTGTACCTTGTAGAAGGAGAAGTCACATGGTCACTCAGCAAGGATGCAAATCTAGAGCTGGAGGAAGTCTGTCAGTTTAGTTCCCTGCTAGAGATTCTTTGTGTGATCTTCAGAAGGTCTTGGTAGGTGCCTGGGCTTCCTATCCCCATCTGAAAAATGGGCTTAAGGAAGGATGGAGGAAAGAAAACTGAAAGGGATATTCTAGCAGGAAGTGTTCTGTCTAAGCTGAAGTTTTAAGGACACTCAACAGTTAGAGTAGTGACTTTGATGGAAGCAAGCTGTTAAATTCTTTCCTTTGGTTTTTAAAGCCCGTCACTCACTGCTACAGTTCATGACACTGCGTGCAGATAGTGCAGTACTTGAGAAGATGTTTTCTACCTTTTGTGTGAAAAGTGAGGCACTCTGGTGGCAGTTTGTACAGATGTTCTTACTAACTTCTTGATCTTATGTTGATATATTTATTCACATGTTACTTTGGTATCAGATCAAATACTTGGATGAGATTTCACTTCCATATGAGCATCATTTTATATTTTATTCGATTTAATGATATACAGCCGCCCTTGCTTCGCTGTGAATGGTAGCTATATTTTAAAGGCATAATGTGCTGAATCTGATAGGATTGTATCTATCATTCAGAGGATAATTCTAGTCTTGAACTTCATAAATGCTGTTAGATTCTTCATGGTAATGTTTCACTGTTAAATTGCACATTTAGAACCAGATGGCTCATAAAATTGGTAAGATGATACCAGATCTCTCACCTCTCAGTCATTGTTGGGTTGAATCCAGGCCTGGTTCAGAACAACCAAAAGTTGCTACTGGCTAACAGCTGTTTTGTGGCTTAGATGTTTCCAAGTGGACAGGTGTCCACAGAAGAAAAAAAATATATTAAAAAATCACCTTCATAAATAGAGGGTTGCAACAGAGGAGAGTTTATGGGCACTGAAAACTGAGTCACTTCTCTGATTGTTGGACACGTGTTGCAAAATGGAGTCTATACTTCTTTCTGGAGGTGCTTAAAATGTCTGAATTCTGTTGCACTGCTTCCGTGCATCAGTGCCTGTCAGGAAGCTTGTGTAGCTTCTTTCATGAGTTGTAAATTCACCTAAGTGCACATAAGATGAAATGCTATAATGATGTTTTTCTTCCCTTTGAAATAAAGCTCTGATCTTTACCACTTACAAGCTAGCTCGCTGATGAACAAACAGTTCATTACAGAACCTGTATGATGGCAACAGTGTAGAAAAATATTTATAATGATGGGGGGATGCCAGGACTAGAGAAGCAAGATCATCTCCATGATTTTTAAATCATTATTTCTTAGCACAGCGTGACCTGTACAAAAGTGAAGTAACAGTCCCCATTCTGCAGATAGGGCCAGAGGGAACAATTTATCATTGATAGCAATTAGATGTATATTTACAAGAAGGATGCTTAGTATGAGATCTAAAACAGTGATTCTGACTACTTGTCATTAATGCCAGGGGGAAACTGGATGCAGTGACTCATGTGGTAGTCTGAAATATGGGAGACCCATGTCCTTTGGCTGCTTTTGCCCAGAGTGTCTTTTTGTGTGTCTTTGAACTAGTCCCTGTGCTTTAGTTTCCTTAATGCAGAAGCAGGAGGATATCACTTCCATTCCCAAATGCGACAATGAGAGGTAAGTTTATTCAGGTCTGCTTGTGAGTGCCTCACAGTGACAGCTCTGGCAGGAGCTCTGTCTCGGCAGAAAGAGATCCCATTGTACCTCTTAGGAAAGAAAAGTTTAGAGAGTCTGGCTGCATTTGCTTTGCATTAGTATTTTTACTTCTTTTCTTTCTCACACACCTGTGTTGATCCAGCACAGCGTGGTGATGGTATTCCCAATCTGCAGGTGCAACCAGCTGTCCAATGAAGCTGGTGCAGGGTCTAGAATACAAATTTTATGAGGAGTGGCTGAGGGAACTGGGGTTGTTTAGTCTGGAGAACAGAAGGCTGAGGGGAGACCTTATTGCTCTCTACAGCTACCTGAAAGGAGGCTGTAGTGCAGTGGGTGTCAGTCTCTTCTCCCGAGCAGCTAGTGATAGGACAAGAGGAAACGGCCTCAAGTTGCACCAGGGGATGTTTAGATTGGATATTAGGAAAAATTTCTTTACTGAAAGTGTTGTCGGGCAGTGGGACAGGCTGCTGAGGGAGGTGGTCCCTGGAGATATTTAGAAGATGTGTATATGTGGTGCTTAGGGACATGGTTTAGTGGTGGACTTGGCAGCATACTATGTTAACAGTTGAACTTGATGATCTTAAAGGTCTTTTCCAACCAAAATGTTTCTATAATTCTATGCCTGCTGTATTGCCGCATTGCCTGGTTTGGCCAGAAATGCCCCAGACTGAGCTGGGGCTGTGAGTCTCCTCTAGGGAGAAGCTGGGAGCAGGGATGTTGCCTTGGTGATTGGTGTTGTTTCTCCATCACCTGGAGCCAGAGGCATGCAGCTGTCTGTTGTAGCCAGCAGACAAGGTGCCGCTGCTGAGGCAAGGATGTGCATGGGCAACAGCAGCCAGATCTGTAAGTTCAATGCAGTGTCCCCTCTCAGATGGAAAACATGATTTTTGTGTGGGGCGCTAGCAGTGGAGTGAATACCAAAGTGGTAAATGTGGCTTGAAGGTAAAAGTTGCACTCTTCCCAGCCGTTTGAGAATAATTATATACTGATTAATTCAGGAAAATGGCATCTGATGCTGTCAATGTTTGAAGTGTCACATATTAGACCCCAAAAAGTAAATTAGATGCATTCATTTTAATTAAAATGTTATCAAGAGGTAGTGTTGACCAAGAAGCCCATTAACAATAATCTGCTTTAGGAACAAGTCAGCGAGTCAATTTATTGAACTGAACTAAAAGCAAACCCGGTAACAACTGCCCACTGAGCAAGTATTTGATCTTTCAGCTTTGTCTCATTAGCAGAGGGAGGTGTTCCCCTGAATATTACAGATTTTTGTCTTCTTCCTCACTACCTTGTGGTAACTTGTAGAAACTGTCTCCATGGTGCGATCAGCATTTGCTCATCAAACTTAAAAGAGAGCTTTGCTAGCAGATCCAACTTGAAAGAAAACATTTATAGACAGATCAGTTGCCAGGTTCCATTATCTTCTTTTGTGCCTCAGCTGTTTAAATCTTTGTACAGGATGGACTGTTTTCCTTGGAGATCTGGCTATTTTACACAAAGAGACACAAGATTTGAGGGTTGCAATAGAGGCTACTTGCAATGAAAGATGACATAGTTGCACAAATTTACCTTTTAAAGTTAAACTCATTAAATTCACTCTCTCGGATTGATTACTGTGTGCTAAGGAGCATTAAACTGGCCAGAGATATCCTGAGAAGTATTCTGCCTTTATAGGAGATCTCAATATGGGCATAAAACTGGCAATGACGACCTAGCTACTGTTCACACCAGGAGCACTGGGAGGTTTGATGCGCTATGCTTTGCTCTGCTGTCAGTATCAGAAAGCAAACCAGCCCTGCTGCAACCCTAACCTCTGCCTGGGCCATTTCAGGGAGTCACATCTGGCTGCTCTCTGTGACCTCTTTGTTCTGCCTGTACAATAGTGCTGATGGTCATTTAGCCCAAGAAATTTTACAAAATCCCTTCTCACCTACCTTTTGTTATTGGTTGGTGGAAAAGACCAAACCCTTTTCTCTGTGGGCAATAGGTATGGAAATGCCCCATCATTCCAGAAACACACATTATTTCAGAACAAATCCAGATAGTATCACCAAAAAAAGAAAAAGTGGACATATTCCTATACATCCAAATGACAGTACCAATAACAGCAGGTTAGTTCTCTTTTCACATGAAGGAGTCTAAAGCTTTGGATTATTCCTGAATCCATCAGAAAGCAAGATACATTGGTTTTCTTGGATGCAGGATAGCATAGCAAGTCCAGAAACCCTCCAGATGCCTTTCTAAAAGCTGTTCTAACGGTTGTGATCCAAGAAGGAATTTCTATAGTGTTTCTGCCAACTTCTGTCTGACAGAAAATTTTAGGTGGGAAAATGAATCCTGTCAAAAAGGCACTGATGCCTTCTAAGTCCTACTGTGGACAATAGACACATCTGTCACTTACTGTTCAGGGGGCATGCCATGTTGAGCAAAACTGAAAGTCAATGAGTTTAGTGTTCTGCAGTCATTTTGAAAACAAAATCCAGCGACTATGGCTCCAGAAGTTCACCCATGAGTGTGTTTTGAGTAGAAAGAACAGTAGCTGAAACTGAAAGGGAAAAGATTGATGCTAAAAGTAATTTTAAGGTTTCTTAATTTTTCATGTTAAGTTGGTCAGCATTTATGAAGATAAACATCATTTATGTATATCTACTCTGCAAAGAGAGTCTGAAGGATTCTTCTTGCATTTTATTGTGAAACATTTTGGAATATTTAACAGGAAAGAGAGAAGTGAAAAACTAAAGGAATGACTATGCAGAACTTGAAAAAATCTCTTAAAAAATGAACTTTAGTACAAAATTTTCATATTTTAGGCAATTTAAAAGTAATTGTGTTGTTACTAGAACATTTGCAATTACTTCCAGTAGAGGTATTGTAGTGAGTAGATAGTGGAACTCTTGAAAGAATCCATGTAATGTAATCCCATTATGTCTGATCTGAAGTCCATCAACAGGGAAGATTCTTGGCTCTGCAAGACTATCTTCCTAGTTAGGTGTAAACATATCTTCAAACATTATAATGCTGTGATAAAATCTAGAAATCTATTTTACTTTCGTCACCTAGTCTCTTATTTTGTGAGACAGCAGTGACTTTTCAGTTGTATGCACTCAAGCCTTTTGAAGGTTCTTTTAAAAAGGTTTTAATGTTTTAGTGGCTTGTAAGCTGATATGTCTGATTGTATTTTGTAATTTTTTTTCTTGATGTTGCTTTCCATGGATATCCTAATCTAAATCCAGTGGTCAGTTCATTTCCCACATATATGCCTTTTATTTTTAGAACTAATGGGTGGTTTCTCACAGAGGATGCTGGAAAGACAGTAGCCCAGCAGGCTGTCAGCTATTCTTCAGTTTATGGGGATGGGGATGGGGATCCAGCCCAGAGCTAAAACCCTATATATTTGCCAGAATAAGCAATAGACATGAGCACCCAGCAATCCTGACAGAGGCTGATCTCTGGTGCAGTGATGTCTCCTTACCCAGCCTACATGGTGAAAAGTAGAAGAGTGAGCTAATTTAACTTACAGTCTGTGGTCCCAGAGGTCACTCCCAACAGAGAACAGGAGTTGGTTTGAATGTCTTGCAGATGATATTTTCCTCATACCATCAAGAAAGGATTGCCTGCTTAAGCCTGCCTTGTTGTCATTTGAAAATGATAAGCAGAAGTGGAGCTCACTGAGGATCCAGACCATTTATTTAATTTTTCTGGATTTTTCTTTGAAGACTCAGCTAGCATTTGGCAAAAACTCATAGGAATCAATTTGTTAATCAATGACTGATAACAAGTTATGGAAACTCTGCATAATATACCGTGCATGGGACAAGTTACAGCCTATGATAGGTTTAGCATCTAAGGGCTAGACTTTTAAATCTTAGTCATTGCTTAGTATTGCAAGAGTGGGGAACTTGAATGACTCAGCCAGTCATTCAGGATGTAAGTGCTACTGCTGGTAAACAGAAATAGATTTCAAGGTCCAGGCGAGGATTCTGCCTTTAGACAATCTTCTATTATTTTATATTTGTAGCATAATATAATTTTAATAGCATGAATCAGTGTGTTTGGGTGACAAGAAGTATTTTTTCTTAAAACATAAAATAATGATAAGTCATCCTAATTAAATAGCAGGGTCCAAATCAAATGTTGTTTTCTGCCAAGAATATCTTTAAGAGAAATGCACCTCTGGATTCTTTCTTTTTTTCTTTTTTTTTCTTTTTTTTTCTTTTTTTTTTTTTTTTTTTTGGTTGANTTTTTTTATGGATGAGAAAACAAACTTCAGAGGATTAATGGCCTTCAAAATTGTCTTATGTCAGCAAAGCCCTTAGGTGTGTGTGGAGGAGATGAGACCATTGAGAATGAGGACTAACAATAATTAGACACTGGTTTACTGGAAGGACTTTGAAGATGATCACTCTTGTTCCTGCCCCCAGCTAGCAATGCAGCTCTCCAAGTCAGTCCTGAGCACTGATTACTGTGATGTGACTGTGGTCATGTGGCCTGGTCACATGAAATGTTTTTTGCGTAACTCATAGAGGTGACCAGGCATGGAAAAATATAAAAGCATTCTCTTTATATGTTTGGGGTTTTGGGGGTTTGTTGTTTGGTTTGTTGTGGGGTTTTTTGTTGTTGTTGTTTTTGTTGTTTAGTTTTTGTTTTTTGTTGTGGTTTTTGTTCTTGTTTTGTTTGGGGTTTTTTTTAATGCATTAAAAATTCAGGGTCTCAACAAGGGTAAGTAATCTGTATGTGTTCATTGGAAGCAGGTTTCCAGATCCTCTCTGGAGAACCAAACACCCACTAAACTGTACTGAATAAAAACATCCAATACACATTGACTGCTTTTATTACAGTAAGTTCCTGTAATACCAAGAAAACAACACCCAAAATTATAGTAAATGTAAAATCGTCAAAATTCTCCATCATTCATACAGGCTGTGGCAAGAAAATATGGATTGTAACCATGATGAACTGAAAACAACATTACCAAAATAACTGGAATTTACTCATTACCTGCAGGAGTGCAGCTATTACAGTCTACTATGACGAGTGTAGCTGGAGGTGTAGACATGTTTTGAATGCACAAAACAGCTTCAAGATTGGGGATCTTGCAAATATATCACTGAAAGCTGCTTCTTTTTGTCTTGATTTCTCTAGTAATGCTAACATACTTAGATTCAAGCCAAATATTATTCCCCCTTTACTGTTTGCCATTTTTCCAAATATCTCATTTTCTCTGCACTTGTGGGGTTTTGTTGTGGCTTTCTCACTCTCCTTGTACTGGGGCTAGTGGAAGATGACATACCACTTAGTCATAACACCATCACCTTTTTAAGTGCATTCACAGCTGCATTGCCAGCTACTGAATCTGCAAGTGGGCCAGTAGACTTTTTTTTTTCCTGTTTCTTCAAAGCAAGGCTTATTTACTATCATAGGCAAGTATCTAAGCTGACACCTGCAATGCTTTGGCAGACATCTGGTGTGAATAAATGATTTCAGCGTAGTGCCAGCCTTCAGTTTCCCATTTGCATTTCCTATTGAACTTTTGAAGATGAAAGTGGGAATAGCTCCACAGCCCTTCTCCTGGTGAACTGAAACAACTTCTCTTGTTGCTTCAAACTATTGGGGAGGAGGTACTTGAGTTTCTGTTTATAAATGTGCTAAACTTTATCTTTCCAAATTTCATGAGCTCTGGCTGACTGAAAGATTCTTTTTCTGGAAGATGCACTGGTTTACTGGTTTAGTATGACCCTTTCAGAACTAATTTATTTTAGCAAAAGTACATTTTAGGATAAAAGAAAGTAGATCCTTAACTGGACACAATACCAGATGGGCAATACTAGTTTCTACCTATCTTTGAGAACTATCATGAAACTTAAGTCTGAAATGTGAACATTAACATGCCTCATTTTGACCCAGAGCACAAGAGTCAAACCATGATCGAGGTATACTAAAATCAAACAAAATATATCTGCAGCAGAAATCTTTTCTCATGTTTCAGAAACACTATGAATGAAAAACAAAGGAGTATGCAACTTTTTCCCTTACAATAGAATGTATTATATCTATTTGATAGAGCAATTAGCACAATATAACTAATTTTCTCTTTTAAGAGTCAAAATTGCTTTGACTACACTCTTTAATAAATAGCTTTTTCTTGAATTTGACATTATCTGTCACTAAGGTTAAAGAAGGGAAACACTGCCTACTGGTAATACAATGGAAAGCTTTAATCTAAAATCAATATTGTTTTAAAGACAATTTGCTCTAATTAGATTGATATGGTAACATGACTGATCTCTCAAGAAGTAAATTAGCCTTCTGTATATATGTAGAAGTTTAGTAAATGTCTCATTAAAACTGGAAACTCACTTCAGATCAAGCAATTCAGGTTGAAGATCCTCAGTTTGCTCCTGGCTGACCTGGTAATATCAGTAGCAGAGTTTCTCATTTGCAAAGAATCAGACTCTTCCCTGGTCTTTTGTTTGTTTGTTTGTTTATGTGAGTGATTTAGATTTAACTGTAATCTGGTACCAAGAAAAAGAATATGTCAGTGTAATGAAGTTACTGTCAATGTGTGTTTCGTCCTTAATGCCTGTCTAGGCTGAAGACAAATGGTTTCTTGGTTTATGGTGATTCCTAGTGATGTGATATAAAGTAATATCGGTACAGTATTTGCTTTAATTTGTAGCTGTCTAACTGAAGGGAGGTATCAGAAGAGATTGGTTAAGTGAAAAGGCTATCGACAGAAGCTTCTTTCTTAGGACTGTCACTTTGAATAAAACCTTTGTTTTATGGTGGAAATACAGTGATAGGTGAAGACATGATTCATATAGATAAGTAATGAAGGTAAAATAAAATATATGTATTTCATAGATGCTTCTGGTGCAGTAACACAGAGATTCCTTTATCTATGAGATGCTAGGGGAAAAAAGAAATAGGCAAGCAGCTTCAATACAAGGAAGCAGAGCTCATCAGAATTAATGCTTTTCTGTGGTATGCAGAAAAGCAACTCATTTTTTACAAGCCATTACTTCCTTCACAAGCAGAGAAAACTGTTGAAAGTCCTGCCCCAAACCAGCAATGTGGTCAGAAACTGCTTCAAAAGAACGGCAAAGTACTGCAGGAATGTGGTCAGCCCTCCTCCCAAGTGCAGGAGTGCAGAATAGACAGCTTAGCATCTTTGTGTTCTAAAGATAATTTTTTCAACTAAATGCTTTCTGCTCTGCATTACCAAATATGGAAGGCAACACTGAAAGTCATTAGATTTATTCAGATCCAAAAGACAGTACTCAAAGTTGGATGTATCTATGTATCAAACATTAAAACAATGAAAAAAAAATGTAAAATGTCTTACAGCATGGGAGAAGGAATTTGTTGTCTGCAAGTTCTATTTGCATTTATGACTGAGTTTTGGTAACAGGTGACGGTTGAGCATACCTTAATTAACAGCCCTTGTATATTTCCACAAATATGCTGAAAATCACTATCACGTTTGTGTATGTGACTTGTTGAGTAGATGGTAAGTAGGCCAGGAGACTGATAAAAACAAAGCCTTGATGGAGAAATTGTGTGGAGATTTTCTTGAGGTTTTAGTGAATCAACGGAGAATGTGACTCCAAATCTTCTGAGGAGTGAGGTGAAAAGGACAGCAATGAAACCAATTTCAAAATCTAATTGCTGTAGCGTTTAGAGATACTGATAACCCGCTAATACTTCAATAATAAAAAAAACAGATAAACAGTGCCACCCCTTCCTGTCTTTTCTTTGTCATCACGTAAATAAAGAAGCATTGTTATCCCACCGGATATTTAAAATGCTGAGACATTCAGGTGACACTCATGAGGGCAAACAGTCAGTTGAGACAAGACTTTGGCAGGGAAAAAGATTTCACAGGACACCCAGCTGTTTTTTATTCTTTAATGCTTCCCAAACCTTTTTAGGTTAATAAACATTAACATCACTTCATGTTAATATTGCCGCAACATTCATCTGCTTTCACATTATCTCAATAGCATTCATAACAGAGTCAGCCTAAAGCATCAAATTAAATGATGTCACCAAAGATGCCTGTTAACTCTTTCAGCATTCACTGTGGAGCTGTGGCTGAAGAATGACCACATTCTAAACTGAAGGTGGACCAGACCCTGCACTGCTGGTTGATTTGATTGACCTCAGGGGTAAGTAATCCTTAGGTGGAAGTTAGATCTGTAACACACCTTCCTTTGCTGTGCTGCCTTAGGGGCTGTCTGCTTTAGGAACATTAAAATAACAGCAGTTGCCAGTGTAACTCCCAATCTTTGGGTTCAGCTCCAGCCTCTATGGCACATGGTCTGTGTGACCTTGGACACTCCCTTAGTCTCTCTATACATTATCCTTTTTTTTCCTCTTTTGTCAGTTTTGATTGTATTGTCTCCAGGGCAGAGGAACCTGTTGCTTATCACAGTATGAAGATATTCAATTACTATTGTTATGCAAAATTAATTAAGAAGTGAAGTTATTAATACTAAATGACATACTGGTGGAAATTTACCATTTAATAACTCTTCTCTTTAAAAATGTATTCCCTAACTGGTCGTTTTCATTGCAATTCAAGGTGAAAAGGCATAGACTTGAAGCTGTATCGGGGAAGGAGAGCAACGGCAACTGCTGGGCTTTGCAGCAGACCACAGGTTGGAATTGTGCTCTTGTAAGATTGAGCCTAAGTTTTTCCACCTAGCCTAGACTTAAGCAGTACTTCAGAGTTACACTGATCATAAAAATGGAGCTTCCAGTTTCACGTCTCATCCTGGCCAAGCAGTGGTTCAATGGATCATCACCACCCTTTCAGCCACCAGGAAAAGCTGCTCTCCTCTTCTAGACATCTTTTCCTGAACTTCTGACAAGACTTGACCCTGATTATATATCTGACTGGCTGCTTTTTATGTTTCTTTGAGCACACTTCCACAGTGTGGAAGAAACCTGAAAATAAAACTACTTTTTATAGATGCAGATTCTTAGATGGTGGTAGGGGGAAACATCACTGTGCCTGGAGCTTTGCTGGATGCACTTTTCAGTTGCTTGATTTTCTCCTTGTGTCCCTGTTGTTTTCCTTTTCCCTATTGTATAGCAGAATATATTGCTATGCAATTATTGGCAAACAAATGGGATAGATTTGAATAAAATGTCAATCTCAATATTTGTTGAAGTAAATGTGCTGGGAAGTGACATTTCTTGGGGCTCTAGTGCAGAGCCACTAAGATGATTAAGGGAGTGGAACATCTCCCTCATGAGGAGAGGCTGAGGAAGCTGGGTCTCTTTAGCTTGGAGAAAAGGAGACTGAGGGGTGACCTCATCCATGGTTACAAATATGTAAAGGGTGAGGGTCAGGACGATAGAGCCAAGCTTTTTACAGTGACGACCAATGATAGGACAAGGGGCAATGGTTGTAAACTGGAGCATAGGAGGTTCCATGTGAATATCAGGAAAAACTTTTTCACTGTGCGAGTGACAGAGCACTGGAACAGGCTGCCCAGAGAGGTTGTGGAGTCTCCTTCCCTGGAGACATTCAAAACCCGCCTGGATGCGTTCCTGTGTGATGTACTCTAGGTGACCCTGCTCTGGCAGGGGGGTTGGACTAGATGATCCTTCGAGATCCCTTCCAACCCTAGAATTCTGTGATTCTGTGATTCAGTAAAGAATATAGGAACCATTACTTCTCAGATCTAATGATGTTTGCATCCTATCACTACCTTATGAACAAAAGAAATGTTAGAGGTGATCAACTATTGCTGGCCAGGGCTTCCTCTGCCATTGAGGTTCACATCGAAAATAATGCACCAGCTGAGCTGAGCCACTTAAAAGTTTTCTTTTCTTTGATTAATGCATCTAGCAATTCTTAACTCTTAATAACTTTCTGCTGCCAGTACCTGTTGGCCTGCCAGTGCGCTCACACACAACCAAGGAGGCAATTGTCTACTTTGCAACTGTAATTCAGCTGCATCTTTTTGAAAGTTAGCCACAGTTTTTTCTTGGGTTTTTGGTATAGGTTTGTTTTTTTTAATATGATCCTGTGATGCAGCTGTGTCTTGCTGGCACTCAGAGGTGTCTGTAAGCTACTTTTTTTCCCTGTTGTTCAAGTATTCATTCTGCATCTGGCATCTCTGTGACAGGGACAGTCCAATTTGCGAGTGGGCACTGTTCCATTGGAACAGACGAGGAGGAGTGGAGACAGACAAAAGATCATATGGAGTAGTCAGCTATAAAGTGTGGTGGTGAACCTGATCTAGTGGTGCGGATTTTTTGGTTTTTAAGTTTGTTTTTTTGTTTTGTTTTGTTTTTTAAATCCTTCACAAATTCCTTTACAGGGCAGCCATCAACACAATTGACAGTAACACTGTACCCTGAATGAATGTGGGGATTGAAAACTGAATTTCATCTCCCCTCTCAGCCTGTGGTTTCTTGTTCAGTGGATTAAAACAAAAAGCCCTACTTTCTGTATTTGGTTTCCATGCCTGTGTTGGCAGTGTATTCAGAAGAACTCTTTTCAGTGGTTGTGACAGAAAGGCTTATACAGCAGTTTGAAGAACTGATGTCTAACTCTGTAACTCTTCAAAGCAGAAAAAAGCTTCCAAATTTTTAAGCTAGTTACACAGCTGATTAAATTGGAGTCTAACAGGTAACCTAAAAATAAACCTCTGCCTCTGCTTACGTTATTACAGTGTAATCTGGGCACAGAGTTTAGAAAAATATTATATCTGGAACTGTTTTTTTCCTTCATTTTACAGTATTTGTTCTAAGCTTTTCCAAAACCCTTTCTAAGTAGTATAGTGTTAAGTGTCATAGAGTACAGAAGGTTTAAAAAAAACCAACCCAACTTTCTTGCCTTTTTAATTTCCTTACTTTTATTTTCAATCCTAGCAAGTTCTATCTCCTCTTTTCTTTGCTCTCCACTAAGCAAGCACAATTTAATCTGATTTATTGAGAGACAGGAAAGCAGAAATTGAGAAACAGAGAAGAGAAGCAATTCAGCACGGTTAGAAGTTGCTAGTGCATCTCACAGCCGAGAGCATATTTTGAGGGACTTGGAGTTTTCCTTCTTTATTTTTTGTTAAGAAGTTGCTTTGTCTTTCCAGAGTTTTTGAAAGGCAATATGTCTATTTAGTTCTTAATGGCCTATGAAAACTCCATTTTGGTAGGTTGTAATGACCTAAATTTGTGTGTTTGTGCACAGAGTTTACATTCCCAACAAAAATACATTAAAATTACAAAAAATACATTAAAGGTTATTGCGCTCCTCTGTTCTGTAAATTTGACTATACAAATTGTGGTGCTTGTCACTACATCTGATCATTGATAAATGTAACAGATTGGGTTTTTAGTATTTTTAGCACTGCACAACTTTTATTCACAAAGGTTGTTGGCAAAAATTATCTGCCTGGGTAGAAGAGAATTTATCCCCATGCAAAATCCTGTCTTGGAAGATGGATAGTAGAATTTGTTGCTGATTTTGAAACTGCAGACCCTGGGGCATACCAGGCTGGGAGCAGAGCTCCTTTACCATACCCCAAAATGGCTTTTCTTGAAACTAAACTTAATAATTTTATTTTACCAGGTTCATTTGGAATACAATATTTTAAAAAAACTACACAGTTTTCAGCAGAATTGACAATGCTAGTCCCTTCCTCCTGGTAATGTTTATTAACTAGGTGGATTTTGACAGCCCTGAACCATGGAAATGTTGCATTATTGTGTGTCTCAAATGTGGCATATTTTAAAGTTCCAGGTCCCCTTTATTATTTTATTTTAATGAGAATCTCATTTCTTCAAAAACCTAAGTATTTATTTATTTTGCAGGAAAAAAATTGAAAATGTAACTTGAATGTACCTTGCAGGCTTAAAAACTTCATGTGCAAACAGAATCAACCTGAAGCTTTTTAGGAAATCTGGCAGAGTAGAATCCATACTCTGTTGAAATCAAATATGGCATCTACTTCACTAAGTCTTCATCTCAGATGTTTAAGCTGAATTTGTGGTTCCTGAAGGTCATGCATTTCTTTGTGATTTTTGAATGCTTGGCTCTGATATATCCATAATTTCTTTAAAAATTTTCCTTCATACCAGCATAAAAAAGAATTTGCGCTCTATAATGAAATGTAAGTAAATATGCTAGCTGCAGATACTGACCCTTAGCTTCTCCACATTATTGTCATTTTATATGACTTTTGGACAGCTATTGCAAAAGGTGCTGAAATACCTTCTCTTTCACAGATACAGAGACTTGAGACTCTTCCTCTTTTGAATGGAGTAAGATTTTTTGGCTGTATAGTCTGGCAACTTTGCTGAGCTCCTGAGTCTTTCATCTTAATTTCTTAAGACAGCTTTGCAATTGTCATATATAATTTTGACTGACGGTGTTTTGATATTTTGGACCCTAGTGATTTCATGGCTTTTGAACAGCTAACGTCAAAACTGATATGCAGGGGCCTTTAATGTAGATTTGAAACCTTGGCATTATGTAGCATACCAAGCACAACTGATTTCATATTTACACTATATCATTCATCTCAAGCTGCTGCATCCCTCTCCATCAATGGGGATGTAAGCAGTGAAATTCAAAGAAGATGTGTTTTTGTTACGTGTGTCCTGGTTCATTTTTCTTCCTTCCTCTGTCTTTCCACCAGTTCCACCCATGTATTTTCCAGGTTGCTTCAGATCATAATGATTTCAAGAATCCATTTTATTTTTGTTGAATTCACTAGGGAATGTGAAAAAGTTCTGCAGCTGTAATTTGGAGTTTACAGAGTTCCTTGTGTGTATTGCAGTCAACAAGGGAACAAAACAATTTCGTTTTCAACTTGCATGGTAAAACATGCAGTTCTGCAGTAGTATCTCCAGGCAATTTATAGCATACATCTAGTAACAGTCTCACTTGTTAGAAATATGTGAGCTGTATCTGTTGCTACATGGAGATATCAGTAGTTTCATATATATAACTATACAAATAAAAAATACCCAGGAAGTCACTACAGATTATAAAAAAAATTCTCTGTAGCTTTCATTCCAGAAAGAAGTTTGGCAGATAAGATCAAAATATTTTTACAACCTTGCTGATACGAAACCCCAGAAGTCCTGCCCACTGAAGAGGGATTTTAATATGTTGTATTAATACAGGTCTAAGAAATTAGGAGATTTTGTTTCCCACCTGTTGAAAACAAGAGATGCCTGCTTCCATCCCAGCAGTGACAAAGGAGGAAGACAAATCTTTCGTGCCTTGGGAATTGCACAGGTATTGTCATTCTGGTGATCACTAAGCTTGTTCTGTGTGATGGGGAATGTGCTGTGGCTGCTGCTTTGTCTGGATCAGAAAGCTGCAGCTAAAGTCTGTTGGTTTACATGTATGAAAAGGAGGACTTGTAAAATTTGTTCACAGTACTTTTGTTTTCAGAGATGCTTTCAGAAGAGCAGTTTATGATTTGGGACTAGAAGCCAGATATTTATATGTGCTGGGAACTGCTAGTGCTTGGCAGGGGGAAAGTGTGGAGGGAGCAGCAAGCAGTTTCTGTCCAGCCTTGTCTCTCGTGCAAAGCTGCTGCCATCCTGCAGCTCACAGCAATACTGGATGGATGTTCAGTAATGAGTTGCAGTCATGGGGAAGAAATGGAGCTGAATTTGACCTCTTTCCACACAGAATGTTTCAAGCTGAGGTGTCAGGAGTATTTAATGGACCACAGTTATATACTATTTGGGGCTCTTTTATTAAGCACTGCACACTGCAGAGAGATACTGTGGTTACCAGATGTCTGGTAGCTATTTCAGCAGCACACACAGACCAGTGGCCTTGGTGTGTGCTAGTAAGGTTTCAGCTAGGGTTTTGGATGGGGCTTTGCAGCCTTGGCAGGGGAAAAAAATCTATGTCTTAGCTGAGAGTATGCTGAAAGCAACTTCCTCATTTAGGGAAGAGAAATAACTGCAATAAGAAAATTTCAGTTCATGATGGTTTTGATGAATGTGAAGACTTTTGTGACTTCCATCACCTGTTTTGGAATAGTAGTAATTTTATTTTCACTGTCAAAAAATGACCTAGTGAAAGACTGGAGACTCTTCAGAGGCACTGAAATTCAGTGATGTAAATACGCTATTTTTTTCTTATCCTCCCTTTATTTGGGGGTAAGAGACCACCAGGTCACAGGGTGTCTAGGTACAGCATTGTGCAGTTTGCTTGTATGTATATTGGCCCTCAGTCCCTTTAAGTTGCTATTAGATGGAAGGGCACTGCACTGGGATCTATGGATATTTTTATGTCTATGAGGAGAGATTACATGTGATCATTGGAAGGCATGCAGGGGTGGAAAGTAAGGTAAGAATTTAGGACTAAGAGGAAGGTACAAGAATAGAAAGGGTACCCTGAGAGTAAATCTATTGCAACTACAGAAAAGGAAAGAAGCACTGACAGCCTTCACCAAAGATAATTTTTAGAGTGTGGTCAGTCAGATGGTGCCTAAATTATTAAAGATCTGCAAATACATGGTTATGCTAATACAGCAGATGAGTTATACTATTGTGGTTAGAGAAGAACTAACAATATGTAAGTATCCCAGGAATTATTAAAGGAAAGCAAGGTGGTACGTTTAGTAGCTGGTATGTAATGCTGGTTATGGTTCAGTAGGTGATTTGGTGGTCTGGTACCCCAAAAGCAGATTAGGAGGAGGCATCTTCTTACAATGCTTCACACTGGGGATGGAGTTCCTTAGGCTTTCCCTACCACCCCCTGGTGTTTAGTACAGTGAGGGGATGATGTCTTCTTCATCCTCTAACTTTTTTGCTAAGTTGTTGGAGCCTATCAGAGGGCTGAAACCAGGACAATGGGGTTGAGGTTGGCAGTGGAGCCAGACAAAAGAAAGATGACCTGTACCAGAAAAGTCGCTGCCTATACAGTTCCCAGATTCAACCCTTCCTCTGGAAGCCAGAGACAAAGAGCTTACTCATTTAAATAGAAACAGGATCTGAACTCTATACACTTTCGATTCCTTATATGTGATTTGGTTAGCATTCTTTTAATACTTTGGTCCAGCTAATAACAACAGCTTTGATAACAGAACTTCTAAATTCTAATCTAGCTTTTTCTTTATGTGCAATAAAAAGAAGCTGGAGATTATTTAGTATTACTTATAAATAAAACTCTTATGTTTCATCTTTTTAATCAGAGTTTGCCATATAGTGGTGATACCTTTGAAAAAATACCAGCTCCACAAACACTAAGTGGTGATAGTAAAAACACTTTCAGATTCCAATTGTTCACATTCTCACAATTTATAGCCTAAGAAGGCAATTGCTGTGTAGGTTGGAGAAGAAGCTGAATAACCTTTAAGTCTAGACGGGTTTCTCTTGCATATTACCTTTTTTTTTTTTTCATGCTATACATATTAACCAGGGCTTTATGTCCTCAAATGCTACTTTCTAGGTATTGAAAAGAATGGTATAATTTGTCCATTTACAGAGGATAGAGTAAGCAGCACAAACCTAGATGCAAAACATTTTTGGATTTATATAAGTAGAGGTTTTCTTTTGTTTGTGAAATCCATGTGAAGTATTCCAATTTGCTTTCCAATTTAAATTACTGTACCCTATCATTCCCAACCTACTTACACTAGATTTTCCCATTTTCAGGACATACAATAGCAATAAAACTGGTGCAGTTTACACTATTTTCTGCAGGGCAGTTCCCATTCACTAACTTCTATTTCTTTTTTCAAGGTATGTTCATTCTGGCCATTTGCTCTTTTGGCTCATACTGCCCCATACTGCAGTGTGAGCCCCATCTTGCACATGGACTCAGAGCAGGAAATGAGGAAAAATAATAATATCCTACTACTATGGTTACCAAATTTTATTGCTTTTCTTAGGCACCTAAGATTTCTCATTCATCATTTTACACTCCTGACCACTGATTTAAAAAGGAAGGAGATGTAGTTGTCTCTAAAAGAAGCAGTCTAAGAGATTTCTCTTTAAAAAAAAAAATAAATTGAAAACTTTCTTTTTAAACAAAATTTGTGACAACCCAAAATCTGGTACTCAAGCTGAATGCAGAAATGATGGTATTTTTATTACTTTTTGTGGTGAATTTCAGAAATCTTAGAGGCTTTACAAATATCTTTGTTAGAAATTTTGACCATTTGGAGCTTCTAGTTCTGCATAAGGAAGGCTTTACTGCTTTCAGCTGGACTCTGTGCCTCGCTGGGCAATGGTTTCAAGCAGGTTGGTCCTTCCCTTGCCTGCTATAGAAGTGAGATGGACACAATTGTCTTTAAGCTGAGCTGGCTGAGTTTGCACTTAAACACCAGTGAAACACTTAAAAAGCTGAATTCGGGTCTTCCGAGGGAAGCAGCAGCCAGCAACATCCCCTGCCAGCTGTGCCCAGAGCTGGCTGTGGCCATGGCAAAGATGCATTGGCAAGCTCACTGGGCTGAGTCCCAGCACCTGAGTGGGGACCATACTTACAGGAGCCTCCAATAAATGGCCAGCCAGGAGGAAAAAACGTAAGTACCTAGATAGATGTGCAAAGGTTCTCTACAACCCTGCTCTTCCATCCTTGGCACCATTGCTTGAATGGTGGTGGTTCGAAGGTGTGTTTCATGCCCTAAAGCATGTTAAAAGAAGTAGCTGAAGAGGCAACAGGTGTCTGAGAATGCCAGCTTTCCCTCTGAGCCAGAGAGAGGAAGTGGGTGCCTGTAGGGGTGGTGAATCAGAGCACTTCAATTGGACACCGAAAATAGTACTGTTGTTATTTAGCCCATCTTCTGCCAGTGTAACACGACATCCCTGCAAAGGTTAATCAATTTGAATGTTAATATAATTCTTATTTTCCAACCAATATCTTTCGAATATATGGCGTGCGCTTGCCGACAGCCAGGATTAACAACATGACAAGTTTGAACTTTTAAAAGCAAGACACTTCATAGTTATTGGAGAGCAGAAAAAGGTCACAATGCTTTGTACAAAACAGAACCATGTAGATTTCCCGGCCCATAATTTGCCTACTTTTCTCAATAATTTCTAAAGAAGCATGGAGAATAAATGGGCCAAATTAGTAAGAAGAGGGGACTGCTCTGCTTGTGTGTACAGTGAAAGAGGCAACTAGATAAAAGGAATTATCCACGTGGGTTGACTTACAGCCCTGTTCTGGTTGGCACAACATCAGAATTTCATTTGTTTCCTAAGGACAAAAACACACTGGGCCCAATTCAACATTCTGCCTGACTCTCTGTACTCTTTTGGCTGGAAGTTATTTTTTGGTTGGAAATAATAGTCACAGAGAAATAGGAAAATGTATTGATGTCAAGTTTCCTTGATCACTGTAAGGCAAAGGAAAACTCCAGTATTTACTTTTCTACTGCGGCTACTATTGTCCTTGGGGACTGCTGAAACTTTAAGTCAGAGTCCTAATTGGCACTCAAATAGCCATGAAATACCAAAAGCTTCAAAAGGAGCCTAAAAGAGTGGTTGCTGCCTTTTACCTGCTCCATCCTGTGCTATCCACAGCACACACATAACAAGGATTTGGGAGGTAGAGTTATTGGCATTAAATCTTGCTGTGTGACTAGCTCAGGCTTTGTAAGACTATGCACCCCTGAGCAAGGAGCTGACACTGAAGTCATAAACATGGAGCAAATTACACTGTGCAAGTAAGTGATTGGAAGTGTGACATGATTTGCCCTGTCTCATCCGTTGGGGTTTTTGCTGTTCTTCAGGTAAGCCTGCAGTGCTTTTAAGAGTTGTGTTCATTTACAGCTTTTAAAAATTGAGATTGCTTGCCAAAATTTAACCTGTTCATGTGCCCATAGTGAAGTATTCGGGAAGGGTGGAATAGCAACTAAAGAGATTAATTTAATTCATGTGAAACTGGAGGCAGAGAGGGTCCCTGCTTTTTTTGGTAGAGTTGCACATCCCTGGTTTGAATTTTGCCACTTCATAGCAACTTGGTTGACTAAGGGCTGCCTCCACTTTTACCTCATCTCCAGTGGATACTGTACAATTTTTGAACCTATTGTACTAGTTGTTTTTTAACCTGACACCAAAACCTGTTTTTATCACAAACTCTACTTCACAATTGTAGCAACCAGGGTAGTACTCAGGCTAGTAGTGCTCACACAGCATTAATGGAAAGTCTTGTTGATCTATACAGTGGGGGTACCAGAGCTTTTGAATCCATTCTATTCCCCTGTGCTAGCATGACAAAACAGGAACAAGCACAGCTGGAGCTGTCAGGCTGTTTTAGTCTAGCTGGGTGCACGCAACAATGATAATGGCTGATGGAAACCAAGGAAATGGATTTTTTAAACACCAAACATTGTCTCCTCCTGATTTTACAGTATCTAGCTTAGCTTTGTTTCTCAAGGAAGGGCAGCTACCCAGATGTTGAAAGCCGTTCTTGGTGACCATATGTACACCATGCTGGAGAAACAGCACAGCTGGGGTAGTTGTTCTCCTCTCTCTTCAAGTGGAGAAGAGACTCTTAATCACTTGCCAAGGTGATGAAAGCTGTTCAAAATTCACTAGAAATAGGTAAAGCTTTACTTCTGGTAGAAAGCAAATACTCCTTGAGCAGTGATGGGATTGTCCTACCACAGTTAACAAAGCGGGTCATTGTATGCCTGGTCACTTCAAGCAAGTTTTACTAGATTTTAAAGAATCTCCAGGGAACTAAAACCCCGAAACATCCCAAAGCCTGAAGTCCTATCACCCCAGCTACCTGAGGCTAGCATATAGCACCTAGATACACTGGGTGGACGTCAAAGAAACATTTATTGTTTTGTTCTTTTTCAGCTGATGCAGTCTAAGTTGGGCATGAATTCTGAAAGATGCCACAGCATCTCTATTGCTTGCCCTGGAGAGTTTTCTTTCAGTGGTTAGAAAAAGGAAACAGCTTCACCATGTCCTGAACAGCCTTTGCCTCTAGCAATCCTGAGAATGACTCCTTAGAGCAGGAAAGAGGTGGCATTTTAAGAGGAAGCCATGAAATTTGGTAAGAGAAACACAAAAGTTATAAGGAAAATCCGACACCATTTGTATGTCATTGAGCCTGGACTGAACCTCTGCTGTTTGGAGTAGATTGGGGTTTTGAGTTGTTTTCTTACAATTGTATAAGTAGCTATGCTTGCATTTACAGAGGCTGATTGTTCAAGAGTTATGCCATGAGAAAGGAATTTATAGAGGGAGTATGGAATTTGCTTATGGAAGAGTAGACATTGCAGCTTTACAAGATGACTCCCCTTTCTGCATGGGAGCTGAGACTGATGTTGAGAGATCCCTGCAGTCCTGCCCCCAGATCACTGCTGTCATGATCTGCAAGCTCACCAGCTTTCTCTCCAAACTCTTCCCCCACCCTTGACTGGCAAAGAGCAGTGACACCTGGGCAACCTCACTGATGTCCAGGGTTTGCACAAGTGTGACAGACTGGAGCCTGGCAAGCAATTCAGATGGTAATGTGGTGTGATATGGAGAGAAGAGAGTCCATCCATCTCTCCATATGTCTGTCTGTCTCTTTTGGTGTTGGGACTTCAAGGAAAGTAACTTGCCTTTTCAGTTCGTGTAAGTGGAAAGTGTCCATTTTGCACAGTCATTTCCTGAATGAGAGCTGCATTTAGATTCCAGGTTCCTTATTAGAGGAATACTTTGATAGGTCTAATCAGTGTTGTGTTTTGGGAGGGTAGAGAAGAGTTAAAACATTGTAATACTTATGTATTTATTTATTGTATATCTATATACATATCCATACATTATGCAGGAGTAACTTAGTTTTACTTCTAATTTTTTTTTCACTGGAAACTTAGAAGCCACACTGCACTGCTGGAATGAAGACTAACTTTCAATTATTCATTACCTTGATTCCATCAAGAAAAATGTATATTTTCTTTCTTTATATTTCTTTTTTTTTTCTTTTTTTGTAATAATATAATTAATAGTATTATGTCAAACAAAAGAAACAGCATTTTGTAACACTGCAATCACAAAATATCTATATTATGTTAAAAAACTTTTACACTCATCAATGCATTCATTTGCTGGAAACTTTGTTAAATACTTCATGTTTGTTGACACAGTCTGTTGTCTGCTTCTTTGTTAGAAGATCGCAGCCACTTTAACTTTTGATGTTGGTCTAATTTTCATCCCACAAATGCTGTTGGCAGGGTTCTTTACCTTGAAGCAAGGTTATTATTATAAAAATTCCACAATTCTGCCAATGGGAATGAGATAGTAAGCTATCTTGGCAGACTAGTTCAGGTAACTTTTCAGGTATGCTTATTTAAACAAGAGATGCATGAGAAAAGTGAAAAATGCTAGCACTTATCGGAAATGCAAATGTGGCATTTGTTCAGCTTAATATGAATGTTTCTGCACCAGGCAACAACACCAGAAGTGCCAATTAGGATGCAGTCATGGTTCCAAAAATTTACCCTTTCTTTTCAGCTAATATGACATTTATGTGTCAGGTCTTTTTCTTTCGAAGAATGGCTGTGCTTCAACCTACCTGCACAGAAATGCCAGTCTTGCTTGAATTTTATTTTAAGTAAAAACCTGTTATTGTGCCAGGCATCAATACAGAACTATTATGCCTGTAATGTGTTTTATTATGGCTAGAATTTAAAGAGCTGTGCCACACAGGTCAATCAGTGTTACGAATGACAGCAGTTGTTATCTGCTAGTGAGGACAGCAGTATAATAATAATGTTTATTGTGCATCATTTTTCAATGATTTTATGCTATCATTTAGGAGATGAATGAAACGGCTCTCTAACAGACGTGAATGTAAATAAATTAAACATTAAGAACCAGTGAGTTCTAATCATCTTTCTTTAAGATTGCAGTAAATGGTTGCAATCAGTGAAATAGATGAGAGATTGCATTAAATTGCTCTTCCAGATACTATATCATGCCAGCTCAAACAAGGTTCACATGCATTACAAAACAGTTCAGGTTGAAGGAGCAGCTGGAATGCCTCATAGGCATGCATTAGCTGAGAGTAATGCACTGCTCACGTACCGCTGCTTACACTCTTTTATATTAACATACACAGAGTGACAAAGAGAAACTCAAACAAATAAACAAGAGAAAACCTGTACTGTTTTGTTCCAGAGCTTCAGACTTATCACAGATTTATATTAATATATGCCATGGTCTAGGGGATTATGCAGGAGCATAACAGCGGTTGCAGCATTGTCTCAGCTCTTTCATTCAGCCTCTGCTGGTTTTTTAGGACGTTATTGGAAATTCACAGGGCGAAAAGTTGACAGGTTGGAGAATGAAGTGAGGTTTGTTACTGCTATGAGGAGAGAATACAGGCGCTGTGATATGGGTAGCAGATAGGCAATGTCTGAGAAGCTGTCAACACGACATGTTAAGGTTGGGCTTTCAGGAGCTGACCTCTTATTCTGCCAGCACAAATCCACAAATTAAATTGTGTGAGCAGCTAGGTCACAGAGAAGGAGAGACTTCTGTATCTGTCTGACCTAAGGTACACACACGAAAGTGAACCAGAAATAAGGATGGCCTCAGGGTCAGCAAAGACAGATTGGAAATCTGTCTTTTCAAGTCTTTAAATCACAGCACGGTGAGCACAATTAAAATTGTGATCATTCAAGTTCTCTGCTCCCAACAGCAGGAGCAGTATCCCTTTTCATTTAAGGGTAATGCAGCCCAGGTTATTTCGTTACTGGCCGCATGGTGCTACCTTGATGAAATGCTACAGCACCCCTCCAGCAGCTGCAGCACCAGCCCTCAGCACAAGGTTGTGCTGGGAGGAAAGGGAGAATATGACATTTCCCAGCTTCTGGGTTCAAGTCCTTTTGGACAGTTGTCCCATTAAGAATAAAAAAATTTCTTATTTCTAGATTTCTTTCCCTCCCTCCCCAAGCAGCTGCTGTTGACCGAATACTACTCACTTGCCTCCACAGCTCTCTTACTTTCAGTGCAGGAATTTTCCCTAGCTCACTGCACATTGTGCACTTTGAGATGATTTTCCTGGAGTGCAGAGAGGAGGGAAGGAGTTAGCAGTGTACAAAACAGTGTAGATTGGGCATTCACCTCTTTGCTGAAATATGCCTTGAACTCGCTCTCGTGCTTTGCTGTTGCCTCTGAAGGATGTTGGCTGCACCCCGGACAGAAACATTCCTTTTGGGGAGGTTAAAATCTGGCATTTCAATTTGTCTGTTTTTTTGACATCTTCACCTTGATCCATAGTGTTAGGCCAAATTCTGCATCCAGATGACCTGACACTCAGGTATTTAAAGATGACTTGAGGCTTCTTCAAGTTTAGAAAAATGCATTAATTTTCCTGTATTGTTTGTCTTTGTGTTTGTTCATAACATTGTGGATTTTTCCTTTAACAAGAAAGGAAAAGAAATTTGCGAACAAGGGAACATTTCTTGACACATTTTTTGTGAATTAGATATAAATGTGTGAGAAAGTTAGGGACAATTTAAATCCTGTCTGACACCCCCCAGAAAAAAATTTTGCCTTTTTTCATCATTGTGATCTTTGTTTACAATGCTTTTGCAGTTTTTCATGTTATCCATCTCACTAACATTCTATTTGGTCTAGCCCGGTGAGTTTATTTTGCTTCAAATATGTGTCAAACTTCACTGCTGACTGGAGTATTGGGTGCTGGGGGCTCTTGGGTGTCAGGAAGAGCTGTGCTGGGCTCCACACTCACTCTTGCTTCTGGTACAGAGCCACAGAAACCAGAGGCAGAAGAGAGACGTGTTCTGCCCTCTGTATGGTACAGCCTGGTTTACGGTAATGAAACACTTTCATTACTGGACTTTAATTGTTAGTATTTGATATCTCTTCCAACAAGAAAACCAGAGACATGGCTGAAACATTCCTTGAACTTGACAAGCTGGCATGCTATTTATTACTTAACTGAAATAATGAGCTTGTGTTGAATATTAGATGTAGTATCTCTTCAATGCAATGAGAAAACAATGGATGAAAGAAAAAGCTCCATCCTCACGTGTTATCCAACCTTTCCAGTGACTACTTAAATTGTACAGCACATTCTTTGTTTGGTTTTGTTTGTTCTGTTGTTTTTGTTGTACTGCACATTTACTCAGTAGCTTTTACTCAGGAGTAGATAGGAACCAGCCAGTTCATATCCTACACAAATATCAGAAACAAACACTTGAGTCAACATCTGGGTATATACCTCATAATTACATGCTCTTCACAGTCCAATATCTTCTTTAGAGTGACATCAAAATCTTTCTTTAAATGCCCTAACATTCAATAAAAAACCTCAATATGATAGCTCTTTGAAGCCTCAGAGGCAGACAAAAGAAATGATTCTGGATTATTTCGCAGTATTACTCATCCTTATGAGTGGGCCAAAATTTATGCCAAGGAGCAACAAGGTTAACAGAAGACTTCACCAAGGGTTTCAGAACAGATATTGACTCACTCCACAAAGGGGAAAAACTTAATCCTTATCTCATAACTACAGGGAAAAGATCAGAGCCCCTGAGTTCTCCCTCCTACTCCCAACTTTACTTCACAAACTTATGGTCTGCAGCGTCTGCTGCTTTTAAAATCCTGAAATAATCCCACTAAAAGTACTTTTCTGAACCCAGCAAGAATTTGCTTTCTAGATTCAGAAAGTCTTCAGGCTACAGTGGACTTCCTTTCATGAACTTTCAGGCACAGGTGGTGTCTGAGAACTGAAGAAGTTGGTGGACTATGTTGCAAGGATACATCATCTGTATTTGGTAAGTAACATCTGAACCTGTCGCCTATTGAACAATACATTTTGCCTGTCAGTTTCATATATGAAATCTAATTTTCAGTGCTGCAGAAAGCTTCTGACTTCAGTCTCTAAACCAGAAAGTTTTAAGACCCTGCACTTCTCACTGAGCTGAATGGAAGATATGAGAAACCTGTACTTTAAACAATAAAAATTCAGGTACCCAAGGGGTACCGAGACATCTGTTGCCTTCCTTTAACACTAGCTATTACACTTGGGTGGCCTGCTGTCCTTTGGTTTATTTAACTATTTAATCTTTCAACTGGCAGGAAAAAATATATGTTAGTCCTAAGCTTGAGAGCGGGCAATATAACCAGTACCACTTAACTTACTTAGGTAACAGTTAGCTATCTAGCCCGTTTCTTAAGTACTTTCACATAGTCCATTGAATTTCAGAAATTTATTGCTTTAATCACTGATTAGCTAAATGAGATTAAAGCTAGAATAGTAGCTTGATGTGTAGATGAATCTCAAGGTGATTCTGTTTGAAATGTTAGTGAATATTTGAGATAAAGGCTGTAGTCCTGAGCACCAGGATGCAATACTGAGTTGATGGATGTGATGACTGAGACTGAGATTCAGTCTTCATAGTTGTTAAAATTCTTAGCAGAATCTCCAAAAGGAGAATCACAAATTCCTGGTGCAGCTAAGAGAAGCCTGATTTTCTGCATTTCCATGTCACTTACTTTGGAAGTTTTATGTTTTTGTTGTTGCAGTTTGTCATTGTTTGAATTGTTTGCTCTGGCAGGGGGGTTGGACTAGGTGATCCTTCGAGGTCCCTTCCAACCCTAGAATTCTGTGATTCTGTGAATGGTTTCTAAAACCCATCTAGGTTTATTCTGATGCCAGATACCCACGTTCCCATAGCTGGCAATTTGAAGGTGGTATCTGTGGTCTGCAAAGGGAGCTTTTCAGCCAAACCCCACTCCAAGGGAGAAGTGAACTGAAAATTATGGAAGGCACCCCAGAAAGATAAGACAGTCTATCTTTCATTTACCTACTAAATACATAGGAAGAGAGCAGGAGGAATCAAGGATATTGCCAGTGTCTTGTGACCCTATAGTGGAAGTGATTTTGATAAGTGAAACTGTGATTAGACTGCAACAGAGGAGAACGACAAATATTGCTTGAAACTATGTACAGGTTTGCTGACTGATATTCTAAGAACATTGTGATCCACATCCAGGTACTTGAGGCTGTACCTAGACAACTAAAGGGAACGTGTAAAAATGGATATACAAGTTCTGTCCCCTTTTCAAAACAGGTGAAGAGGAGTGAAATGGGAGGTGTTGATGAAAACCTGTTTATACAGTCCTAAAGATCTTGAAATATGTGCTCTGTTTTGGTGGAGGGGAGGTGACAGTGTGCAAATGGAAGTAAGTCCGCATCTGGCTAGAAAGAGAGACTAGCAATGAATCTATATAATGCATCAAAATGATAGTGGGGACAAGGCAACGTCTCAGCTTGTGACTTCACAATGCAAACCTTCACTAACAAACCAGGATAATGCTCCCTGAAGGGAATGTCCTCCCCTCCAGCATTGCCAGTTTAACTGCTTGCATGTGTCAGCTCTGTGAGTTGAGGCAAAAGACCCCACAACTTTCTCTTCCTCTTCACTTTCTGGGTTAATTTTTCAACCAATTAACCCCCAGGCTGGTTTGTTGTGTGGTGAAGAAACAGCTGTGCTGATAATGCTGAAATGTGTATGTGTGATTAGGCTGTGAGGTGGCCAGGAGAGCTGCCACTCTGTTTCAGGGTGTTGGCACCAGTCATCTTCCCTTGTGTACTCCCAGCTGGCCTGAGGTCCACAAAAGCAAAACATCATCAGCTTTTGTGTATGTGTATTGCTTATGCTGTTCTAGGCTTCCACTTGACTGCAGTTTTTTAACTTCTGTAACTCTGTCTGATAGGGATGTGAGGTTTTTGTCTCCCAAAGTTGTAACTCTGAGCACAGATACCACTAGACCAGCATCATGGTATCTTCGGCCAGTAGAGTTTATTGTCCTAAGGGACCTAAACCCCAAATAACTTGTGCTGATGAAAGCATTTTCTGTGGGTGCATCTGTGTTCATATCCAGTTTTGATCCTGGAGTATTAAGACCACACACGTGTCAGGGCTTTATCCTTTTATTCCCAAAAGACCACCTCAGTTAGCCTTACACACCTGGGAAACTGTATTCACCACTTATGGTGAAAAAGGCCAGTTCCTGGCAGTGGCACAAAGGCTGGGTGATATCTTCTGGGGATGCTGTTTTCATAGTGAGCCTAGTGCCAAGGCTGAGACCCAGGTCAGCTGTGGCTGTCTGGTAAAGAAGATGTAATTTTAATGTTAATGTCATGCTCCAAGATGCCCAGTCCAGGCATGTTAGAAGTGCAACTGTTGTAAATACAACTGAGATAGATGCCCTGGGGGATGCTGTTGGCTCAAGAATTATTGTCATTCCTCACAATTCATCATATTTTACATCGTATTTTCCAAAGTCTCTATAACCTCCTACAGAGAGGCTAGACATTTCTATGGAGCAACTGCAAACAACCTATTCTGGTGTCTTCATCACCACTGGTTTACAATCCACAGCCCAGAGACACTGCTGGCTTTGTACTCTTCATGCAGATCTGAAAGTCGGCACACTTAGGATTGTCTTGAGGTATCATTAAGATCCAGAGGCCTTCACATTTCATCTCAGCAAAGGAAAATGAGAGACCTCAGAGTCTGCATACTTAACCTGGAAAAGATTCATATCTCACACTGTTTTCAGAGTAGTGCAGGGTATTCTGGAGAGAAAAACAACAGGAACTAGGTTATATGAGGGTACCAAAGCAATGTTCCTGCTGGCTTGGTTAAGTTACTATTGTAATTATCCCAAAACCATCATCATGATGCCATCAAAAGCTACTAAATATCCTGATCATATTTAAAAAAATAATTAAGTGACTTCAGGACAATTTACTGATTATAATTAAGTAAAATACAGAGTTCTGTTTTAGGAATCTCTTGCTTCTGAATTATATTAATCTTAAAAACAAATGGAGAGAGAGAAAAAAAATGACTGTTTTATAGAATGAAGGTCCTCACAAATAATTAGTCGACTAATTGCACATTTTTCATCGAGTTATTGCTGAGAAATAGTAAGTTTTTGTATCAAATATTTTAAATGCAAAGAATGTGAAATGTACTGCTAAACCACAGGCTTTGCTGTTGTATTGCACCAGCATTGGGAAGTGATGTTGCATGGGTAATGGAAAATATATTTTGAAGTAATAGTGCTAGTAAAGGAACTGAAGCTTTAAGCTGTTAAAGATGTTTCCCACTACTGCTTGCTAAAGAATAAAAGGTGAGAACTGGAAGCTTGACAAGTCATCAGCTGGAATTATCTTCCTGGAGATCCAGGAGAAAATAGGAGTCTGTGGACAAGACCACTTCTAACAGAACTGAACAGTAGAAGCTAACTGAACAGGCTATTTTCCTTTCTGGTAAAAATGTTTTCTTCTAAAAGAGTTTTATTTCATCATCTCTTCTTCCTGATTTTTCCCTTAATTGAGCAGGTATTTTTCAAGGGGCAAATGGGAATAAGCTGGTCTTTTATTTTCTTTGATGATGGTTATCTTTACTCAACAATTATCTCTGAGTAGCCGGAATATAGATTTCTCAAACATTTTACTCTTAAATCAATAAAAAGAATAAGGAAAAGTGTTAGAGCAGACAGTCAAAAGGGCTGAAGGATTGGTGGTGACTATACCCACTCCCTCCCTGTAGTTATTTTGAGGTTTTTGATAATATTTTGTTAAATCTGCATTTTTCTTCACTCTGTCACGGTAGTCAAGGATTCCAAGGATACAACGTTTTAAAGGGGTATTAATGGCTTCTGATATTTTGAATTGTTTACACAGAGTGGAAGGGCTGTGACGGTAAACACTAGAGGTAATTTCAGTGAGAACCTTGAGCGTAACCAAGTTGCATAGAGCAGATGAATGGAGCCTGGTGCAATGCCCACTGGGCCCGGGAGAGTTGACTCTCCTGCTCAGCTTTGGGACTCAGCTTTTGGATATCAGTAAGAAAAATGCAGACACAATGAAGGATATAAGCAAATTCTTAATGGCCTGACCTTTCAGAAGACTCTATCTATGTGACTTTTGTCCTTTTCATTGTGACCATCCAGTACGCTTTCCTTATAGAAAAAGAAGAAGTCTGGGACATAACAAACAAGCCCTGAATTAGTTAATGTGAATATGTCAAGTTATAGGATGATCTCCTGGGAGCCAAGCAGAGATACGGTTGGGATTTTGAAGCATCTTGCTTGCATGTAAAGAATGACATTTCTGTACAGTCCTCATCATTGCAAATGATGAACTTTACATCCAGGCTTAATGAGACTATGCCTGTCTTTTGTTTTTGTTGTTTGTTCTGTTGTTTGTTTGGTTTTTATGGAAACAGTGGAAATAATAGAGGGAAGAAATGAGCAACAAGGAAAGGAAAGTTAGAACCTAACCATTTAAGAGACAGAATCTGAGTAGAACCCTACTTGAACTTTGACACGGGACTTTTGCAATGACCAAAGGCAGACTCACAGAGGATTCCTCTGTCACAAATCCATAGCCTAGGGTTTCTTCACACACATCATTCCTCTCCGAGCATGTGGACTGGGAGCAGGCATAGCAGGACAGACCTTCCAACCTAAAGCTTTTGCTAACATAGAAGGATATGCCAGCCAAAACCCAACTAAATTCCTGTAAAATATTTCCAATGTTTAACATTATTCAGATGTTTGTAAAGACAAAAACCTAGTGGATCCTCTGTGGAGTTCTCTTAGTAAAACCAGCCAGCAGTGAAAACATATATCAAATGAGTATATATGTTTTAAAATTTAACATGGGATACTGAAAGGTGATGTAGCTAAACTCCTGGGAGTTTAAACTCCTGGAGGCTGGCAGCATCATGGTAAGGAGTAAATTGGTTGTGATACACAGCAGGCAGCAGGACAAGAGAGATGTACTATGAGAGGTGTTGATGAGGTTTGATAATGATATTTCCAATATAGTACTTGGCATATACAAGCATGAAGGGAAGGAAACAAATGCTTATGACATTAAAAAAGGGCAGTAATACTATGGAAAATTCTGGCTGACTCCTTGTAAATGCTGATTCTAGCAGCCCTGATAGATGAGGAAATGTCCTATCGAGAAGAAACTGAGGATCACTGTTGTATGGGCCATTTACAGTTACAGGCATTTGGCACTATAGAATCAAATACAGAATTCTGTGCAGTGTTTCCCTTTATTTTACAGTGATTAACTCTGAGAGCCAGGATGATATAACACCTGAGATGTTCTCTGATGCTAAATCAATTTTCCTTTGCTCATATTTTATTGTTGTCGTTATTGGTTCTGAAAAACCTCTGAAAGCTTACTGCCATACATGAAACTGTTCTTTCATTAGTGTCTGATAATGCACAGGGACATTTGCATGGAAACGCCTATGTCTTGACCTGTAATTTTTCCAGGATTTGAACAACCTTAATGTGAGCGAAAAACTCCACTGCTACAGAGAGGTAGAATTATTTATTTGTAGAGTCAGCAATGACTTTACCCCTAAGCGATAATAAAACTGTTAAAACCAAGTGTTCAGTAACTTCCCAGCTAGGAAACGTTTTCTGAACCTTTCTCTGTATAGTTTTCTGTGCTTTGAATTATCATTTGTTAAATATATTATGACATACTATTTACCACAGACCACAGTTATGAGACCTTTGTGTGGTTATGTCCCCTAGGAATTTCATAAATAAATCACTGAAAACTAGACATATACTTCAATGCCTTTTGCTGTATTTTACGTTTTATGAATGATATCTTCTTTGTCTTGGATGAGACCAGGCTTATTAATGTTGCTTTATCAGTTGCCAAGGGCTGTGATGTGCTGAAGTGGAATTTGGACAATATTTCTTCTTAGCATGTGTGGCTTGTAGACAGTAAAGCTATTATCCCAGCTGGACAGAAAGAAAGAGAAAAAAAAAAAAGAAAGAAAGAAAAAAAGGGTAAAAAAAGTACTTATTATTCAAGACTTCTGAGCAAATTGAAAACTCCTGGTACATCTGAAAACCTCTACTGAACTTTCCTCAAACAGGAAAATTAATGAAATGCTGCTTGACTATTTGTTTTTTTCTGTATTGTATTTTGACATTAATTTGATCTGAAATTTCATCTTGACTAATAGTCAGCATTCTTAATATTCATATTGCTTTAGTGGCTCAGGTCTGTGCACTCAAGGATTTACTGCTGAAATAGCAGTGTTTTGTAGAAGTCAGTGTTTTTCCTTGGTTGCTTACAGAAGTAAATCTGAGAGAATTTGCCTATTACTGGATGCACACCTCATTCTGAGTCAGTGAGAGCCGTAGATGTTTGACATTTCTTGTTATTGAGCCATCCAAGGAGGTGCTTCAGATTGGCTCCTGCAGGCATTTGAAAAGAAAAATAAAACGGTTCTCTCATTCTGAGTAGCTTCGTTCAAATCTTACTGCTTATCCTTCAGGCATTGTCCATTCAAAAATGTAGCCTTATCATACAATACATTTAAGTGCATATCTAATGGAACCTTAATTATTACTTTGGTACAGTATGGATAGGCCTAAAGCATGCAGTTTTAGATTTTGTTGCTGCAGCATATGTGAACTCTACACAAGTAAGGCTCAGAGCAGTGCTGACAAATGCCCATGCTTACTGCCTTGTTACACTGGGAACAATTGCTGTCACCCTGTCTTGTAAAATGCATTCCTTGTCCTGATTTTGTTTGAATTTGGTATTTGCACGGCTTTTGACATATGTGAGCAGAAGAAAAATTTTTAATGATGAGTGGCCTTATTTGTCCTACCTCCATTAAATAACCAGCTGCAATAAATCTGTTTAGAAGTTATATTTTCTTTTGAAATAAAAATCAGTGTGCTCCTTACCTACCATAGTTATTTTTTAATCATGCATCATGCTGTGGATCTCTTAGGCCATACATAGGCCATACATAGGCCATACATCTTTGGCTATATATGCATACATATATATATGTATGTCAGCCATACTGATATAGCAATTTTTAAGCTGTCCCACTTCTTGTTACATAAAAATATTTGACTGTTTTTCATGTGTAAGTATGGTTAGTTTTTTGTAAATCAGGTTACTGTATTGTTACTTTTTATATTTCAGCAGAAGGCATACTAAAGTACTTTGGGCCGCACTGTACTGAAATCAGCCATCCAATTATAAAATACCCTCCTGGCATTTAGAAGCAGTATCCATTCTGCAAGAGCAAAAATGTGTGAAAACCTGTAGGAAGGAACATAAATAATGGTTTATCCAGTTGAAACATAGAGTCACCTGTTTGTAAATAGGGTAGATGTAACAAATGTGCTACTGTTTGGATGCTACTCTGTCATAAAACCAACTAAGTTTTGCCATGTCTGAGACATGTATGTCCCATAGTATGTCACGTGCCATGCTTCATACTCTGTAGACAGTGGATTATCTTTTGTGATCTCTGAGAAATTAATTATTAGATCTAAGGGCTTTATGATATTAGATAAATTCTCAAGCTGAAGTAGAATATCTCTAGTATATCTCCTCTGTCTTGCGCTCTCTGGGTTGCCTCTCAAATAATAAATAACCTATTTATTCTTAATTACAAATAGGTGATGTGTATTTGCATTAACCTTTGTTTATTCTGCCACTGGAGGAGGTAAATTAGTGGCACTGAGACTATAACCTTTACTAAACAGTGTAGGAAACTGATCTGCTATAATCTCATAGTGCAAAGCTGACAAAGGTGTTCATGGAAACTTGCTGAGATTTTGAAACTTAATAGTAGAGAATTAAGCTTTTTGTGTGCTGTGGAATAATTTGTCTTGTAATTTAGCTTTAATTCACATTTTCACAATTAATTAAACATCAACCTAATCATTATGCACATAAAGCATTTAAATTGATGTATGAAGAATGATGGGGAATGAATAATGCTTTGAAGATCCATTTCAAATTAGTTGTTTGATTAATGAATATTCCACAAGGGCATTTGCATGATGACCTCTGTTGATAACTTAAGGAAAGGCATGTCTGTTTAGATAATGAGAAGACAAAGTGAGTGAGAGTTATCTCTGCAAGTAAGCAGTGTAGAATTACAAGGATTAATCTATACAAAGCATATTACTTATTTGCATTGCTTGTAAGAGATAAAATAGAACTGTAAGTTCAGTAAATAAGTTTGGCATTTGAAAGATGCTGCTTAATGATAAAATACACTAGCTCTGTATACCAGTTGTCTTTCTCTGGACAAGACCTCCAAAAGGAGGATGATAGTGGAGGGCCTGTTCTCTCTTCCTAAGCCCATTATGATCCTTCACAGTACCTGACCTTTCAATTTCTTGCATGCAACAGAAGTAAAATGTTTCACACTGTAGCTCATTCACTTCCCATTGCTTCTATAGTTCTAAAGATGAAATACAAACGTTTTACCTGGTAACTTTACCTAATAGATTGGATTTCCAGCTGTTTTACTTCAGCAGGGTACAAAATGTATGTATAACAGTAGTGGTAATCTTATATATCAGAAATGTAGCGTATTTTGGCATCTAGAAGAGTTTCTGCAGTGAAAGGTTGCTGCCCTTGGCTCAGCACCCTCTGAGCTCTTGGCTGTTCAAGACAGGATACAGCACTGGAGGGGCCAAGCAGATGTAGAGTTTGGCCATACCTACCTTCCACAACAATGAAAATGATGGGAAGAAAATGTTGCTCGGTATCCATTTGACCATTTGTTTATGTTTATCACAAGATCCCAAGGAAATATTTCATAAATATCTTGGTCAGCAGTTACTCATGTCTCTGCTTCCTGTGTTCAGACTGTAGCACTGGGGTAGTGTAGGGACAATAAAGCCCTCTAGAGACCTCTCTGAAACCTGCTGGTTGAGCCAGAAATTAGTATGGGGTCTCCTGTATCCAAATCATCAGTATTTGTATTCAGACTTTCCCTTTGGTGCAGGGAATATTAAATTCAAAAGGTGGAATGCTTCTCAGGCACACACTGAACTAGAAAAGAGGTCTGAATGCAGGTTTCAGACACCTTCTCTCACATTTTTTCCCATTCCCCCGAGTCTCTGTCTTCTGATATTTTTTGTTCTCTTAGTTGTAGTCTCAGCAAAACCTGAAAAAATAATTCTAATATTTCATCTTAACCCAGGCAGTCATGGAGCAGCCAGGCTTACTCTCATCTCTTTCTCCTGAAGGAAAGAGAACAGCCAGCACAACACAGCACCCTATCTCCTCTCCAGCTCATTCAAGCTTGAGTAGAGAGCTCGAGGAAGATGTTCCAAATCTGCTGTCAAAAGGAGCATTTTTTCCTTAACCTATTTGATTTCAAAGGCCACATTTGAGAATCTGAAAGAGATTGTGGGGGGTGATGACCTGGACAGGGATAGGGAGCTTGTGAATTGAACATCCACAGATTTTAAGTCGGAGAAAAATCACATCTTTCTCAGGTGCTTATCCTCTCTATTTCCTCAGCACAAGTCTAAAACTTTGTCTGGACCTGCACATGTACAGGTTGAGAGGTAATATTTAAAAAAACAGTTAATCCTAATAGGATGATTCCTTGCATATCAGATAGGTTCTGAGGTGATGCATTAAAACAATACAGACCCTGTTTCCTTCCCCTTGGCATAACATCTCCAGCCTGCTGGCACCCCTGCTTTTTCAGGCCAAGGTGGGAGGGATTGCTGCAAACTCTGTGTACAGGGAGAGCAAGAGCTCCTGTTTCCCCAGATTACATATTGCCAAAATAATTAGAAGGCAAATTAAAGCAGACTTGAAGTAATAGATAATGTAGTGAAAATGGTGAAATAAATTTAGAAGTAGAGAATATCAGCATGCAGATGTTAATCACAGCAGGATAAACTGCAGTACTTACGCAAGAGAAGGCAGAATCATGCTCGCTGTGCTGTCTGCCAATATGCTTCTTTGAAAAGGCACTATTTATAGCACAGTACTTTTATGACCAATAGAAGCCCCAAAATATTAGCACTTAAAATATAGAATACCTTTGCAGTCATCAATGGGTAATCATGATTTGAAGCTTATACCCCTAAAAGTGATCTCTCTGAGCTTTGTCATTATTTTAATTTTGTTGTTGACACAATTAATTCTCTCTTGTGACTGCCATGAATAACAGAGAATGACAGGAAAATGTATTTATTAATGAGTCATTTTAAAATAAAACTTGGAATCAATAAGTGCAGATGAAGCTGAACTTCCACAGAACATTAAGCTGTGACCAGATGAAGCTTTAAAAATATTACAACAATAATGTTAACATAATAATTTGTTCACTGTTAACATTCATTTAACATCGGGCAATAGATAAGGTATTCAGATACATCTGAATCTACTTCGCAATGCAATGAGCACTTAAAAGCTTATGACCGACTTTTGGTGAGACTTAGGGGCATATAGGATAAATAGCTTTTGAAATTGGAACACAAACTTATAAGTTAGATATTAACTCTAATCTTTACCTGTATTTTGATATAGACTCCCTCAACAAAATTCAGGAATTTACTACATTGTGGAAATTAGAAAAGACACCTGCAGTAAGATGCAAGTAAGTAGATGTGTTAAACAAAGGAAATACCATTTCTTGAGTCATGGTGAGCAAACTACTACCATCTAATGTAATGCATGGCCTGTCATGTGGTATTGATTAGATTAAATAAAATACCTTTAAAACATTCTGTATAATTAGTTTATTTCTAATGATCCATGTAGACTACAGGAAAAAATCTTGGGAAAGAAATAAGGAATCTTCTCCCTTAAGAAAAGAAAAAGTAGTGCTCCACTCTTGGTCCTCAGCCGGTGTGAATCCATGACCTCCACTGACTTCATTGCTCAGCGATTTGTAGTATTATATATTTGTCTTTGCTTGTGGTATAGCTGAAGTCAAAAGAAGGCAATTGTTTATCTCTAAGCTTCTTATCTTGTGAACAATATGCCAGTGTGTGTGTGTGTAGATTCAAAGTTATCACTGGAATAATGAAACCACCATGAAAGAGATAAAATTTTTATAAAATTTTAACACTCCCCTCCCTGAAAATAAGCCCCACCTACTAAGTGTTTCTAATGCCCCATGATAGAAGATCAATGGAAGATCAATTGGAAGTTTTTAGCTCCCGGTGCCCAGCGGCAGCTGACTGCCCCATGTGAATTGCCCTGCTCATCTCCCCAGGAGAGAAAGCTCCAGTAGGAGCAAGTGGAGTGACCTGACTCGGCTCAGCCAGCAATCTGGAGTAACAGCATGCTGGCATTAATATGCCTTCACTAAAAGCAATCTCATAGTTGTTCTGAAGTTTCTTTGCCACCTGTGTATGTAATTTTTTTTCCTACACAGCCTTCTCCTCATTAGTTACCTAGAGAGAAATAGCCTTTCTGTGAAAATAAGAAGTTGAAACTCTACTTCTAAGTGTGTACTGTTTCACCCTTGCATTTTCAGTGGTGAAAACTGGTTTTTACATCTACAACCAAACTCTTCAAAATCCTGAACTTATTGAAAGAAAAGGGACCAATTTTGAAACTGTGCTGGGAAAAAAAATCTGAGAGAAAGTATTTAATGACAAGGCATCCAGCTGTGCAAAGATGTTTGGAGGGGAGAGCTGCTGCCTTTATTCTTGAATGACACAATTCGGAGAGCTTTTAGAGCAATAAAATCACACCTTTGGCAATCACGGGGGATGATTTCTGCACAGAAGTGTTACAATATAAGAGTCTAGGCGATGAACCTTGAGCTTGTTTTTCTGATCTACCTTGATGGGGTTGAGCTGTTGTTTATGCATCGCTGTCTTGGTTCTCCAAGTTTATCCACAGCAACCATTCATTTCCAAAGAGATGGGAGGTTAACGACCTGCCTGGAGGTCCAGGTATGATTTACTTCTGCACTTTGCAAACCCTGGTACAAATTTTTAGCTTTCCAGGCACGTGGATTCCTAAATTCTCATCCAAACTTTCACTTGGATTTAACCAAAGGTAATATATCAAAATGAAATTTAGTGAAGCAACAGCATTATTTTGCTCGGTCTCATTTGAAAACTGCGAGGACCACGAGGCATGTGATACCTGTCTCTGAGAAGAGAATAAAATGTAGCTCCCATGAAACACTGCAGCAGCTGAAGGAAAGATTAATGTTGGACTGTCCGAGACAAGATATTTTAATTGTATTTAGCAAACTAAATTAGTTCTGCATAGATCAATCCAACCTAGGCCAATCTGTTTTATTTTCATTGTGCACATCAGAAACTGAAGCATGACAGAAAAATTTCAGATCTCCCAAATTTGCTTTCTATTAGAACAAAGTCTTCCCCTCCAAATTCTCTATAAAATTCTCAACTGATATGTAATATTTACTTTACTTTACTTAGCTGTCCCTGAACTGACTGGTTTCATCAGGGAAAGGTGTCTCTCCAGCTCATCAAAACATACACTGTAAAACTGGTCAAATAGCTCAGAATAAACATTGTACAGTGATTTTAGTCAAAGGGGCAGATTTGAGGTTGTAGACATGCTGCCATGAACACGGACAGCTTTTGGGCAGTGGGTTAATCGTGCTTGCTTTTGTCTGCAGTGGAATGCGCTGTTTTGAAGAATCACAAGCCAGCAAATTCAACAGCCGGAAAAAGAGACAGGGCATTGCAGAGTTGTTGCACAAGGACCAGTAGCTGCTGCTTGCTGGTGAGGGCCATTCCAGACCATATGTTTGTAATTGGCACTATGAGATGCTTTTGCTTTTTATGTTTCCAAGTGAGCCATTCAGCTAGCGCTAATTTCATTCAATGGCAATAAAGGTGAAATCTCTCTAAAAATAATTCTCTCCCTTTACAGTAAGATAGATCCCTAAGTAAACAGGCTTTATTAATGGCAGAGAACATCCTGTCAGCTAACAACACTCCCTTCCTCTGTGGAGTTACACTGAATTCATGGAGCTTTTAAAATGTCTCCTCAGAGACAACATCACTGTTTCTCTTTCATCTCAATGCCCAACACCCCTCTCTGCAGTGAGATGCAATGGTTTTGAGCGACATGATACAAAAATAGCACCTAAGCACCTGTACGAAGTAAGTCTGCTATGCTGTTAGAAAGGAGAAAATCTTTCCATTTTCTTTGTGGAGGTTCGTACAGTGGTGACATTTGAATATTTTTTAAAAACCTCTCATCTTTTTGCATGCCAGTACTGAGAGGTGATGATCTCCAGATAACACGGCATGCATACCGTCGCTGGAATAGGGTTGCTTTGATGACTCACAGATTAGGTAAAATAGTGTTGGATTTTTCATTAGCTGTGGGTTGTCTCTGTCTCACTTTGATGCTGTGGGGATCAGAGAGACAGAGGAAGGGTCATCTCAGCCCTCAGAAGTGTTTAGCAGCAACTTGCTTCTGGCTTGAGGTATTCCACTTCCAGTCTTCTTTCACTCCCCAGCATGTTTGTGAGTCAGGTAGTGAAGACACTGGTGTTTCTGGGCATTTTCTCACCTCTTATGGCTATTTCAAATTAGCTCTATGTGGTCATAATATTTCTAAACTGATGGTTGGCTGCCTGCTAGAGCACTGCTTAGTGATGCAACTTGCCTTGCAAAATGTTGCTGTAAGGGTCCTACCTGTTGACACTAAAGGAAACAAGACATGCAAGCTCCTTGCTGCTGTGGAGGATCCATGAAACACAAGGGAAAGAAATTTGGGAAGTACTGCATCCCTGAAGAGTTCAACAACACCCCCTGCCCTCTGTTACCTCTGTAAGGGCATCTAACTGACAACCTGTGTGTGTTAACTGCTGGGTAGATTGATCTTTACCCTGTATCAGAATGATGCTTAATGATCATTCAGATTAATTTCCAAATGTCCTTGTGATATCTCCTGGGGAGGAACACAAACAGTGGATTTGTTATTTTTAACTGGGTTTTGTGAGAAGTTTGTTTTGCTGGTAGATGGATTCAGTGAAGAAATGCTTGCTGGCAGTTATGACCTTATTGATGCTGTTGACCACACAGAAAGATAGCTATTTCTGCTGACCTGCCTGAGCAGGTGCTGGCACTTCTCCCTCTTTGCAGAGCAATAGAGGCATTAGTGATAAGTGAAGCTTAAGCCTTTACACACTAAGGAGTTACTTGTTGAGAAATACAAGGAAGGAGGCAGAACTTCAATTAGAGAGAGGATGGTGACAATCAGATAGGTGACAGGCGGTGTGCTGTGAGCACGGCATGCTGAACAGCGTTGTGGTGGCCACAACAGCACAAGCAGTAGCTGCCTCTGCCGCTGGCTCTTGCCCTGTGTTTCATTCCTCCCTCCACAGTCCAATGCTGGCACAGTTTTTTTTTCAGGCAGGCAGTGAAGCAGGCTGGAAAGTAAACACCCTTGTTTATTTTCTTCCAGAGGTAATTTTTCAACTGAATCAGATCTCTCCAGCCTACCTGACCACATGGACACAATTGCAGCAGCAGGGACACAAAGATTCACAGCCAGGAGCAAGCCATTGGAAAGGATGGCTGGATGAGGCAGTGACTGGCCAGAGCAAATCTGCCACCAAAAGCCAGACCACAGCTTTGGGCCAGGCAGTATCATGGAAATGCTCTGTCTTTTGATTTAACATACAAAAACCTGCAAGGTAGAAATTATGCCAATTCACTAACTTGATTTCTGGAAAGGAGTCCCAATTGTATTTTAAAGAGCTTTGATCATCCAGTCGAAGGAGCGTATACACATAGCTTTGGCTCTCCTGTAGCTTTTTCCAACAAAGAATCAATATAGTTGCTGTGGATTTTCACAGAAAAGTGATAACCCTGTGGCAATTAGTTACTTGTAAAAATGTTTTATAGTGGTTCTTGCCTTGCTTGACTATGATGATTAAGAAAGACATGGTTCTTGCTTTGCTTGAGTATTACAAGTAGGGAAGACATATATCCACCACACACTGTTAATCAGGAAATTATCTGGAGTTGCAGGCAGGCTCCTGGTCAACATGGGCCCCCCATGTGTCAGGGTGCATCCCTTCATGCCACAACTGCATTATGGCTGCTGGGCAGAAGTCAGGCCAGAGGGCTGTGAGGAAAACCTGAGATCTCCCTATTCCCAGTCCATGCCAGAAGTCATGAAATAGGATTGTTTAAAATGAAAACTAAGTATTAAATGAAAGCTAACCATAAAAATGATTCTTTCCCACTTGGTACAGAAGACTGAGTATAAAGGGGTCATTCACAGATGGCATAATCACCAGACGACAAAATAAACCAAAATTGCTGCTTTAATATCAGAAATATAATCAAGATTTGGCCTACTTGTTGCACATTTTGTTTTATAGGCAGAAGTTATGGGTTTATGTACTGGAACTCTCTTTATAACAGCTTATCAAAAGTGCTTCACATGAACATATGTTTTCCCATGGTTGTGTTTTCTGAGCATGCTGAATGATTTAGTAATGCCAGCTAATGATGCAAAATGGGTTTCAATAGCAATTTTAGTGGCTAAATGAATCATACTTAGATAAGGGAAATCTGAAACATTCCAATTTATGCAGAATTGCTAAATGACCTATCCAACACATCTCTGAGGAGAAGCTAACGCAGGATGGTACATGGAACTGGAAAAATACAGCAATGTTTTCTACTTTACAAATGAATGGGATTTTAAAGAGAACTTGAACATGCAATGCCAACTGTTTTCTTTAGGCTTGTTGTCTTTTGAAAAGATTCATGTAAGTTTTTGGAGATGAATTATTTTCTTCATTTTTGCATGTAATCTGCTGAAATACTGGTTCATTGTCTTTTTTTTCCTGTGATTTCTGTGTCATTTTCTCTCTCTTTCTCATTAGATATTAATAAACAGAGGGAAACAGAAAAATACAAGGGACGTGACTACGCAAACAAATGCTGTAATGCATATTTTGTCCTACTTTATTTTATACACCCATCAAGTGAGGTGATTTCCTCCAAAAAGAGTTTTCCAAATCTGCTTAGAAAATATGAGACGATTTCTTGCACAGTTTTGGACGTACCAGAGTTGATTAACAAATGCATTCATATTTGTGCAACTAAAATCAAATTACCATAAAACCTACAGAAAAGAAAAATGGAATTAACTGAGTTCCATGCCATGATTTGTATCAGAAAATTATTTGTACTATCCATCTTCTTGATATTTCTCTTAGATTCCTATCCAAAAGAGGTGATCTAACTGCTTGTGTGGGAAAACAAGAAAAAAAGGAGAGACAGTAAACCAATGGAAAAATCTTGTCGACATAATACAAGGCAAGCTGTCCAGAAAAGTAAGTGTTACTCTTGAGACAGTAATCACTAGCGATGTTCATGGTATGTGAATTTCATTCAGCCTTCCAGTATCTGTAGATTGTGTTTCTAAAAATGGTGCCTGAAAAAGTGCTTTATTAAGGAAGCATATAGTATTTACTGCGGCATTTTATATTGCAAAACACTTCTTCACTTCTAAATAAATTTTATCCCTGGTGACAAGTTAATAGATATCACACTAGGCTATTTGCTATGAATTGATTTACGTTGGTAGTTGGCAGAAATGGTAGCCTTCTTATTCTGAGAGAAAATTGGGTGTGGGATGTGGAGTGGGAAGTAGAGGAAAAATGAATTTTATAGTGATCTTAATTAGAAAAGTATTACAGCACCAGGGTCACAAAAAGGGAGTGAAGCATTGTTTTACTTTATGGCAGAAAGATTGATAGATTCTGCCTAGAATTTGTGGCAAAAGCCCATTGTAAATTGTTATAAGCAACAAATAAAAATTACCGCTAGAAACAGTTTTCTTGTGCAACTGGTTTGCACAATCAGGAATTTATGCTTTTTTAGGGCATTTCACATACTCCTATCTAAGGAATCTCTGTATTTCAAAACAACCTCTGTTGAGACATGGGTGACAAGCGATAGGACAAGAGGCCTCAAGTTGCACAAGGGCAAGTTCAGGCTGGATATTAGGAAAAAAAATTTTGTGGAAAGGGTGGTCAGACATTGGAATAGGCTGCCCAGGGAAGTGGTAGAGTCACCATCCCTGGAGGTATTCAAAAAACGTTTGGATGTGGCCCTTGACATGGTTTAGTGGTGGACTTGGCGGTCCCGGGTTGATGGTTGGACTTGATTATCTCGAAGGTCTTTTCCAACTGGAGTGATTCTATGATTCTATGAAACATCAATACAATATGGGAGTCCATGAGAGCAAGTTATCCTCAGTGCACATAATGAGAAAAATACAATATTTGAAGTTGATATTGACCTATGTTAATTATGTATGTGAAACTCAGACATTGAAACATGAAATTTGGGACCAGCAGCACCTAGGATGTGTTCCTTCAATAGGTTGGAAGCATGCTCAGGGACTCCATTCAAGTGTAAAGGAACATTATAGGGTGGCACTATAACTGATAAAAGATTACAGACTGATTAAATTACTGCAAGCCAAAAACAGGGAAAATAGCAGAAGAAACTAATTTACAGAAAAATGAGTCTTGAAATTTTCTCAAGCAACATTAATTTAAGTGAATTCAAAGGCTTTTGAAACCCTATAGAGACTAAAATAATGTTCAAATCACAGCCCTTCCTACCTCTCTTTTCTTTTGGTAACACTAAGGAGCACAGTGGAAAGGTGCTTACCCACCAGGGTAAGGTGCACACACTCTGTCCCCTAGTCCTATGTATGTCAAGTAATACTGTCAAATATTAAATTTGACTGTGAAATGAGCAAACAAATGCCAGCAAATAGCTCCATGATAGGAAAACTAGGTAATTTCATTATTTTTGTGGGCTTCAGATATTACTTTTCTCAAGGCTGCCACTTGCTTTGCTTCAACCATGACGTACCCAAGCGAGATCCTTGTTTTGTTTGGTGTACCTCCGCATGACACACTCACAGGCCAAGTGTCTCTACTTTGTCTTTAAGAAAGGGGCATCACAAATGGCAGATAATTTAGAGGATCTTGCTCTGAGGTAGTGCATCATTTAGATATACTATACATGGAAATGTAACCAGTATAAATTCAGTATAAATTCTCTACATTTAAACATGTAATTTTACATGGCTAATTCTTACCAACTGCTTCAATTAGAAGGGTAGAAATTCCTTCCCAAGACAGGTATGGAATATTCTGCCCTAACAATTTCCCTGACTGCTTCCAAAAGCTGCAGACTGACTCCCATCCTTAAGCCTATTCTTTGTCTCCAAAATGCTTTTTATTTTTCAAGTGTTCTATAGGTTAAACATTCATTGTGTAGGAAGGACCTCTCCATAAATTTTTTAAATCTGGTATTATCACATTCCCATGCTTTCTTTCTCTTTGTTGTTATTTTAATACCTGAAACAGAAGCTCACAAAACAAATTATTACAATTACTCTCTAAAAATATATTTCCAGAGAAAAAGGGCACTTTTGACTGTCATAACAGAAATTGAGAGACAGTAGAATATATTTTAATGTCAATCTAATGGTTGGTTCTAAAATCAGGAATTAATTACGTTTCGTAAGAAACAGATTTACAATGTCATTAACTGTTATTTGTACAGTGTTTATATTCTTACTCTCCTAAAGCAAATTGTTTAAATATTTTTTTAATCTCAAATCAGCAACTGTTTAAAAAGAAGACTTGCATTTTGCTTGAAAATCAATCCTGAGCATAGCAAATACTAGGAAAAAGATAAAAAGTAAGATCGCATCATTTTTATTTTTCCAGTGTGAAATTATACAAATGACATTACAACATTTCAGAGTGTTTTTTAAAAATTATTTTCACTTTACATTGAATATTTGCACATTAATAACTTGAAGATTTTGTCATTTTCAGTGTGGTCTTTCATGAGCACTGTGTGATTATTCATAATGAGCAGCTGGTGTCTTTGAAAGTACTGTAGACTGTGTAAGTAAGATAAAAAAAATATTTTTGTAGTTACTGCAAATGAAAGACCTCATTAATCAACTGGATTGCATTTAAACATTAGCATTAGAAACTTCAGTGTGTCATCATTAGATGTTTAACCCCTTAAATGCTGTGCCCCTCAAAGTCACCCCCTGGAACCTTTGCAACAGCGTCGCACAGAGAATATGTACTCTGAGTTATCAAAATGTGTGCTCCAGACTGAGAGCAGAACTGAAGTCTCCTCCTGGATGCACTCGCAGACCTCTTGATGTGTTTGCTAAAAGCACTATTTGAGCACTGACAGGAGAAACAGCTCCATTTCCAAAGCATTCAGATAGGTTAAGAAACTGCTGATTCCCCAGTAAAGGGTTTAAGTTAATATGGATGGATTTTTATATTATAAAGTTAGCTCAGTAATGCTGACTGCATTTGCCTTTCTCTGTGTGCATCTGTGTATTAGTATCTCATTTTATAAACCTTTAAAATATTACAGAAATGTACCACTTTTCTCTGAGGAAGCTATGGAGGTATCTGCTGTAGTCTATGGTCAAAGCTGAGATGAAGTTTGCATTTACTAACCATTTAGCCTCTGTCAATTCTGAAATGTGTATTTTGGGAATATATTCTGGAAACACTATAAAAAAAAGGGGGGGGGGAAACAGCCTGAAACTGTGTCTTTCAACTCAGTTTAATCAAGAGATATGAGCATAAAACACAAAATTTCTTACTTGCAAATTATTACAGGTTGTCAGCAGAGATACTGCTTTCTTTATTTTTTAAGGAAGGTAAGATTGCTGGAGGCATGAAAACAAAACAAAACAAAAACCTAAAAACGTCTATATTTTTCTCAGTTTGGTGTTTTGCATCTGTACATGCTATAAGAATTTGCTTTTACCTAGACACTGCTGAGCCCCACTGGATTCAAGATGGGGTTTTGCCAGCCATTGCATTCCCACGAGACAGGTACTTCAGAGGACCAGGGGCTCAGAGGTCATGAAGTTCATAACTTGGCTTCTGCTTATTTAGGGCTCCAAGGAAAAGAACAGACCTGAAACAAAGTCAGGCTAAAAAAACACATGGTGCTGGATAGGTAGCTGCTGCCAACAGTGCAGTACTGGGTTAGACTCAGATCCAGCTAAGCAAAGCTGTGGATTTCCTAAAGACCTGAGTACTTTTGAGGACTGAGAATGAATGTGATGTATGTGTGGTTATTAGGACATGCACTTTATGTATGCTAATATAAAATTTGTGTTCCTATGAGGTCCCAAGGTGTTGTTTGTAAGTTAGATTCTGTTAAAATCTTCATTTATACTAACTTCAGCTGGATTTCACAGCTGAGAAGGTGCTGGGCAGAGAAGTCCATGGCCCCAGAGCAACCCCTAAACTGTTCCTCTTGCACTGGGGTGGGACCTGGGGCAAACATTGTCCTGACACCCTCGCCAAGGAAGCATGCGTGTCTGCATCACCCACGCAGTATCACTTCCTCCTGCGAATTAGCTTCCCGTGTTATGAGACAACAGAAGTGTCCATGCAGACAGGCAGCTTGTGCTTGATTTATTGTCGCTGATGCTGACACAAGTAATAAATTCAAAGGAAGATGAAAATTGACTTGCAAGAATGATTCAAATAACACCTGCCTTCTTGGGCAAAGGAGCGCTTATTTGCTTCTCCTTCACTGACAACATACTCACTGACATTTACAGGAATGGTGAAAACTGCATACATGCAAATATTTAAGGAATTAATGCCTTATTATATCTTGTATTTAAACAAACATAAGGGAAAGAGTAGGATCTGTGCTCTGGCACTTATTATATGGCAAAAATATGAAGATTAACTGTTCTACCAACAAAGGTAGAAGTCCTACTTACTTAATGAAAATTTAAAGGTGTATTAGAACAATGTAGAACATGTATCAATTCTGAAAGGTTGATGAATATTTAGAAATTATGTGTTGAGTAAGTGATTTTTGTAACAGCCAGTGCTATCAGAAAAACACCAATAAAAGTTTCTGTCCACATATTAAGTGCGATTCTCCCAAGTGAATGAAGTTAAGATTTGAAGTTGAAGAGCAATTTAGATCTTAAAACCATTACATCTCATTGAGCACAGTTGATATTAGCATGCATTCTGCCTATTTTCATGCCTTCTGGGTTTCAAGACAGGAAATAATTGTTAAAAATGTAGTATGTCTTTCTGCGCCTTTATAGCTCTAGATGGTCTTATATAAAAATACAGACCAATACTCTTACATCCAAAGGTCTGCAGCAACGGTGGTGTCTTCATGCCAGAGATTTAACACCCAAGTTGAGAAGGTCTTGAGCAATCTTCCTTTGCTGGACCCCCTTATGAGTGGGAGGCTGGACCAGAAGACCTCTGGAGGTCTCTTCCAGCTACTTTGTCCTGTAAGTCCCTAAACCACTTTGTTCTTCCTTGCCAGTTCATGCACTCATTGCATTAAGAATCATGTGATTCCTGAAGGAGTTAAAGATCTAACAGATAATACAAAGGAGAGGTGAAGGGAGAATTCAAAGGCACAGCTATGTTAGGGCTAGGGCTGCCAACACTTCTGGTACTTTCCTACTTTCTTTTTTAATTAGGACCAAAGTCTGGAACTGAACATCTCCAAGAAAGTGAAGAACAGTGTTGTATTAAAGGTGTAATATGGATATATGAAGCTCTCTTCAAGATAGTGCTGTTGGCGGGTTGGTCTTACCAAGAGCCCAGTGGAGGAGCAGCAATGGAGCATGCTGAGCTCTGGCATGTCGTACACCCAAGAGCCATCCTTTGAGGAGTGAGAAAACCAGCATGTCGCATAGCCACCTCACTGGCTGATCTGCTTCTTGCCGTGTCCCAAAGCAGCAAGTAAAGGAAGGCAGAAAGATCACCAAGACTTTTATTTGTTCTCCCCTCTTCCACCATGTCGTGGCCTCTATGTCTGAGAGAGTAACACAGTTCAGTCATTAAAAGGTGGTCTAGTAATTTTATTTCCTCATACAGAGACCCTGTCTCTGCTAAAGGTATTTTTTTAAATCACAGGTTTGTTAAAGGTGGTTTTTTTAATGCACAGGACTGTTTGGCAATTTTCTTTCTTTTCTTTTTTTTTGCCTTCCAGCATTTAGATCACAATAGAGATCACCATGTACAAGCCTTTAGCACCAGGTGTGCTTTAAAGTAAATGGCAGTATGTTGGCTCAAAGTAGAAATGCTGGCAGAGACATTCAGGTGTGGGTGATAATAAGTAGAACTCGAAAGTATTCTTGTCTATTTTATTATAAGATAATACTGTTTGAGGGAAATCTCTAGTTGCTTCCCTGTCCCTTTCAGTTCTGACAGCCCAGGACGGCTAGAGCACCAAAATTGAAAGAAATAGGCTACCAATCTCTCCAGTCCCAATAGGACTGGGCATGAGCAGCTCTTCACACAGCTGCGGCTGTGAACCAAACACATGCTTTTCTTCATTTAGCACTTGGGACTGACCAAACATGAAGTCTGATGGACTGTGCAGTAAGTATAAAAGTTCTTTATCATAATTTACACTGCACTATTTGGTCAACTTCTGTTATAGCTGTCTCCTATGATGATAGATAAACTATAACCTTTGAGTCACTCAGTATTCCTTCCCAAATTAAGTAAAGGAGGAAAAGATCTTAGGATATTTATAATGAAAGCCCTCATACCAAGTTACAGGTAATCTCAGTTCTGAGATAGAGTCAGATATCCTCATTTTTCTGGACATTGTGGTATGAGTCTGGCACAGGTTATAGCCCATGGGTTTCTGAACCGGAGGCTGATAACACTGTAAGTTGTGACTGTGGGACTGAAAGATAGGAATATCCTTCAGAGTGTGAGTAATAGACAGGAATGTTCTCTGCAGTGACCAAATATTGTTTTTCATCAGCCCTCTAAAAAGTTTCAACCTGCCCTAATTTTCTCCATTGAATCTAATAGAACTGGATTAAACTACAGGGGAGATGAGAACATAAATTTGATTCCTTTCATTCCATGTAATATTAGGGTTTGTATTCTTTCAAGCTGTAATAACCTCTAGACTCCAGCAAAATTGAAAACCTTTAAATAGCCTTTCACAACCTTTCAGCGTAGTAATGAAGTTTTAAGTGCTCACTGGGGATTTTCAGTTCAGAAAAATCTAAGCAGCAGTAGATATTAAAATCTAATGTTTACTTCAACTCTTTTACAGCCTAATGGGTTTTTCTGACAGTGTAATTTTTAAAAGGTTGGGTTTCATTTATTAATATAGTATACTCACCCTGGAAATCTTTCTTCTTTAAGGACTCTGGTGGGAGCCTTATACTTATACTTTGTTGGAGCACCTGAAAAAACAGCTAGAACAGGGAAAAGAGAAACTTGCTAAGACCCAACTAGAACAAGTTAACTAACAAGTTAAAAAAAAAAAAAAAAGGAAAAAAGCCTCATGATTTAAACACCACAGGAGGCAAAAAACAAATTAAGGATGTAGATTCCCTGTGTGTACATAATTACAAGTATGTGAGTCACTGGAGTCAGCACGGTTGCTCATCTACCTAAAGACCTAGGGAGCATGTCTGGCTGCACTCAACTTGGGGAGCAGCTAAACACATTTTATTTATTTATTTATTTATTAAGCTGTTGCTCAAGGGGGTAGCAGTGGAGAGAGAAAATTGCAGGGTGAATTTACACTGATTAAGGAAACACAGTCTGTGTACACAGGCGTTTCTGAGGCTCAGTATGGGACTGGAAGGATTCTGGTTTTGTGCACTGCTAAATTAGTGGAGAAAAGAGGATCTGAATTTCATTGAGACAATAACAGTATAAGCCCCAGAGGGATATTTTTCTTCACTGTATCACTCTATATACAATGTTTTATACATATATATTTTTATTATGCATGCAGCTATTAGTATTTTCTGGGAACATAAAGTAATGTGACTGGGAGCTTTGCTTCCTTTTATAACAATGTATTCAGATGACACTTAGGTATCTTTTGTTGGTAGTTTTTCATCTTCTTCTTCAATCATAAAATAAAAGCTGAAGGAAATTCAGAAGCTGAAGGAAATTCAGAAATAAGGACAGAAATTCTAGCATCTGACAAATAGAAGTCCAGTGCTTCTAAAGCAACAATTTACAGTCTATTCATTAAGAAAATAAACATGTAGGAGAGGGAGGATTTGTTTATGAATCTCTCTTAAGTACATAAACACATGCAAATGAAAAGAAACAGGTCCCAACATAGACATACATGTAATAGCAAAACATCCCATGGCTGGTATCTAATTTCTAGCTAATTTTAACTCATCAGTGTGTGCTTAACTTTAAGATCATCTTTATTTCTATTGGTTGAACAAAACACTATCAGCCTAACTACTGGTGCAGTGTCCCAAGCTGCCTACTGAAATCCCTGTTATAAGTCCGGTTTACCCATTCAGGCCAGTGCTGGCATCTCGGGGAAAGGAGCTTCCTGACTTGTCTATGATGTTCTGCTGTTGTTCTCAGCCTGTATTTCATGAAGAAGTGCAAGAAGAGTCACAAATTGGTGGTTGAAAGACCTAATAACTATTACTGAAAAACAGGAATGCCTGTTCTCAGTAACTGGCTCTTCCAGTTCCTAGCAGATATACTTCAACTGCTCAGCACTCCTTGCTCAACAACAGCAAGGTGTTAACATTTCTGAAGGATGCCAATTGTTGAGCAGTTCAAAATGGCACAAAACTTCAATTATCTCGAGTTGAAAAGATACTAGAGACTTTAGTCAAAAGGAAAAGCTAAGAAGCCAGAGAAGTGTTCACAATATGGGGAGAAAAGCATGAGAGAGGGAGGGAGAGTGACAAAGCATACACTGAAAGGTTTGAGAGAGATATTACTGGTTCAGAAAATTCATTCATGTGAACGTTGCAGGGAAAGTTACTTCATGAGAAAGTCAAGGAGACTGCAATGTGGAATTTCCCATTTCATGTGTCATGTGATGCTCAGGATTACATACTATTTTTTTGTTTAGACATTTCCAAGGAGTCATTTGAGCTTCTGATATGGGTATGGTTGGGGCTGCTGCTTCTGTAAAGGATTAAAATTTTTAGTCAGCTTTCCTCCCCTTCTCCAAATAGATTAACTGTTTCTGACCATGTGAACGTAGCTTTCTGCAGTGTATATGATATATAAATGCAGTGCCAGTGGAGCAAGTCACTTGCTTTTAGTCTTTGCAGGCAAAAGTCCTATTCTAATGACTTTCGCCTGGATTTATTTAAATTGGTCTCAGGCAGATAAGAGGAGGAAGAAAACAAAAGGTTAGGAGCAAGAGGAAATGCTAACAGAGAAGGAAAGTGGGTTAGAAAGAGTAATTGAGACCTAGAAGAAAAAATGACAAAATGGATTACCCACACCTCCATTCTCACACAGTAACAAGGAAGCAGGGGAATGAACAAAAGGGAAAATGCAATGCAAAGAAATGATAGGAGAGGGATACAGAAAGCTCAGAACAGCTGGCAGGTAACACATGCTGGGCTACACCCCTCACTTTGCGTAACTCCACTGATTTTGTAAGTATGTGGAAGTGGCTTTACCAGAGCAGGCATATATGTCAGACCCACAGAGGGGAGCAAATCCAGATCTGCTTCAAGAGGAGTTAAGGTGATGACCTGCCCTTTTCCTTAGAGTTAAGACATTGATGTTCAGTCCCCACTCTTGGGAGATTTGTGGGCCTGTGCCATTCTCCACTGGTCTCCAGCCATGTGTCCTGATGGAACAAAGTAGGAAATTCAGGCAGATCAAAATGAAAACTCCAGACGGCACAGTGGCAAATGAAAACACTGCTGATGAAGACAGTATAAAGGACTTCAGTGAGAATAAGCTGAGGTATTCATGCACATTGCTGCTTTGAAATTAGCTGTAACCACTAGCAAAAAAGACCAGTGGACAGGTAAACCTCTGCTTAATAGGCAAATGTGAAGCAGTTGGTTAAGAAGTGACACAGCCAAACTGGTTCTCTGAGGACCTGGATATAGAATAATACTGAAAACATCAATGGTGCTGTGATTTGAAAAGATTCTCTTCTCCATCCAACTGTATGCTGTTCCTCAACTTAAGCAAGTCCATCTTGGAAAGGTATAACAAGAGGGAGGGGCTTCAAAAGGCAAATTTCTGGCACAGCTTAAGACAGAGTGACATTCTGGTTTGACCAGATGCTCCTTCAAGGTCCCTTCCAACCTACGCTGTTCTGTGATTCTATGATTTTGAAATGAGAAGAGGCTGAAAAATATCAGGACTGCTAGGTATGGAAGATGTATTGCCCAGAAGAGGTAGTTTGCTCCTGTGCCCCCTCTTGCTTACCAACACATGCGAGAAGACAAAGTAAACCTGAAAAACAATGAATTAAAAAAATAGTTTAAAAAGATACTATTTTTAACAGTATATTCAGTCACTAAAGATACTCTCAGATCCCAGGACTTGAAAAAAGAACTGAACATTTGCATGGGCAATGAAAACCTCCATTCTATCTCCAGATAAGATGATCTTTTTACACAGTTGTTACCAATTTGGTTTATAAAAACTGAAGTTGTTGGGCATGAACCAATTGCCAGAGGCATGTCTCCGTTGCAGGATGGAATGCTGTGCAGATATGACAGAATTAACTAAGGAAGAGGTGGGCAGATATCTCACATAGAATTTCACTCTCCGCCACTCCAGGCACTTGAGATTACTATGTTTATAGAGAGTTTGGGTATGTCTTCATGGCACTGCACTGTGCCTGCTACCTTAAAAGTGACAATGCTAGATATAAACTTCTCTTGTCAGAGACTGCCTCATATGCCCTGCACCTTTCTCTGATTTTAGAAACATGTCAAAAGACAGACTGAGAAAAGAGTTCAAGATCATCCTAGTCTCTCTCTTCAACAGGGTTGGGCCAACAAATCCATGTGTACTCATGCACATTTGTCTATATTTGAGACCAACTCACGGATATTCCATGGCCTGCTCATCCACCACTGTCATGAAAAATAGATTATTTTCTTTATTTTTAAAGAAGCCCTTTTTTTAATGCTTGTTACTGCCTCTTTCAGTCTCATGAAATGATCCATTGTAGAACATTTCCATTTTTCTTTCCAGATGGTCTCCAACAGTGTACGTTTTTCTTGAGTTTCTTCAAAACTCAGCATGGCATTTGGGCTGGAGATTCTTCAGTGCTAGATGATTATTTTGTGAGCATCTCTCTATGCTTCTTGACCTCTTATGAGAGCATTTTTGAAACAGCAGGGCTTTGGTTATTTACATTAGCAAGGTGGTATGTTTTTTAAGTTATACCTTCTGTTCTGTCATGCAGGTGGCTAATGGATATATCAGAGAATAGCAGACTCAGGTGCAACGCACTGCAGAGCCCTGCTTGATATAGTCCTCTGTTTAATAATCAACCACTGGTAGCTACTGTGTTTTTTCAACAGTTATACCCAGCCTGGAATAATTTCCAACAGAACAGTTTTTCCTAGTTTTCTCATGAGAAGGTGTCAAAAGCTTTACTAAAGACAAGTTGTGTGACATCTACTACAGCTTCCATATCCACTAGTCATTCTCCTGTCACAGGAAGAAATTAGATTGTTTTGATGTGTTTATTTCTGAAAAATCAACTCAGACTGTTGCTTATCTTGCTTTCTTTTCATGGCTTATGAAAAGTCCTTTGTTTAATTGTTTGTTCCACTGCTTTTTGGGGATTTGAAGTTAAGCTGGTAATTCTCATGCTCCTCCTGTATAAACATAAGCTTTCTATTGGACCTGCCCAGTTTTCTAATATCTCACTAGTCACTCATGAATCCTCAAAGATAGTGTGTAATGATTCTGACATTGCTTCAGCCAGATCTTTAAATACAATAATTGAACTAATTACTTTTTAACCTCTTATTTGTCTGCATTAACCTGAGGTATTGCCCCACTGTCATTGGTATTGCTGGCTACCATATTGTAGCTGGTGTCTAGTAAAGACAGATACAAAAAAAAACGTAAGCTTTCGCCTTCTCATCACTACCTGTTGATAATTTTTCCTTTGTAATTTGTGTTTCAATGTATCTTTTCATCTCTTGGTATTACTAATATTCTTGAATGATTTCTAGTTATACACCGTCACCTCATAGTTGTATCTTATTTCATGCTTTTGTGAGTCTATCATCTTTTGCTATTTCTGTAAGCCCATCTGTAAGCTTACATAATTTTTGCCTCCTGTATGTCTTCAAGCATTCCTAGTAAGTGAAAAGGGTTTTGTTTACTGAACTTTCTCTGTCAGTTTCTCCTTATAGTATTTTGCACTTGTGTCCTTAGTACAGTGGTGTAGAGGAGCTGCAATTTCTCCTTGACTATTTTTCCCTTTTGGGTTAGTTCCTGGAGAGCTGACCAGACAATTTTTTGAGGTTATCAATATCTTGAAGTCCATTGGTTTCTATTTTGCTGTTCTTTTTCCATAGTTATGCTCACTTGAGCCGTTTGCTATGTTCAGGTTTTCAAATGACTCATGACATTAGTTAAAATCAAATATAGAAACCCTTCATTTCTGGAGGTTTCTCTACCATCTGTATTGACTAGCTGTTGCCAGAGCATCTGAAGAAGAATGGGATTCTGTGTCCTGGTATTTCCAGTTTCCATTAGCTGCCTGAATAGCTGAAATGCTTGAGTGTTGCCAAACCTTTTCATTTAAATGGTTCTGCTTATTGTTTATAAAAGCCTCTTCCACCAGATCGTTGTGTTTTGGTGAACTTTAGTAGATTCCCCACCACTCATTACTTAAGAGGTCTTCAGCTGCTTAAAAGCTCTCTGCATTCTGGGATCACAGAATAAATAAACATGTCCTTAATATTTGAAATATCAGATCCTTCCTGTTTCATCTACGTGTACTTCTTGAGCAAGTTTGGTATCAGCTCATATGTTAGTTCTGAGAATGTGATTGGACTGACACTCTTACAGCAAGTAAGCAACAATTTTGATCATGTCTGAAGACTTCAATCTTCTCTTGATTATTCCATATGCTTGTGTATTGGTATGTAAACGTCTAAGATAATCACTAAATTTGGTCCATTATTCACTTCCTTGTCTTGTCTCAGATACTATTTTGAATAGGTTCATCCTCCCAGAATGTTATGGCCTGACCAGATAACTCCTGTGAATACACATCCATGGTGGCTTGTGTGCTTTGTCACCTCTCCCTCTCAGTCCAAAGAAGGCTCATCTAGGGTTTACTGGCTCACGTGCAAAGATTGACCTCTGGTGGAATAGCGGGGCTACTGGTGTGACCCCATTTGAGTTATTCCTGTGTTCCTACATGCTTCAGAGCCAAGGTTCCTGAGAAGAAGATGGGAGACACTGCTTGGTGCTTTCTGCCTCTATGAGCTAGAGCCTGATGGTCCACAGGTGATCTAACTGTCAAAGTCTCTCTACTTCCTTTGTCTTGAAGTATAGACCTGAGAGTTTTACATGTGTTTTATTCATAAGCACAGTCCAGGGAGGGAAGTGCAGCAAGAAAGAACACAGAAGGAAATACTTTCTCTGCATCTGCATTGGATGTCCTTCTGCATTACCCATTTACCAAATCAAAAGTGGGGATTAGTTGTAGAAGAGTTTATGCACAGATGTCTGGAAATCACAACATGGTCTTCTACTTGCAATGTAGACTCAGAACTCCATTTTCCTCTTAATGTCCCTTTTCTGTGGATATATGTGAGATTTTTATTCTGGACAGTACCTGTAGCCCAAACAAGCACTGTGCTTTACTCTAGATTACACTGTGTGTTGTCAAATTAGCTTTGACACCAGTGGTACAGCATTCACCTTTTCAACTTCTGTACTTTTCAACCCAGCTACAGTAGCACAACAAGTGTGTGTCCAGCACAGTGTCAATCAGCATGGGGGTTTTTTAGTTTTTTTTCACATCTTATGTCTTTGTTTTCATAGGTATTTTGATTTTCAGAAAACCACATCTGTAGGCAGTGTTTTCTCCTGCTTGATATTCAGTAGATTGTGCATATTAATTTCTAGGATGGTGTAAAGAACACAAAGCAAAACCAATGACTTGAGAAATTCAGGAAACACCTGGGTTGCTATATTGCTGGTGTGTCCCCTCTGGGCTGCCAAGAAGTGTCCAGCCCAGGGTGTGGCCAAAGAGGTACCTGACCCTGGGCTGCATAGCTAGAGTTGAGCTCCACTCAGGACTCCTGGTCCTTCTCAGGTTACCCATCAGCCTGGTGGGAGAGGAAGACAAGGGGATGGAGGAGGAGGTTAGCTCTTGCCCAAATGTCTCATGGTGAGAGCAGTCTTCTTATCCTAGAGGGGTTTCCTTCTGTCAGCAGAGAGAGGAGAGGAATCCAGGAACCTCTTTTCTCTCATTGACTTTTTCAACCAAGAAGTATTCCTCCCTCACCTGCTCGCTGGTTTTGGAGAGGTTTTGCATCTTCTTACTTTTTTTTCCCTGAAGTTTATGTGCTTTCTTTAAAAGAATTGATTTTTTTATTGAGGGATGCTGAGAAGCATATTCAAGTGCAGGAGTTGGGTGGACATGAAACTGCTGTTGCTCCTCTTTTAACTTTATCTTCCTGCTGTTAGAGATTTGTTTTTTAAATTGTGTGTAAATGCATTTCACATGCTGCTACTGTGAAAGATCCAGTGAGTTAAGAACCACATGAGCTGTTTTTATATTACAGACTTATATTGGATAAATAAGGGGAAATTCTGGGGCTGGGGAGTGGCAGTGAGGGAGGCTGTATTACAGGCAGTAAGTGTTGCCAAATCCTATATATTTTAAATAACAAAAAATTATCTTTTTAAGTTATTTTCTTTTGGCAGTGCATTGTGTTGAACTGTTCTGATGGACGAGACTACAAAGCCATAGGGAAATTCTTCAAAGGCCTGGCACAATCTGGAGCCTTGGTGTGCTTTGATGAATTTAATTGTAGAGAGATGGAGGTAATTGTAGTACCAGTTTCTTAACAAAGTTGGTATTCAATGAAAGTGACAAGCTTGACAACTTCATTAACAGTACTGACATTAAACAATATTGACTGAAGCTTACTGTTCAATGAAAAAAAATATACTATTTTAGTACATTTTAATCAAATTTAACCAGTTGCCTATACCAAATCTGTCTTTGTGAATTGTTTATGGTTTCTTCTTTCTCTACTGCAGATGTAGCCAGAGAAATATTGCTGTTTCAACCTTCTAATCACAGTGACAGAGGGAGGCTTGTGGGGAGACATGGTATTTTGTTTGTGATAGATTAGCAGTGAGATTTCTCTTCTGCACTGGTATGCAACCTGCCACTCATAGTGTTTTGAAAGACAGGAGTTGGCTTTCATCTATAGAAGGCTCATAGCCAGGGAAAGAGACTGCTTTAATACTGCATTTATTACCTTGTTGGGGTGGAGGGGACAAGAAAAAACATAAAGCAGCCCTGCAAAGAGTGACCTGCAATGAATGAGAGCTCTGGGTTTAGGGTTTTTTTTTCAATATTCAGAATGGGATTTAAGAAGGTCATTTGTTACACTTGCACAAAGCATTATTAAATGTCTATAGAGGGAAATAATGAATAATCTATTTTCTTGTATAAACAGGTGATCTGGTTGATCTTTTGTAGCTCCTACATTTTTCTTATTTTTTTTCTTTCCTTTTAAATCACAGCTACTGGAAATCCTTGGTAGAATGTATTGACATTGAATTAAGTTAAATTTAAATTTCTGTTTCTGACATAGTACAGAAACAGGCTTTAAAAATACAATATGCTTGCTATATTTTCCATTATCTTGTATTGGACCATTAGAGATACATAACTATTCCTGGAAGAAGTTATGGCTTTAGCATTTTCATTCATTTAGCAGGTTATCATTTGATGCATAGGGAATTTTCCAATGCATTGGACAATTTTTTAGCTTAAGAGTGCAATGAGTTTTTGGTTTTATTACATTTAGTAGCATATTAAAACATAATTTTAAATTTTAAAAATAAATGTACTGGTGTTTTCAAATCAAAATAAGATTTGCACTTCCCTTCAATGTTCTTTATAGCTGTTCAGCTAATGTTGACCCTTAAGACATTGGGTCTGAACAGGTGCAGGTGTAGGAAGATATGCCTGGACCCACTCCTCACTGTTTATTATCAGCAATTTGGGTGAGCAGGCAGAGTGGAGCTGTCAAATAATCCAAAATGAACAATAGTATAACAAGTTTACTAGGGTGGACAAAATTATAGGATCATTTCTTCCTTATTGCTGTTTGCTCCTCTGCTAGACTTTAGAAAGGTTTTTCTCACCAGACTGCAGTATCAGACTGCAACTGTGCCCGCATTGGTTCTTTTTCAATAAAAAGGCAGAGTGCACTCCTTTTTTTATTAGACTGCAGCACACACCGAGTAAATGCCTGAGTGAAATCTCTTTTGCCTTTGTGCTCTTTTCTCCTTTGCCCACTGACAGGAGATCCCTCAAGACCATCACTAAGCTCCTCTTCATTAGAGCCCAGTTTTCAATTTAAATTTTAATTAGAATGGATGACTAGAATACTCACCATTCACTGTATTTTCTTCATTCCACTAATCAGCAACCTGAAGAATACATCTTGGTTTTATTTCTAAAAACTAAGTTCCTTTTCTGTAAGAGGTTTGTTGCTGGCTGTTACAATAATTTTAGCTTATACCATACAGTTTAATTTTCTAAATGGATTCATGCTTGCAAAGAGACATTTCTTTTTAATTCTTTCAATGTAAGGTCACCCAGAGCCTGGATTCTTACATTAACTTAGGGTTAGGATGCAATTAAGGTTAGGGTTAAATCACATACATGTGCAGTCCTAAATATTATTTTAGCACTTTTGTGATCCATTATGATATATTACATTATGTTATATATGTTATATATTATCATACACTGGATGTAATGATACATAATTGATGAGATTCAACTGGAGAATTACACTTCTCCAGTGTTGATTTAACTTGTCTTTTTATCATTATTTTTTGTTTGTTTTTCTTCTGAGACCTAGCTTGAATTCTATATATCTGCAAACTGAAAAGTAAACCATTAGGAGATTCAAATATTGCTTAGGTGATACTTCTGGTCCTCAAACTGCTAAAAAAAATAATTTCTAAAGAAGGAAGTGCCATACAGATGGCAAATGATTTTATCTGACCAGAGGGCAATATACCTGATTAAGGATTTTCTAAGCCTTTGGCACCCAGAGGCTGCCATAGATGAAGTTAGCTGATACAGGGTAACTTTGGAAGAGGTAACCCAGACATTTGAATGATCTGATATCATTTAAAGGTTTTTATAGAATATTTAAATCAGTGTCTGGAAATCCATCAGAGGCCAGTAGCTATCTTCTTCTGGTTCAAGTTGCTGGTCAGTCCTCATGATCATTCCCAGCCACTGCTCATTATCACTGGGATTGCCTGTCAGTGAGATAGCTGGGTCTGTGTCAGAGTGCTAACATTAAATCCGTGAGTCAGGAAAGACTTTGGGGGTTCTGAGGCTTTTTCATGTCTTAAAGAGAGCTCAGATCTAACACAACTCCTAGTCTGTAGACTTCAATTACAAAAAAAAAAAAAATCATTTTTCCAACATGTCTAGTTTTTTCCCTCAGTCCAATACTGTGATGTCCAACTCATCTGCACAAGCTTGGCTAAGCTGCTATCATCCACTCTTGAACCTAGAAATTCACAAAGTTATTCATTCCTCCACAAGTGTCAAAATGGATGAGATGATAAAAACACAGAGACTTTAAATGTCCTGTAGGGAGAACCATCAGGAATTCTACTGGGAATTTTGCCATTAAAGTGAGATCCAAAATTTTGCCTCATCATCTTTAATTGCTCTTCAAAAGCTCTAATACTGTCACTCTTAATTTTTTATGAGTATTTGCAGAAGAACATTCAGAATACACAGTGGGGTTTTAAAAATTTCTAAATATTTTTAAAGACACACACTTGATTTATTTTTTTTTATTGCACCCTGTAAGAAAGAATAAATGGAAGAAATAGGAAATAAAATATTCCCTTAGAATTATAAGTACTAAGATCTAAATGACTATAAGTTCACTACTGATGTGTTACAGGGCCTGAAACTGTGTCACAGGGGTAAGTATTCACAAGAATTCCGGAATGTTGAGGAAGGTAGCTACTAAGCCCCTGCATCATGCCAGATATTTCATTGTAACAGATCACACAATTCAAATAACTTCAGAATTTCTCTCATTTCATCGAAAGATATTATGCTGCTTCTGCGTGCTTAAAGAAAGTACACTTTGACACAGCTATAATCACAAGAAAAGTAATACTCTAACAGGAAAATTAAATAGGACATTTTCATGCTGGTAGATAACAAAAGAAGTGAACTCACGTTTTTTGCAAGTGCATTCCCCAAAGTAGAGATAAAAATAATGATTTAATTTCTGTAATAAATATTCTAAGAGAGAGAAATCCAGTCTTTTGCTTTCTGACCACAACCATATTTGTTATTCATAATAAACTCTTTGGATTACTAGCCTCAGCTATTTTTCCTTTTTTTCTTTAATTTGTTCATTTGTGCTCTGTTCGTTGTTTGGTTTTGGTTTTTTTTATGGTGCTTGAATAAGTAACATGATTCTAAGTGTGGAAACAGTAGCTATGAGGGAGCTGTAAGTAATACAGTCTTATAAAATATACCAGTAGTATATCTTTGTCATTCTTCTTCTGGAACTCCCATAAGGTGTCACCCACCCAAGCAATCGCCATGAAGACAGCACACCTGATGAATCTGATTTTCTCCAGCAGAAGTAGAGGATGCATGTGAAAGCTGTTTCACATGCACCTTGGCTAAGCTAGTGCAAAGATGGTCATGTCATGAAATATTCTTGAAGAAGGTGGTATCCATCGATGTAAAAAATTCTTCAGCCCGTCATTGAGCTACTGGTTGGTCTCAAGGTATCTAATACATAGCAAATAAAACT